>OX451736.1:1173828030-1174372600 GCA_948472305.1 Vicia faba | reverse complement strand
TATATATATATATATATATATATATATATATATATATATATATATATATATATATATATATATATATATATTATTTATATATATGTATTATATATATATATATATATATATATATATATATATATATATTAATTTCTAAATATGTATTATATATATATATATATATATATATATATATATATATATATATATATATATATATATATATATATATATATATATATATATATATATATATATATATATATATATATATATATATATATATATATTAATAATATTTAATATTTAATAAAAAAAAGTATTTTTTCTATAAAATATTTTCAGAAAGTAAAACAAAAATAAAAATGTATTTGCACTATTTTAGTATTTTAAACAAAAATATATGTATTTATTTATTTATGTATAAACTAAAAGAAAACTAAATAAATGCCTAATAAATTCAAAAATGGTGAGAAAAAATATTTTTATATTTTTAATATCATGAGAAAAAATAAATAAGTCAATCAAAAAAAGAAAAAGTCAAAAAGTCAAAGAAATAAGCAAAATGGGCTCAGGGGGTGCAGAAGCAAATGTATGGTGCAAAAAGAAAAGTCAACACAAGCCCAGCCCATGAAGACCTTTCTTCAACCTCCAGAATTCTGTTTGAACAAAAACACGCGCCTCTTTCTTCCATTGCAAGGTCCTGATTCCTTGAGTTTTAGCAAAAACTTCCAACATCAAAACTGTTAAGCATCTTCTCACGAATTCACACATATAAAGAACATGTTTTAACTCTCAGAAATGAGAGAGAATTTCTTCTCTCCCAATTCTTAACCTAATTTTTGTTCAAAGTTCAGACATCAAATTCTCTAAGCATACATAATATAAATGAAATCTAATTATATGGGCATGTTCAGGGCTATGATTGTGACATGTTTTCTTCACAAACCTAAAGCTAACAATACTTAACAAGAGAGATACAAGTTCATGAACTTACCTGTTCAGTTGAAGTTGTATCTGGCAATGGGGAAGCTTTCAGTGCAAGGTGATGATTGGTATAGCTTCCTTGAGGTCCAGGGATGTTATTCCAAGCTTTACTTTGTCTTGAAACTTCTTGAATCGTGCTAGAGAACTCCAACTGCAAAACAAGAAAATGAAAATGGGTGGAACTGGTTAGAGGAATTACAGGTCGTGTTTTAGGTTTTGGTTAGCTTGCATTGATGCTAGGGAATGTGTTTGATGAGCTTTGGGCAAGAAATCAGGCAAGGGATGAGAGATGGTGTTCAATCTGCAGGCCTTGCCCTGTTTATGCAGTTTGAGAGTGATTCTGGGAATGGGAGTGTTTGGGAGGCCAAGGGCTAGTGTTCTAGCTTGGGTTGGATGATTAAAAGATGTCTACAATGTTTGCTTCTGTGTTCTAATGTTGAGATTAAAGTTGTTGTATGTTATGATACTTTTCTTCACACTTAAGCAAGCAAAGCCAACTTGATGTTTTAGGTAAGTAGGGGACCCTTAAACATGCTGCTAACCTTGTCTTGATCAGAGTGTTTTGCTCATAATCTTGTTCCAATTAGATTTCATCTGTACTTGTTGGATTTTCAATTGGACATAAAGCTTGCTTTTGCAAAAATGGCCATTTTGCTTTTCCATAAATGGATTAAACTTGTATGTAATGCTTGAAGTCAAAGAACAACACTTTAACACAATGAACATGCATTAAATTATTGAGTGTTGGATGGTTTAAGGACCTGTAATGTAGCACAAACTATGCTGACTTGAAAATGGCCTAAGTTATGAACATGTACATGACCAATTCAAAAGTGAGTTTTTGCCATATTGTGAAATTCGATTCTCTCAAGTTATGAGGTTGTTTGATGAGTTCTTGGACATTTTGGAAAGCTTGGAATGTGTAATACAATCCATCTTTGAAATGAAAATTGAAATTCCAAGTGGAAGTGTATGGAAAATGGCCTTGAAGTTGGGTAGAAAACCTTGCCAAAATAGGTTAAAATTTCACTAAGTTAAGAATGGTTTAGTACCCTTATTCCAAAAATTGTAACTTGAGATACAAGCCTCATTTGGGAAAACTTTGTGAATCAAAGTTGTAGATTATGCAACAAGCTACAACTTTCATGTTTTGACTTTTGTTTGAATCCAAATGAATCTTGGTGAGAAAGTGGGGCAAAGTTGGGAAAAAATTAGGGTTTTTCATAACTTAGAAAAATTCTAAGTTATGAAAAATTCTCATTTCTAACCCTAATTTGCATTTTTTTGATTTCTTGGTGAACAAGTTTCATGATTTGGCATGTTTTGATGAAAAATGAATCTTGACTCTTGATTTTGACCAAAAAGTCAAAGTTTGACTTTTCAGTATACAGTCAAAATTGATCAATTGACTGGGAAATTCAACTGTCAATCTTGTGTACTTGGGATCTGCTGAACTTGTTGAGCATGTCAAGATAATTCCATGGGGTTCTTGAGTCCATATGTGAGCTTGGTTTGCCATTGGTTGGGTCAAACAGTAAAAAATTGCCTTTGTGCAGTCAAAACCCTAAAAATGACCATTTTGCCCTTTTGGTGATCTGATCAAATTTCTTATGGAATTGTGATCCAAACTTGATCAAATGGTTCATATGAGTTCATAATGTTGATGTGGGTCAATTTTCATGAGATTTGACTGTCAATTGGTCATAGTTGACTTTTTCCCCAATACAGCTGATTTCTAGGTCATCTGTCCAATTGACTGGGCAAAATTTGGAATCAAGACTTGAAACTTGATATGGATAAACTTGGGAGTCCAATATGAAGCAAGAAAGTCATCTTAGGCCTTTTAGGTCAAAACATCTTTGTGCAAAACACAAACCCTAATTTGGGTCCACAATGCAAGGAGAAGTCTTGAGCAGATGAAACCCTAACTGAATCTTAATCTTCAAAGGTTTTGTGGTGAGAAATCAATGAGAAATGGGAGGGCAAATTTTGGGGTACAACAGATGTCATCTCTAAAGGATGCAAAGGCAGTAATAGAAGAGGGTGGATTCACCATCTGGGGGAAGCTTCCAGACATTCTATACAAATCAGACAAGTTTGGCTTGGGTTTTACTTCAACTGCTTAGAAGGCTGTGCGCCGTGCCCGTGCTGGAGGGCCACCTGTGAAGATTAGCAACCAAGGGGTCAATGCAGTAGAAGACAATGAAGAGGATGGAAGCTTGGAAGATTGGATATTTCCTACTGTCAGCGGAGGACTTCGCAACTGGGAAGCCAGAGACTTTGTCCCAATAACCTTTCATCTCTCAGTAATTTATCTTTTACATTTCTGTTGGACTTGTAATATTCACGAACAATTCGCACTTTAAAAACGTTATGTCGCCACCCGAGGCACAATGGTCCATTTGTAAGGGTTTTTTATTTCATCTTCATATGACATTCAATGAATCATGGACGCTTTTTCACATATAAATCTTTTGTGCTCATTGTCTTTCTTTTACATTTTATTGTTTAAAGATGGACATACCCTTACACACACCCACACTCACAAATGCAGGTACCCCTCTGTTGTACCCCAAAATTTGCCCTCCCATTTCTCATTAATTTCTCATCACTAAGCCCTTGGAGCTCAAGATCCAGTTAGGGTTTCATCTGCTCAAGACTTCTCCTTGCACTGTTGACCCAAATTAGGGTTTGTGTTTGCACAAAGATATTTTGACCAAAAATGCTAAGATGACTTTCATGCTTCATATTGGACTCCCAAGTTTATCCATACCAAGTTTCAAGTCTTGATTCCAAATTTTGCCCAGTCAATTGGACAGTTGACCTAGAAATCAGCTGTATGGGGGGAAAAAGTCAACTGTGGCCAATTGACAGTCAAATCTCATGAAAATTGACCCACATCAACATTATGAACTCACATGGACCATTTAATCAAGTTTGGATCACAATTCCACAAGAAATTTGATCAGATCACCAAAAGGGCAAAATGGTCATTTTTAGAGTTTTGACTGCACAAAGGCAATTTTTGATTGTTTGACCTAGCCAATGGAAAACCAAGCTCACATATGGACTCAAGGACCCCATGGAATTATCTTGACATGCTCAAAGAGTTCAAAAGATCCAAAATGCACAAGATTGACAATTGAATTTCCCAGTCAATTGATTAATTTTGACTGTATACTGAAAAGTCAAACTTTGACCTTTTGGTCAAAATCAAGAGTCAAGATTCATTTTTCATCAAAACATGCCAAATCATGAAACTTGTTCACCAAGAAATCAAAAATTGCAAATTAGGGTTTGAAATGAGAATTTTTCATAACTTAGAATTTTTCTAAGTTATGAAAAACCCTAATTGTTTCCAACTTTGCCCCACTTTCTCACCAAGATTCATTTGGATTCAAGCAAAAGTCAAAACATGAAAGTTGTAGCCTATTGCATAATATATAACTTTGTTTCACAAAGTTTTCCCAAAAGAGGCTTGTAGCTCAAGTTAAAATTTTTGGAACAAGGGTACCAAACCATTCTTAACTTAGTGAAATTTTGACATTTTTAGGCAAGGTTTTTACCTAACTTCAAGACCATTTTTTACATACTTATACTTGGAATTTCAATTTTCATTTCAAAGATGGATTTTAGTACATATTCCAAGCTTTCCAAAATGTCCAAGAACTCATCAAACAACCTCATGGTTAGAGAGAATCGAATTTTGCAATATGGCAAAAACTCACTTTTGAATTGGCCAATTTCCATGTTCATAACTTGTGCAATTTTTCAAATCAGCATGCTTCCCTTAATTACAGGCCCCTAAACCATCCAACACTCATAAATTTAATGCAAACTCTTTGTGCCAAGACCATGTTCTATGTGTTCAAGCATTGCATGATGGATTAATCCCAAAATAGATAAAGCACTTTAGCCATTTTTGCAAAAGTAAGCTTTATGTCAAAATGAAAATCCAAGAAGTACAGATCAAATCCCCTTGGCACAAGTTTAGGGACTAATCACACTGATCAATGCCAAGGTTTGCAGCATGTTATGGGGGCCTCTACCTGTCTAAACACCAACTTGGCTTTTGGTTGCTTAAAGTGTAAGAAATATGGCATAACTGAACACAACTTTGATCCCAGCAATAGAACCCTTAAGCAAATATTTTGTACACATTCAAGACATCCTAACTGAGCTAGAACACGAGCCTTTTACCTCCAATACCTCCACAAACTCAAAATCACCATTGAACTGCACAAAAACAGGGCTTGCTGCAGTTTGAGTTCCAACTCTCATCCCTTTCATACACTCTTGCTAAAACCACATCAAACACATCCTACAACATCCCCTGAAGCTAATCCAAACATAAAACACGACCTGTAACTCCTCTAATCAGTTCCACCATTTTCACTTTCTTGTTTTGCAGTTGAAGGTCCATAGCTCGATTCAAGGTGTTTCAAAGCAAAGTAAACATTGGAATAGCATCACTACACTTCAGGAAAGCTATACAGATCATCATCTTGCCCTGAAAGCTCCCCCATTGCCAGATACAACTTCAACTGAACATGTATCTTCTTGAACTTCTAACTCTTAATGTAGGCATTGTTAGCTCTAGGTTTGTGAATAAGAAGTGTTCTACTCATGCCCCTGAATCTGTACATACTTTTACTTTTCATTTATTTTGCCTGAGCTATGAGAATTTAAGGTCTGAATGTTGATAAAAAGTTAGGTTAGGATTTGGGAATGATAAAATTCTCTCTCATTTCTGAGAGTTAGGATGAGTTCTTTACATATTTAGAATCGTGGCTTGATGATTAACATTTCTTATGTTGAAAGTTTGTGCAAAAAGTCAAGGAATCCAGATGTTTGAACTTGAGTACAGGCGCGTGTTTTTGAACAAGAAGCTGTCTGAAGGTTGAAGAAAGGTCTTCATGGGCTGGGCCTGTTGTGTCATTTCTCTTCACACCCTATTTTTGCTTTCATACCCCCTGAGCCCATTTTGTTTGTTTTAATGATTTTTTGACTTTTCTTTTTTTATTCTGACTTATTTATTTTTTATAATAATATTAAAAACATAAAAATTATTTTTTACATCATTTTTACATTTTTTAGGCATTTATTTGTTTAAGATAGTTATTTATAAATAATTATATAAACTTACTTTTTACTTAAAATACTAGAAAATAATGTAAGCACATTTTATTTTCATTTTTATTTTGTTTTATCCTCTTAAAATATTTTGTATAAAATATGCTTTTTTTTATAAATATTAAATATTATTATTTTTATATATATAATACATATTTAGAAATTAATACATACATATATATATATATATATATATATATATATATATATATATATATATATATATATATATATATATATATATATATATATATATATATATATATATATATATATATATATATATATATATATATATATATATATATATATATATATATATATATATATTTATTAGAATATTTAGTAAAATAATACAAAAATATATACACTTTATTTTTTATTAACATTTAATAGTAAAAATATCATTTTGACAAATATACTTCATTTTTATTTTTATTTCATATATAATTGATAAATATTAGTATATATTAAATAATTAATACTTTTATCTAAGAAAATTAGGGTTTTGCCCTAAACATTAAAAAAGCTCCAAAAATAATACTTTTTTTATTTTGTTTATTTGACATAAAAAATACCTTTTTTTCCATACATATAAAAACCCTTTTACATCTTGCATATTTATTTTATTTTCTATTTAATTTATGCAATTAATTATCTTGTAAATATTCCAAAATTGATGTAATAGCTAGGTTTAAATTCCTTGTCAAATACCCCCCCCCCCCCCCCCCCCATTTGAACATTTGTACCCCCCTTCCCATATTGTGTTGTAATAGCTTAGGAAATTTAAATTTCGCACTTTATCGCTTTCTAATTATACCATGCTAGAATTAGGGTTTGTATGCAAATAAAAAGAACAAAATAGTTTGACCTAATTTCAAGATAATCAAGCATGAAAATGGACAACACATATCACACTTGCACCCCTAGGGTATTCCACTTGTTGCCTTCAATAAATGGGCCATATTGCATGTTAGGTTTCTTTGGGTAAAACACAATCAAATGATCATAGTCCCTCGATGACGCTTTCGAAAAGTTGCCTAAAATGATCAAGTCCCTTTCAAATAAAAATTGCCCAAAGATACTTAGCACTATTGCAATTATGGTCTAAACGATGACCCGCGCCCGTCCCTTTCACCTCCTAACACAAGATTGTCCACCAAATGCAATGGTGGAACAAAATTGTTAAAAGGGTTAAAACATAACAAAAAATCTTTGAGAACTTTAAGGTAGATAGCTCTTAAGTACTTGTCAACTTGCAAAACAAAACACTGGCCTATTTTTCAAACCACACTTCACAAACACTTTCAAAACAAATTTTCAAAGAACCTTGAAACATCTTTTCAAAAAGACAAACACCTTTCGTAAAACATTCGAGTAAAGAATTGTTACAAGGGTAGCCTAGACAAGGCATCTTTTTTAAAACATTTTCAAAAACCACGCACAAAGCACCATTTCAAACAATTGAAAACCAAGGCAAGTTGATCTAAGCAAGTACCTAAGAGCCCATGGATAACCATGGATAGAAAGGGTGCTAATACCTTCCCTTTCTATAATCTACTCCCCGAACCCAAGAAAAATCTCAAAGGTTTTTGCTGTGCTTTTTAAACCTTTCCTTAGGATAAAATAAAAAGTCGGTGGCGACTCTTGCTCAACCGAAACATTTGCGAAAACAAACGCAAAACCATAGTCAGTTCTCCCACCGTATCACAGAACTGGCGACTCTGCTGGGGAAAAATTCAAAAGTGGAGTAACCTTAGGGCTTAGATCACCCTCTTGCATGACTAATTGTTTGAATTGATTGCTTTATATTTTGGCTCTCTTGTTTGGGTTCACAATCCTACACCCGGATTTTGGGAAACATTCATAGATAGCAATACGTTGTGGAAACTGTGCGGGGTATACCGACACGGTCGAAGCAATAGCTATATTAGTGCGACATATTTGTGAGTACCGGTAACCCTTGAGTTCAATCAAGGAGAGTACGGGGCCGCTGAGTGATGTCACTAAGCACTAATGACCTAGAACCTTACTTGACCATCTTGGCCTTACATTAGGAGTAGTGAGATGACCGGCTTTGGTGCAGTCCGAAGTTGGTAGATACTCGATACTACACTCATTGAGGGTTGTTTTCTTGGAATATTTTGGTCGCTAGTTAAGTGGCTAAACCAAAACAATGAACAATGAAAACAATCCAGTGATATTGAGCTCCTTAGAACCCGGTTACTATTTATAGGACAGGTTTTTAAGCCAACTACACTCAAGAGGGTACTTACCTATGAAACCTCATGCAAGCCTGAAACTAGGGTTTGGTGTGAATTGCTTGTACATATGTTTTGTGCATACATCATAAACATCATAAAGCATCATATGCATTCACTAACCATTTTAAGGGTTTGGATCTTCATCTTTGTTCTTGTTTTGTAGGTCATGGAAATTCCTCGCAGAAAAACCATTCAAGTCAACCTGGTGAGAATCTCTCCTCAACTCAAGGAGCTCACCTCAAGAATTCCGGAAAGCTCCTCCTTCAGTGAAAGACATGGTAGACTGCTCAGCTTAGTCAACACCAACATTGAAGAAGACATGATGAAAGTGCTATTCCAGTTCTTTGACCCTCTTCACCACTGCTTCACTTTCCCTGATTATCAGTTGGTACCCACTTTGGAGGAGTTTTCTCAACTCCTGAGAATTCCTATCCTTAATAAACTACCCTTCAATGGTACGGAAAAGGAACCAAAGCCGGAAGATGTTGCTCGAGCATTACATCTACAACCATCCGACATCAAGGGGCATTAGGAAACCAGAAGCGGCGTCAAAGGATTCTTAGCAAAATTCTTGTTTGAGAAGGAACAAGAATGTTGGAATTCATTGGACCTTCAAGCCTTTGAAGAAATTGTGGCACTCCTTGTCTATGGGTTGGTCTTATTCCCAAATTCGGATCAATTGGTAGATGTCAACGCCGTCCAAATCTTCTTGTCCAGAAATCCAATACCAACATTGGTTGGGGACATTCTTCACTCATTTTACACACGAACAATGAGAAAGAGGGGTGTTCTCATGTGCTGTACTCCTCTCCTTGCAAGGTGGTTTATTTCGCACCTTCCACAATCTGTCTTGAAGAATGACCAAGGCTCAAGGTGGTCCCAACGGTTGATGACTCTTACTCACTCTGATGTACATTGGTGTTCTCGGTCCAGAGAAAATGTCATCATTGTCGATCGTTGTGGAGAGTTCCCTAATGTTCCTTTACTTGGAATCAGAGGAGGCATCACCTACAACCCTTGCCTAGCTTTGAGGAAATTTGGATATGCACGGAGGGATGGCCCTCACGACATGTTGATTCCTGACCTAGTTTTTGACTTTGACAACGATGCGCAAGGACTTCGCCAAAGATTCATCAGAGCTTGGGGAAGACCCAACAAGGTTGATAGCAAGACTCTGGGACACAAGAACTCCATCCCTCTTGAGCCTTATCTCAAGTGGGTACGAGCCCGAGCCCAAAGTCTAATGATGCCTTATCCTCATGTACTCCCTGTAATTAAAGAGCCCATCAAGGAAGGAGAGGTTCCCTACACCATCCAGACATGCCTACATCATGGGAGGAAATGCAGAAAAGTTGGATTCAGCTCAAGGAAGAACGGAACACTTTTGAAGCTAGCTTCTACGCCAGTGAGAAGAAGGTTCTAGAGCTTACCCGCCGACTCCATGAGCAAGAGGCCCTCAACACCTACATTGCGCCAAAGAGGATGCGCAATGTCTTTTTACCTTGAGAAGTTGTTTTTGTAATATTTGGCCCATGGGGCATTTATGTACTAACAAATTTCTTCTTATTAATATGACGTGCGTTCTTCTTTGTCTGCAACAATTTTGAATGTTCTAAATCCTTGAATGCATTACATACATAAGCATACCATTCATCATGTGCATAAGAAGATCTCACGCCAGGTTTCCTTATCTGTCTGCTGTTTATTTCAGTAGGATGGATCTTGAGCAAACAGTCAAAGACCTACAAGCTCAGAATGCACAGTTCCAGCAACTCCTGACGACCTTGGCTAAGGATCAGGAGGATCTCAAGACCTTGCTGGGGAATTAAGACCCAGTGAAAAAGAAGAAAAAGAGACTCGGGGTGGCTACTTTAGGGAGAAGATTTGACGGAGAAGCTCGGAGAGTGCTTGAATTTCCTCCTACTTCTGATGAAGGGACCAGTAAAGGAGGTGGGGCTGCGGTACCTTCCGAGTCCGATGTGGAAGAAGAGGAGGTCGAAGAGGAAGAAGATTACTCTGATCAACAATACCCTCCAGCTGATGATAAATACAAGGGTTTAGAAGACAGGTTGGCCGCCATGGAGCTACAAAGAGTACTGGGTTTGGATTTTGAAGACTTGGGTTTGGTTGCCGGGATTGTGATTCCCCCAAAATTCAAAGTGCCAGTGTTTGTGAGATATGACGGGCTGTCCTGTCCAAAAATGCATCTCAGGTCCTACGTGAGAAAGATTCAACCCTATACGACAGATAAAAACCTTTGGATTCACTTCTTTCAAGACAGCCTTTCTGGAGCTCAATTGGAGTGGTTTTATCAGCTAGAGGGAACCAGCGTCCAAAATTGGGAAGACTTGGCCACCGCTTTTTACAAACAATATCAGTACAATTCTGACCTTGCTCCTACTCGTACCCAACTTCAGGGTATGTCATTAGGAACAGGCGAAGGATTCAAAGAATACGCACAAAAATGGAGGGATTGGCTGGCAGGGTGCATCCTCCGTTAACCGATCGTGAACTTGTTGATATGTTTATAGGGACCCTATCTGGGCCATTTTTCAATCATCTGATTGGTAACTCTTCCGCGGGGTTTACCGATTTGATCTTAACAGGCGAAAGAATAGAAGCCGGCATCAAGTCAAGAAAGATTCAGAAGGGTGTTGCTGCAAGTGTTGAGAAAAAGCCTTTTAAGAAGGAAACAACTGTGGTATATTCTCAGAGAAGAGCAGGGAAGACTGAGCGCCGACCGATCGTGGGGGCCATAATGATTAAAAACTCTTCAAGTGAGCAGCCTCGTTATAACCAGTCCAGACCAAATCAACAACGGGTGGAACAGCCACAACGGCAGTTCACCCGCATTAATATGACTCCAACTCAAGTGCTTCCCCATCTGTTGAAGTTGAATCTCGCCACTATCAAAGAGGCACCAAAAAATGTGAATACGTCCTCTCCGCATTATCATCCTAATGCTAAATGCGCCTACCATTCTGACAGTGTCGGGGACGACACCAACGATTGTTGGGCACTCAAGCATAAAATCCAAGACCTGATAGAGGCGAAGGAGGTGGAGTTCGACGCTCCGGAGAATCCTAATGTGATATCTGCTCCCATGCCAAAGCACGGCCGAAATGTCAATGCCATTGAAGAAGATTTGTATGTTGCTGATGTCAATGATCTGATAACTCCATTGTTAACCATCAAGTTGAATCTGTTAAGGGCCGGGATCTTCCCGGGATGTAAAGAAGACTGCTATTGTTGTTACTCTCTGCCATTTGATTGTCCGTTACTGAAGAAAGGCATCCAAGGCCTAATGGATAGTCGACAAATTTTGTTTGAAAAAGTTTCCGCTGTCCCAACCCATACTGAAGATGTCTCAATCATAACCATTCACGCCAATCTTTCCAAGGCCGTCAAAAAGCCTGTTAAGATTACACTAGCTACAAAATCTGTTCCTTTGAAGATAACAATGCCAGGGCCTGTCCCCTATGTTTCTGAGAAGTCAATACCATGGAACTACGGCGGCGACGTCTACTACCATGGTATTAAACAAATTGAAATAACTGAAGAAAGTTCGGATGATGAAGAAGCCAACATTGGTAACATTGCAGGCACGAGCAAAATCACCCGGAGCGGGAGAATATTTTCTCCAGAGATTGCCCCTCCAAGAGAAATCTTTGGACCCTCATCTGCTGACAAGGTCATCCCTGCACCAATAAAACTCTCTGCTAGAACCCCTTTGATTGAAGATGTTGTTGTCCCTAGTACTGTCCCTCCTACCACTACTGACAAAGGTAAGGGAATCCAAGATGAGCTCGTCAGGACGAGGGCTCAACCCTTGGTCATCCCGGAGACCTCCAAGAAGGAAATGGATGAGATTTTGAGGATAATCAAAAGGAGTGACTATGATGTGGTAGAACAACTGGGGCAAACCCCCTCAAAGATCTCCATGCTGACACTACTACTTTGCTCGGAAGCGCACGCTAAAGCTTTGATCAAATTCCTGAAGGCAGCCCATGTGCCCCAGGAAACCTCTGCAGATCAATTTCAGAATTGCGTGGCTAGCCTTACTGCGGACAATGGATTAGGTTTTTCTGATACCGACCTAACTCCTAAAGGTAGAAACCACAATGATGCTTTGCACATTTCAGTCGAGTGTCGAGGAACTACTCTCGCACATGTCTTGGTCGACACTGGTTCGTCGCTGAATGTACTGCCTAAGAAGGCCTTGGACCGACTAGATTGTGAAGGGTTGGAGCTGAAGCCGAGTGATATTATTGTCAGGGCTTTCGATGGTTCGAAGAGAATGGTCCATGGGGAGGTTGAAATTCCCATCAAGATAGGCACCGAGGTGTTTAAATCTACTTTCTATGTGATGGACATCCGTCCATCATACTCTTGCTTGTTGGGTAGGCCTTGGATACACCATGCTGGGGCAGTTACCTCCTCCTTGCATCAGATGTTGAAGTACCCTGTCAAGGGAAAGATCATTACCGTCCATGGCGAAGAGGAGTACATGATTAGCCACTTGAACTCTTTCCGGTATGTGGAGGTAGAAGGGGAGTTCATTGAGACGCCTTTTCAGCATTTTGAAGAAGTCCTTCCTGAAATAACAATAGCAAAGTTGGCAGCTGAGACACCGAGGCAGATGTCCAGGATGGCATCTCTGGAGGACGCGAGGGCCGCAATAAAGGAAGGGAAGAATTCAGCATGGGGGAGTTTGCCTGATATCCCGCATAAAACAGACAAATTTGGATTAGGGTTCACTACCGCGGGCCAGAAAGCTATGCGCCGTTCGAAGATTGAAAGAGCGCCAGTCAAAATTTCTCCCTACGGAATCAACGCTTTGGAGGATGAAGACCAAGAGAGCAACATCGAAGAGTGGATTTACCCAACTGTCAAAGGAGGATTGTGCAACTGGGAGGCAAAAGACTTTGTCCCCATCACTTTTATTCATCAGTAATTTATCTGTCAAACATTTCCTATTTGGTCTGTAATATTTATTTTCAAACAATCCGTACACTATCTTTTTCACCTCATGCCTTGCCCGGGGCATGTAGGTCCATTTGTAAGGGTTTTGATTATTTTTCATATCCATTTGCCATGTTTAATGATTCATTGGACGTTTTTCATTTGATAAACTGCTTGTGTTCATTTTCTTTCCTTTTGCATTTTTTGTTTAAGGATGGCTATCCCTTACACACACCCACACTCACAAATGCAGGTACCCATCCACTCCGGATTCCATGGGTGACCATTCTGCTATATCCTTCGATGACTCTGAAGATCTGGTCAATCAAGCCGAGTATGAAGATGACGAAGGTTGTGAAGTGCCAGGGGAACTAGCCAGACTTCTACAGCAAGAGGAAAGGGCCATCTTACCGCACGAGGAGTCATTGGAAACTGTCAACTTAGGGACCGAGGAAGACCGGAAGGAGGTGCAAGTGGGTGCCAATCTGGAACCGAGTGTCAAGGAACGCCTGATACAATTGTTGAATGAGTATGTTGAAATCTTCGCCTGGTCTTATGAAGACATGCCGAGTTTAGACACAGACATCGTGGTTCACCGTCTCCCCACAAGAGAGGATTGTCCACCGATCAAGCAAAAAGTCTGCCGAATGAGGCCTGATATGTCTGAAAAGATCAAAGCAGAAGTAATGAAGCAATTCGACGCTGGTTTTCTGGCTGTTACGTCCTATCCTCAATGGGTCGCTAACATCGTGCCAGTACCCAAGAAGGATGGCAAAGTTAGAATGTGTGTGGACTACCGGGATTTGAATAGGGCCAGCCCCAAAGATGATTTTCCGTTACCTCATATTGACATTTTGATCGACAATACAACTCAGCACAAAGTGTTTTCCTTCATGGATGGGTTCTCGGGCTACAGTCAAATCAAGATGGCCCCCGAGGATATGGAGAAAACAACTTTTGTCACACAATGGGGCACTTTCTGTTACAAGGTGATGTCGTTCGGGCTGAAGAATGCAGGGCAACTTATCAACACGCCATGGTAGCTTTGTTTCATGATATGATACATCATGAGATTGAAGTTTACGTAGACGATATGATAGCTCGGTCACAAATAGAGGAGGAGCACCTTGAACATCTAGAAAAGCTGTTTTCCAGATTGAAAGAATACAAACTCAGGCTGAATCCAAGTAAGTGCACTTTTGGAGTTAGGTCTGGTAAACTTCTGGGATTCATTGTAAGCAACAAAGGCATTGAAGTCGATCCAGCAAAAGTGAAAGCAATACAAGAGATGCCTGCTCCCCGTACTGAAAAGGAGGTTAGAGGATTCTTGGGGCGCTTGAACTATATTGCCAGATTCATCTCCCATCTGACTTCTACCTGTGAGCCAATTTTCAAACTCTTGAAGAAAGATCAGGTAGTTGAATGGAACGACAATTGCCAAGCTGCTTTTGATAAAATCAAGGAGTATTTACTAGAACCTCCTATTCTGATGCCACCCGTCGAAGGAAGACCATTGATCATGTACCTAACCGTCTTGGATAACTCAATGGGGTGTGTTTTGGGCCAGCATGACGAGTCTGGTCAAAAAGAGCATGCTATTTATTACCTTAGCAAAAAGTTTACCGACTGTGAGACTTGCTACTCAATGCTCGAGAAAACATGTTGCACTTTGGTATGGGCTGCTCGCCGACTAAGGCAGTATATGTTGACTCATACTACCTTGTTGATTTCCAAAATGGATCCTATCAAGTATATCTTCGAAAAGCCCGCTTTATATGGAAGAATAGCCAGATGGCAAATGATCCTAACTGAGTATGACATCCAGTACACCACCTAAAAAGCTATAAAAGGGAGTGTACTAGCTGACCATCTGGCTCATCAAGCTATCGAAGACTATCAACCCATGAGATTTGACTTCCCAAACGAAGACATCATGAATTTGGACAACATTGAAAGTAACGGACCGTATGACGGACCCGAAAAGGGATCCCGATGGACCCTGTACTTTGATGGTGCTTCAAATGCACTTGGAAACGGTATCGGCGTGGTGCTCATTTCTCCGGAAGGCTGTCACACACCTTTCACGGCCCGACTTTGTTTCAGCTGCATAAACAACATGGCTGAGTATGAAGCTTGCATCTTTGGTCTCAAGGCTGCTATAGACTTGGGGATCAAATCTTTGATCGTATTTGGGGACTCGGCTTTGGTTATCAGTCAAATCAAAGGAGAGTGAAATGCCAAACATCCTAATCTTATCCCATACAAAGAACATGTCCTGACATTGTTGCCTCATTTCGAGCAAATTACCTTCGAGCATTTCCCGCGAGAAGAGAATCAGCTAGCAGATGCTCTAGCTACAATGTCCTCCATGTTTAAACTCAACTGGGATAACGAGGCTCCCCAAATCACCATCGAGCGAATGGATGAACCGTCACATTGTCACGAGATTAATACCGAAAAGGTAGTGGAACAACCTTGGTTCCATGGAATCAAAAGGTATCTCGAGACTAGAGATTATCCCGAAGGAGCTTCCGTAAACGACAAGAAGTTCTTAAGGAAATTCGCTGCTAAATTCTTCCTGAGCAACGACATCCTTTACAAACGAAGCCATGATTGTGTATTACTCCGATGCGTAGACAAAGCTGAAGCAGAGTTGATCATGACTGATATATACAGCAGCACATTTGGCACTCACTTGAGCGGGCATATAATGGCTAAGAAGATCCTAAGGGCAGGCTATTACTGGTCTACCATGGAAGCTGACTGCCATCAACATTCCCGTACTTGCCACAAATGTCAAGTCTATGCTGACAAAGTTCATATCCCTCCGGTCCCTCTCAACGTTCTGACTGCTCCTTGGCCATTTGCAATGTCGGGCATTGACATGATTGGAGAAATCAAACCCACGGCTTCCAACGGACATCGCTTCATCCTAGTTGCCATTGACTATTTCACCAAATGGGTCGAAGCAGCTTCCTTCGCCTCTGTCACTAAAAATGTGGTTGCCCGCTTCATCAAGCAAAATCTCATATGTCGGTATGGTGTTCCAGACAGGATCATCACAGACAACGGTACAAATCTGAATAACACGATGATCACCGCATTGTGCGAACAGTTCAAGATTTATCATCACAATTCATCTCCCTATCGGCCGAAGATGAACGGTGCTGTTGAAGCTGCGAACAAAAACATTAAGAAGATCATTCAGAAAATGACAGTCACTTACAAAGACTGGCATGAGATGTTACCGTTTGCTCTACATGGATACTGTACGACGGCACGTACTTCAACTGGGGCAACCCCATTTTCGTTGGTATATGGCATGGAAGCTGTCCTGCCTATGGAAGTTCAGATTCCTTCTCTAAGGATTATGAAGGACGCAGGTTTGAATGAAGATAATTGGATGCAGACCCGACTTGATCAACTCAATCTGATCGACAAGAAGCGACTCGCTGCTATCTGCCATGGTCAGACGTATCAAAAACGGATGATCAAGGCCTTCAATAAGAAAGTCAGACGTCAAGTGTATCAAGTCGGAGATCTCGTGATCAAGCGGATTATCTTGCCGCAAAGTGATCCCAGGGGCAAATGGACTCCTACATATGAAGGACAGTTTGTGATCAAGAGCATATTTTCTGGTGGTGCGATGATTCTAACCACCATGGACGGAGACGATTTGCCGCACCCTGCGAACGTGGACATAGTCAAAAGATACTACGCATAAAATAACCCGACAAGTCGAAAACCCGAAAGGGAGGCTTGGGAAAAAATGGGCATCCCGGTGAACCGAAAACCCGAAAGGGCGGTTCAGGCAAAAATTAGGGATAAAAACAAAAGAAATCTGTACACCCGGCAAGTTGAAAACCCGAAAGGGCGGCTTGGGTAAAAAGGGGTTTCCCGGTGGATCGAAAACCCGAAAGGGCGATTCAGGCAAAAGTTAGAGAATTAAAGCGTATGACTATGTCTCGTCGGATCACTTCAAAGACAATCTCCTCATCAACTAGTTCCAGGTTTCCGATCAATCCAGTCATCAGCAAACGAAGCATTGAATGGACAGATATTCAGAGTTGTGAAGGCTATAGCAGAATGGAATCCCATGGAATTATTTCACATGGCCATCTTTATTTTGTATAAATCTTTCAACATATTTACGACAAAATCCTCTTACTAGGATGATTGTCTCCTTTGTACAAATATACTCATAGAAAGTCAATACAAATACTTTTCCCAGAAATTTGTGTCATTTCCTTTTCTTTTCTCTTGCACTATTTGTTTTATTTTGAGAAACGTCCAATGTTTTGTTAAATAGGCATATGCATTTGAACATAATCATTTCCTTACGAATCAAGAAAGAGGATTACTGATAGGTCAAAGGTGCAGTTGGATATCTTGATACCCTTCAAGGGAAACCCCCAGGAGATTTGGAATCCATATCCCCAGCAAACCCTGAAGCTTATCACCAGTAGATTTTGGAAGCTTATCCCCTGCAGAGTACGGACGTCTCTCCCGAGTTTTGTTCAAAGTTATTCCTCACAAGGGCTTATAACTGGGTTATCCTCAGCTTATCGCCACGGAAAATCGCACTCGCCAAAATTCTTCCTACCTCCAGCGGAGTTCATCAGAGTTCCCCAACATAACTTATCAATACAATCCCCCAGAGGAGCCTATCTTTGTTATCCCCAGCCAGAGAATCCTCCAGAACTTAGTTCCCCTCAGAGTTTAAGTTTCAGTATTCCCGGCAGAGCTAAAGCTTCAAATTATCAAATCCCCAACGGAGCCAGACTAATGAACCTTCTCCCCACAGAATTTTGGGAGGGCAAATCTTGAGTTCCCCAGTGAAGTCGCCAGAGATACTTCCCACCAAACTGAAGATTCTCAGTCTTACATCCCCAGCATGAGTCTATTAGATTGGAACTCCCCAGTAGAAGTCATCAGGAATTCCCCAGAAGATTGGTATACAACCCAAGCTCCTTATTCTCCAGCGACAACCAGGAATTATTCTTCCCGGCAACAGTCAAGATACTTTTATCTTCAGCCATCTCGGATTCATCTATCCTTTGCAAGACAGCTCTCCAGCTTACATGCGCATCCATTTACATTCATATCATACAACATACATTGTATCATGCATCATGACATTGCATATAACTAACTCTTTACCTTTTCAGGTAAGATCAGTCGACAGACAAAAAAATCATTACCTTCCGAGATTCTTTCCAGGAATAGTTCAGATATGACCCAGACATGGCAATTTTCTGATGCTTATTCCAGATTCATCCAGATGCAGTTTTACACGAGCTCATCATCAGGAAACCTTACACCGGTTCCTCCTCAAACTTCAAGATTTCTGAAAACAGTTCACGGGTTCTCCAAGTAACAGATGTTGACCTATCACTTGTTCAGTTTCTTCTCAAGACTTCTGAAAACAGTTCACGGATTCTTCCCAACAACGGATGTTAATCTATCAACTTGTTCAGATGCAACTTCTGAAAACAGTTTACGGACGCTTCCCAACAACGGATGCTGCTCTATTGCTTATTCAACTTCAAGATTTCTGAAAACAGTTCACGGGTTCTCCAAGTAACGGATGTTGACCTATCACTTGTTCAGTTTCTTCTCAAGACTTCTGAAAACAGTTTATGGATTCTTCCCAACAACGGATGTTAATCTATCAACTTGTTCAGATGCAACTTTTGAAAACAGTTTACGGACACTTCCCAACAACGGATGCTGTTCTATTGCTTATTCAACTCCAAGATTTCTGAAAACAGTTCACGGGTCCTCCAAGTAACGGATGTTAACCTATCGCTTGTTCAGTCTCTTCTCAAGACTTCTGAAAACAGTTCACGGATTCTTCCCAACAACGGATGTTAATCTATCGCTTGTTCAGATGCACCTTCTAAAAACAGTTTACGGATGCCTCCAGATACGGATGTCAATCTATTGCTTGTTCAGACCCCCAGATCAGATGTGGTTCAAAACATGGACACCTTTCTGATACTTATTTCCAGATGGCATCTTTAAGCCCATCCCCGACAAGTTTATGTCACTCCCCCAGATGGCATCGTTAAGCCCATCTCCAAATGGCATCTCTAAGCCCATTCCCGCATCCATTGCTTTGACGAGTGCAAATTTCCGGGCACTCTAGTGCCCAATCTCCTTTTACCCTCGAGTCACGAAAGGCAAACTTGCCAATCTAACTCTTCAGGTTCAAGAAGATTGAACAGGGGCAACTGTTGTACCCCAAAATTTGCCCTCCCATTTCTCATTAATTTCTCATCACTAAGCCCTTGGAGCTCAAGATCCAGTTAGGGTTTCATCTGCTCAAGACTTCTCCTTGCACTGTTGACCCAAATTAGGGTTTGTGTTTGCACAAAGATATTTTGACCAAAAATGCCTAAGATGACTTTCATGCTTCATATTGGACTCCCAAGTTTATCCATACCAAGTTTCAAGTCTTGATTCCAAATTTTGCCCAGTCAATTGGACAGTTGACCTAGAAATCAGCTGTATGGGGGAAAAAGTCAACTGTGGCCAATTGACAGTAAAATCTCATGAAAATTGACCCACATCAACATTATGAACTCACATGGACCATTTAATCAAGTTTGGATCACAATTCCACAAGAAATTTGATCAGATCACCAAAAGGGCAAAATGGTCATTTTTAGGGTTTTGACTGCACAAAGGCAATTTTTGACTGTTTGACCTAGCCAATGGCAAACCAAGCTCACATATGGACTCAAGGACCCCATGGAATTATCTTGACATGCTCAACAAGTTCAAAAGATCCCAAATGCACAAGATTGACAGTTGAATTTCCCAGTCAATTGATCAATTTTGACTGTATACTGAAAAGTCAAACTTTGACTTTTTGGTCAAAATCAAGAGTCAAGATTCATTTTTCATCAAAACATTCCAAATCATGAAACTTGTTCACCAAGAAATCAAAAATTGCAAATTAGGGTTTGAAATGAGAATTTTTCATAACTTAGAATTTTTCTAAGTTATGAAAAACCCTAATTTTTTCCCAACTTTGCCCCACTTTCTCACCAAGATTCATTTGGATTCAAGCAAAAGTCAAAACATGAAAGTTGTAGCCTATTTCATAATCTATAACTTTGATTCACAAAGTTTTCCCAAAAGAGGCTTGTAGCTCAAGTTACAATTTTTGGAACAAGGGTACCAAACCATTCTTAACTTAGTGAAATTTTGACCTTTTTAGGCAAGGTTTTTACCTAACTTCAAGACCATTTTTCACATACTTCTACTTGGAATTTCAATTTGCATTTCAAATATGGATTGTAGTACACATTCCAAGCTTTCCAAAATGTCCAAGAACTCATCAAACAACCTCATGGTTAGAGAGAATTGAATTTTGCAATATGGCAAAAACTCACTTTTGAATTGGCCAATTTTCATGTTCATAACTTGTGCAATTTTTCAAATCAGCATGCTTCCCTTAATTACAGGCCCCTAAACCATCCAACAATCATAAATTTAATGCAAACTCTTTGTGCCAAGACCATGTTCTATGTGTTCAAGCATTGCATGATGGATTAATCCCAAAATAGATAAAGCACTTTAGCCATTTTTGCAAAAGTAAGCTTTATGTCAAAATGAAAATCCAAGAAGTACAGATCAAATCCCCTTGGCACAAGTTTAGGGACTAATCACACTGATCAATGCCAAGGTTTACAGCATGTTATGGGGGCCTCTACCTGTCTAAACACCAACTTGGCTTTTGGTTGCTTAAAGTGTAAGAAATATGGCATAACTGAACACAACTTTGATCCCAGCAATAGAACCCTTAAGAAAATATTTTGTACACATTCAAGACATCCTAACTGAGCTAGAACACGAGCCTTTTACCTCCAATACCTCCACAAACTCAAAATCACCATTGAACTGCACAAAAACAGGGCTTGCTACAGTTTGAGTTCCAACTCTCATCCCTTTCATACACTCTTGCTAAAACCACATCAAACACATCCTACAACATCCCCTGAAGCTAATCCAAACATAAAACACGACCTGTAACTCCTCTAATCAGTTCCACCATTTTCACTTTCTTGTTTTGCAGTTGAAGGTCCATAGCTCGATTCAAGGTGTTTCAAAGCAAAGTAAGCATTGGAATATCATCACTACACTTCAGGAAAGCTATACAGATCATCATCTTGCCCTGAAAGCTCCCCCATTGCCAGATACAACTTCAACTGAACAGGTATCTTCTTGAACTTCTAACTCTTAATGTAGGCATTGTTAGCTCTAGGTTTGTGAATAAGAAGTGTTCTACTCATGCCCCTGAATCTGTACATACTTTTACCTTTCATTTATTTTGCCTGAGCTATGAGAATTTAAGGTCTGAATGTTGATAAAAAGTTAGGTTAGGATTTGGGAATGATAAAATTCTCTCTCATTTCTGAGAGTTAGGATGAGTTCTTTACATATTTAGAACCGTGGCTTGATGATTAACATTTCTTATGTTGAAAGTTTGTGCAAAAAGTCAAGGAATCCAGTTGTTTGAACTTGAGTACAGGCGCGTGTTTTTGAACAAGAAGCTGTCTGAAGGTTGAAGAAAGGTCTTCATGGGCTGGGCCTGTTGTGTCATTTCTCTTCACACCCTATTTTTGCTTTCATACCCCCTGAGCCCATTTTGTTTGTTTTAATGATTTTTTGACTTTTCTTTTTTTATTCTGACTTATTTATTTTTCCTAATAATATTAAAAACATAAAAATTATTTTTTACATCATTTTTACATTTTTTAGGCATTTATTTGTTTAAGATAGTTATTTATAAATAATTATATAAACTTACTTTTTACTTAAAATACTAGAAAATAATGTAAGCACATTTTATTTTCATTTTTATTTTGTTTTATCCTCTTAAAATATTTTGTATAAAATATGCTTTTTTTTATAAATATTAAATATTATTATTTTTAAATATATAATACATATTTAGAAATTAATACACACACACACACACACACACACACACACACACACATATATATATATATATATATATATATATATATATATATATATATATATATATATATATATATATATATATATATATATATATATATATATATATATATATATATATATATATATATATATATATATATATATATATATATATATATATATATATATATATATATTAGAATATTTAGTAAAATAATACAAAAATATATACACTTTATTTTTTATTAACATTTAATAGTAAAAATATCATTTTGACAAATATACTTCATTTTTATTTTTATTTCATATATAATTGATAAATATTAGTATATATTAAATAATTAATACTTTTATCTAAGAAAATTAGGGTTTTGCCCTAAACATTAAAAAAGCTCCAAAAATAATACTTTTTTTATTTTGTTTATTTGACATAAAAAATACCTTTTTTCCATACATATAAAAACCCTTTTACATCTTGCATATTTATTTTATTTTCCATTTAATTTATGCAATTAATTATCTTGTAAATATTCCAAAATTGATGTAATAGCTAGGTTTAAATTCCTTGTCAAATACCCCCCCCCCCCCCATTTGAACATTTGTACCCCCCTTCCCATATTGTGTTGTAATAGCTTAGGAAATTTAAATTTCGCACTTTATCGCTTTCTAATTATACCATGCTAGAATTAGGGTTTGTATGCAAATAAAAAGAACAAAATAGTTTGACCTAATTTCAAGATAATCAAGCATGAAAATGGACAACACATATCACACTTGCACCCCTAGGTTATTCCACTTGTTGCCTTCAATAAATGGGTCATATTGCATGTTAGGTTTCTTTGGGTAAAACACAATCAAATGATCATAGTCCCTCGATGACGCTTTCGAAAAGTTGCCTAAAATGATCAAGTCCCTTTCAAAGAAAAATTGCCCAAAGATACTTAACACTATTGCAATTATGGTCTAAACGATGACCCGCACCCGTCCCTTTCACCTCCTAACACAAGATTGTCCACCAAATGCAATGGTGGAACAAAATTGTTAAAAGGGTTAAAACATAACAAAAAATCTTTGAGAACTTTAGGGTAGATAGCTCTTAAGTACTTGTCAACTTGCAAAACAAAACACTTGCCTATTTTTCAAACCACACTTCACAAACACTTTCAAAACAAATTTTCAAAGAACCTTGAAACATCTTTTCAAAAAGACAAACACCTTTCGTAAAACATTCGAGTAAAGAATTGTTACAAGGGTAGCCTAGACAAGGCATCTTTTTCAAAACATTTTCAAAAACCACGCACAAAGCACCATTTCAAACAATTGAAAACCAAGGCAAGTTGATCTAAGCAAGTACCTAAGAGCCCATGGATAATCATGGATAGAAAGGGTGCTAATACCTTCCCTTTCTATAATCTACTCCCCGAACCCAAGAAAAATCTCAAAGGTTTTTGCTGTGCTTTTTAAACCTTTCCTTAGGATAAAATAAAAAGTCGGTGGCGACTCTTGCTCAACCGAAACATTTGCGAAAACAAATGCAAAACCATAGTCAGTTCTCCCACCGTATCACACCCTCCATTCCGGATCCCATTGGTAACGATACTGCTATAGTCTTCAGTGACTCTAAAGATCTGATCTACCAAGCCGAATACGAAGGTGAGGAAGATTGTGAGGTGCCAGGGGAATTGGCCAGACTACTACAACAAGAGGAAAGAGCTATTCAGCCTCATGAGGAGCTGTTGGATACAATCAACTTGGGTACCGAGGAAGATAAAAAGGAAATCAAAGTGGGTGCCAATTTAGAGCCGAGTGTCAAGGAGCGCCTAATTCAGCTTTTGCATGATTATGTTGAGATCTTTGCCTGGTCATACAAAGACATGCCGGGACTTGATACAAACATCGTGGTACATCATCTTCCAACAAGAGAAGACTGTCCACCAGTGAAACAAAAAGTCCGCCGCATGAGACCTGACATGTCAGAGAAGATCAAAGCGGAAGTCATGAAGCAGTTCAATGCTGGATTTCTGGCTGTTACTTCATATCCTCAATGGGTTGCCAACATTGTTCTCGTGCCTAAAAAAGACGGCAAAGTACGGATGTGCGTGGATTATAAAGATTTAAACAGGGCCAGCCCTAAAGATGATTTTCCACTTCCACACATCGACATCCTGGTTGATAATACCGCCCAACACAAAGTATTTTCTTTCATGGACGAATTCTCAGGATATAACCAGATCAAAATGGCACCTGAGGACATGGAGAAAACTACGTTTGTCACACACTGGGGGATGTTCTGCTACAAAGTGATGCCATTCGGACTGAAGAATGCCGGGGCAACCTATAAACGCGCCATGGTAGCTTTGTTTCATGCTATGATACATCATGAGATAGAGGTCTACGTAGATGACATGATAGCCCGATCACAAACTGAAGAGGAGCACCTTGATCACTTGCAAAAGCTGTTTGTGAGATTGAAGGAGTATAAACTAAGGTTGAATCCAAATAAGTGCACATTCAGAGTCCGGTCCGGTAAACTCTTAGGGTTCATTGTCAGCAATAAAGGCATCGAGGTTGATCCTGCCAAGGTTAAAGCAATACAAGAAATGCCTGCTCCTCGTACTGAGAAGGAAGTTAGAGGATTCTTGGGACGCCTGAACTATATTGCCAGATTCATTTCTCACATAATGTCTACTTGTGAACCAATCTTCAAACTATTGAAGAAAGATCAAGTAGTCAGATGGAATGATGAGTGTCAGATTGCTTTTGACAAAATCAAAGAGTATTTACAAGAGCCTCCTGTCTTGATGCCACCAGTCGAGGGAAGACCACTAATCATGTATCTGACCATTTTAGAAAACTCAATGGGGGTGTGTATTGGGGCAGCATGACGAGTCTGGCTGAAAAGAGCACGCTATTTACTACCTGAGCAAAAAGTTTATCGACTGTGAAACAAGATATTCACTACTCAAGAAAACTTGTTGTGCTCTGGTATGGGCTGCTCGTCAGCTAAGACAGTATATGTTGACTCATACCACTTTGCTGATATCTAAGATAGATCCGATAAAGTACATATTTGAGAAGCCTGCTATGTCTGGGAGGATAGCTAGATGGCAGATGATCCTAACAGAATATGAAATACAGTACACTACCCAAAAAGCTATAAAGGGCAGCATGCTAGCTGATCATCTTGCTCATCAAGCTGTAGAAGATTACCAGTCCATGAAGTTTGAATTCCTAGACGAAGACATCATGACATTAGACAATTGTGAAGAAATCAGACCATATGACGGACCTGGACAAGGATTCCGATGGACCCTGTTCTTTGATGGGGCATCTGTGATACGGTGGGAAGAACTGACTGTTTTTGGAATGCTGGTTTGCGTTTTGCGTTTGTGTTTGCAAAATGTCGCGGTAAGCAAGAGTCGCCACCGTCTTTTATTTTATCCAACAAGGAAAGGAAAAAAGCACATAAAAAATTCCTTTTTTGAGATGTTTCTCGGGTCCGGGGGGTAGATTATAGAAAGGGAAGGTGTTAGCACCCTTTCTATCCGTGGTTATCCACAGGCTCTTATGTACTTGCTCAAAGTGTTTTCAAAATTTTGCTTTTCTTTGTGTTTGTGGGTTTGAAAAGAGTTTTTGTTTGAAAGGTGTGAGTGCGAAAAGTTTTGTTTTGTTTTGATGGAGCAAGTACTTAAGAACCATCTACCTACTCGAAAAAGGAATCAATCTGTGCTAATGTCCTTTAGACAATGCTATCCCACTATGGATGAGTAGGTAGCACCGTCGTTGGAGTTTTAAGGTTCAATTCGATTAAGGGACGTGTGGTCACTAAAGCAATGTTAGGACGCCTTAGCGGTAACCCTAATGTCTTAGATCATTTTTCCGAGGAAATCGTTTCGAGGCAACTATGATCTTTGGACAAGAGGGCGACCTCTAAAACTTCCTATACACAATGACCACGTTCGAACGCAACCAAGTGAGGTGTACCCTAAGAGTGCGCATGTGCGAGTGTGTTGTTTTTCAGTTATTTATCCTTGTACATGTCAATGGTTATCTATGTTGATTTTAGGTTCAAACATTCGATCTTGTCATGCATTCCCTATTATCAAACATCTAACAATTTATAAGTTGCGAAAACTAAATTGCGGAAATTAAACTAACTATTACAAGGCGTCGGGTATTTACATCGCCAAAAGCAACCCTTGAAATTATAATGCGGAAAATAAATAAAGCGATAAAAATATTTAAAGTCCTATTAAGCTATTACATTCCGGGAAACAGATACAATATTGAAACAAAATAGATCGCGTGCGAAAAATTAAATCGGGCGCATTCTAGGGTTTTGACCCTTTGATTATTAAAGAAAGATTTTTTTTTGGTTTATTTTGAATTAAAAGAAAATAGACTAAGTTAATTATTAAATTAATAAACAAATTAATTAATTAATTAATAAAAATGATATTTTTTGGATTTTTGATGTTTAAAGAAATAAAAATAAATTAATCAAAGTTAATAAAAACCCTAATTGTCTAGGTTAATTTTAAAATTTGCAAAAGATATTAAAGTTATTTCCTAATTAAACTAAATTAATTAAATTAATTTATTTAACAAAAATAAAATGCTGGAAATTAATTTTAATAATAAAAATTTTTTTTTGGTTTTTAATTTTATTAAGAAAAAGGTTTTAATTGTTAGTTAAATAATAATAACATTTAAAATTAAAAGAAATAATAAAAGAAAAGAGAAAAAAGTGAGGGTTTGGGCCTGTATAGGGGGTGAGAACTGCAATTCAAAGGCCCATTGGTACAAGCCTATGCTGACTTTTTTGATTCTCCACGTGCCCTTTGACTTGACCCCACCATAGGCCTTCATTATGGACCACCAGATCTGGCCTGGGGCCATTTGGCAGATGATTGGATGATGGTGTATGGTGAACCACAACTCCTGAAACACGCTGGAATACCTGAAGAAAAATAATAATATGCATATGGGGGACCTGGGATTCGAACCCAGGTCCTTTTGGTACTTGAACATATGCCTTTGCCACTGAACCAATGCGTTTTTATTGTTAGTGTATTAGAAACTAATAATAATAAAACAAAAACAAATTTATGGATCAGAAAAAAATAAAAGCGCGCTATATTTGAATCAACCAATTGGAGGGAGACGCGTCATCTTCTTCTTCGTTCACCCTGGTTATTTACCTGCGGATTTACATCCGCAGCTAAATTCGCATGTGTGTTCTAAATTCTATTCTAGGCCATAAAAATCAAATCCAGAACCATGGTCATGCTCGTCTAGGCTTCCTGAACAAATCTATACCATTCTTGGACCTTGATTTCACATGTACAAGAAATGCCCAAAAATACAAACCAAGAACCCTAGATTCGGCTAGGGGGTTATAGGCCATATAAACGCAATTGGTTAATGCAGAAAGCTTCTAAATTGAACGATAATCATGAATATGCAAAGATTTTGTAAGAAAAATGCAAGAACAAGGACATACAAATTCAACTGAAAGGCATGTTTTCGAGACACTTACAGAGCTCTAGGGCGTGTAGGGAGACTGGTTTTGGATTGGCTTCGCTTCAAGGATGGTCCAGCAATGGATTAGCGTGGATATTTGCTTCTGAATTGGCCTCTAGGCACGATTTCAGTTTCAAGCTTTTTGCCAATTTTTCCAAGTTAGCTTTTGGTGATTCTGCAGCCTCCAACCTCTAATTCGTGTGCCTTTCACTTGTATATGTATGCAGCATTGTATTAGGTCAACAATTTTGGACTGAATCCTTGTGCATTATGGCTTGGAGATTTGATTTGATCCCCCATTGAAAAGCTTCCAATTTTGTCCAAAATCAAATCTTTTTGCACATGGAATGTATGATATTATTTTTATCATGATAATTATGATGATTAGGTCCTGAAATAGCCAAAAGGAGATCAAATAATCAATGTTTGGATTTTATTTGATTTAAATTGATTTAAAGTGAAATAATTCATTAAAAAATCAAATTAAATAATAAAATTGACAAATGGACTCAAGGCTGAGGCTAGGACACGTGTGGAGTGTGACAAGACCAAATCAAGTGGAAAAGAATGGGTCCATTTGACAAAATTTGAAGTTTTGGGGATAGTTGACTTTTGGCAATTTTGCAAAAATGCCCAACTTCAACAATGCATAACTCTTCAATTTTTAACTTTTGGAGGTGTTCTTGGACTTTTTGGAAAGCTTGATATGTCCTATCACCAACCCTTTTGGTCACATCTCATTTTTATATTCCATTCTCAAGTTATAAGCTTTGGCAAAAAAGGTGTTTTTGTTGACTTTCAAAAATGACATATAATGTCCAAATTTGTAACTTTTTGTGAGTGCATTTCTTGATCTTTGGGTATGAAGATGGATTGTAGGAAATTTCATCCTCTTAAAAATGAGCTTTGGATGAGTCATTTCTCATAAAGTATGAGAAATTTATGCTTGGTCAAAGTTGAGTTGACTTTTCCTACAAAACCCTAATTTAGCAACTTTTGAGTCTTGATGAATTTTGAGCAATCCTTGATGAATCATGATCAACCCTTGATAAAATGATGAAATATCCTTCAAAATGATAATGTTGACAAAAAATCTTGAAGTTTGACTGTATTTGGGTCACAATTGACTTTTGCCCTAACACAGTCGATTTTTGGACCCTTTGAGCAATTGACTGACCAAACTTCCTCTGTAAGGATTGAAATTTGACATGGATGATCTTGAGAACATATTAGGACATTGGGGATCACTTGAGGTCATTTGGATGCAAGGACCTTGATGCAACACAAAACCCTAATTTGAGGTTGACTGCCTTAGGAGATAGCTTGACTGTCCAACTCTTGAGCAATCTTGAGCCACTTGGAGATTTTTCTTGCAAGGTTTTGAGAAATATGGGAGGGAAAATTTTGGGGTACAACAGCATCCAATGCACTTGGTAATGGTATCAGCGCTGTATTCATATCTCTGAAAGGATGTCATACTCCTTTTACTGCCAGACTTTGCTTTAACTGTACGAACAACATGGCGGAATACGAAGCATGCATCTTTGGTCTCAAGGCTTCCATAGACTTGGGAATCAAATATTTAGTTATATTTGGGGATTCAGCTTTGGTCATCAGTTAGATCAAAGGAGAATGGGACACTAAGCATCCAAACCTTATCCCTTACAAAGAACATGTTTTGACATTGTTACCACATTTCGAGCAGATTACTTTCGAGCATTTCCCACGAGAAGAAAATTAGCTAGCAGATGCTCTAGCCACAATGTCATCTATGTTTAAACTTAATTGGGATAACGAGGCTCCCCAGATCACCATTGAACGAATGGACGAACCAGCACACTATCACGAGATTAATACTGAAGAAGTAGTGGACCAACCTTGGTTTCATGAAGTCAAAAGGTATCTCGAGGCTCAAGAATATCCAGAAGGAGCTTCAATCAATGATAAAAAGTTCCTAAGGAGATTCTCTGCTAAGTTCTTCCTAAGTAATGGCATCCTGTACAAACATAATCATGATTCTATTCTGCCCCGTTGTGTAGATAAGATTGAAGCTGAAAAGATCATGGCTGAATTACATGAAGGTACCTTCGGCACTCACTCTAGTGGGCATACGATGGCAAAGAAAATCCTACGGGCAGGCTATTATTGGTCTACCATGGAAGCAGACTGCTATCAACACTCCCAGACCTGTCATAAGTGTAAAATCTTTGCAGACAAGGTGCACGTGCCTCCGGTTACTCTAAATGTCTTAACAGCTCCTTGGCCCTTCGCTTTGTGGGGAATCGATATGATTGGGGAGATCAAGCCTACAGCCTCCAATGGACACCGCTTCATTCTAGTGGCCATTGACTATTTCACAAAGTGGGTCGAAGCAGCTTCCTTCACATCCTTTACTAAGAATGTTGTTGCCCGCTTCATCAAGCAGAATCTTATTTGCCGGTACGGTATCCCAGAAAGGATCATCACTGATAACGGTACAAAACTTAATAATACTATGATCACCGCCTTGTGCGAGCAGTTCAAGATTCAACATCACAATTCATCCCCTTATCGGCCAAAGATGAATGGTGCAGTCGAAGCTGCTAATAAAAACATTAAAAAGATCATACAGAAAATGACAGTCACCTACAAGGACTGGCATGAGATTCTACCGTTTGCTCTCCATGGGTACCGTACCACAGCTTGCACGTCGACTGGGGAAACACCTTATTCTTTGGTTTATGGCATGGAGGTTGTCTTGCCTATTGAGGTTCAAATCCCCTCTTTAAGAATTATGAAAGATGCAGGTTTGAGTGAAGACGATTGGATCCAGGCCCGACTTGATCAACTGAACTTAATTAATAAAAAGAGACTTACTGCTGTTTGCCATGGTCAGATGTATCAAAAACGGATGATCAAGGCTTTCAACAAGAAAGTCAGACGCCAAGTATATCAAGTTGGAGATCTGGTGATCAAGCGCATCATCTTGCCACAAAGTGATCCCAGGGGCAAATGGACTCCTACCTATGAGGGACCATTTGTAATCAAGAATATCTTTTCCGGTGGGGAAATGATCTTAACCACCATGGACGGCGATGACCTGCCACACCCTGCGAACGCAGACATAGTCAAAAGATACTACGCATAAGAGACCCGATAGGTTGACACACCTAGGAAAAACAAGGGCATCCAGGCGAACCAAAAGGTTCGGGCAAAAATTAGGGATAAAATAAAAAAAATTTGTACACCCGGCAAGTTGAAAACCTGAAAGGGTGATTTGGGCAAAAAAGGGTTTCCCGGTGGATTGAAAACCCGAAAGGGCGGTCCAGGCAAAAGTTAGGGAATTAAAGCGTATGACTATGTATCGTCGGATCACTTTGAGGATAATCTCTTCACTAACAAACTCGGAGTTTCTGATCAATTCAATCATCTTCGGACGAAGCAACGAATAGACAAGATATTCAGAGATACGGAGGCTATAGCAGAATGGGAACCCCATGGGATTATCACACATAGCTGTCTTTCTTTGTATAAATTCTTCTTACTTTTATGACACCATCTTCTTACTAGTATGTTTGTCTCCTTTGTACAAAATACTTATTCAAAATGAATACAAAGGTATCTCTTTAAAGTATAGAAAAATATTTGTCCTTTTCTTTTACACTTATGTTTTATTTGCAAAAACGTTCAATGATTCATTAATGAACATATGCATTTGAACATAATCACTGTTTACAAATAAACAAAATGAAAAAGAACCATTACTGACAGGTTGAAAGAATAAGAAAAAGTCTTTTTGGCTATTTCATGAGCAATCCCTACCAGACGTCATTAAGATCCCCAACAGAGCTGAAACTTCAAATTATTAATCCCCAGTGGAAACCATCCAGTTTCTCCAAATTCCTCAGCAAGTTGCCTTGAAGCCCGAAAATCAACCGGATAACGGCTAACTTCTGTTTCTCCCTAACCTAGGATAACTCCCCGGCAGAGTGGCAGATGACCGAAACTCCTGAACTTTTTCCCAAATAGGAATAAGCTTTCTCCCCACAGAGTTTCATTACTCCCCAATGGAACAAAGACTCTTATCCCCAGTAGAAGTCATCAAAATTCTCTGGATTCCCCAAGCAAATTACTCAAGCAGTATAGGGTATTGCTCACAACAGAATCTTTGTCAATACTCCAACTTCAAAACATGAAGAATCCACATATCCTCAGCAGCAGTCAAGGATTTATTTTCCTCAACAATACAGCGAATCAGCTTACATGCGCATACATTACATCCAAATATCATAAACATTGATAAAACACATATATCGCATCATACATTTCATGCAACATAATTTTGTGTTCCAGCTAACATTTTACCCTTTCTAGGATAAGATTAACAGCTACCGTTAAACAATATGCAATCGTGATACAGTACAAAGACGCTCCAGACATGGTTGCTATTCTGTTACTCATTCAGATTCAACTTTCAGATATAGTTCAGATACGCTTCAGATACGGATGCCATTCTGATACTCATTCAGACTTCAAGTTCATATACAGTTAGGATACGCTCCAGATACGGATGCCATTCTGATACTCATTCAGATTTCAAGTTTAGATACAGTACGGATACACTTCAAATACGGAAGCCATTATGATACTCATTCAGATTTCAAGTTCAGATACAGTACAGATACACTCCAAACACAGAAGCCATTCTGATACTCATTCAAATTTCAAGTTCAGATACAGTTCAAATACGCTCCAGACACGGATTCCGTTCTAATACTCATTCAAATTCAGTCTTCAGATACAGTTCAGATACGCTCCAGACACAGACGCCATTCTGATACTCATTCAGATACAGTTCAGATACGCTCCGGACACGGACGCCATTCTGATACTCATTCAGACTCACATTCAAATTCAACTTTCAGATACAGTTCAGATACGCTCGAGACACGGACGCTATTCTGATGCTCATTCTTTCAGCTTACAAATTACCATGCAAGCGATCGCTTTTAGATGGCATCTTTAAGCCCATCTCCAACAACTTTCTATCATCTCTCCAAATGGCATCTCTAAGCCCATTCTCCCAACCATCACATCACCGAGTGCAAATTTCAGGGCACTCTAGTGTCCAATCATCTTCCACCTTCGAGTCACGACTGGCAAAACATGCCAGTCTAACTATTCAGGTTTAAGAAGATTGAACAGGGGTAGCTGTTGTACCCCAAAATTTGCCCTCTCCTGTCGCAAGGATTCTTAGAATTACTTCAGTTTAGTTTCAAGCATCAGACCACATTTTCTAAGAAGATTCATTCAAATTATCAAAAGGGGGCAAAATGAGCAAAATTGGAGTTTCTGCTAAAAAAGTCAAACTTTGACTTTTTGATCAAATTTGAGTCCTAAAAATCACATTATGTCAAGACATCCAAAAAAATGAAGTTTGATCATCAAAAATCAAAAGAATAAAAAAAATCCAACTTTGCAAGACTTTGAGATTTTTCTAAGTATTTTCTATACTTGGTTAATTTCATTTGCTTCATGGCATCTTACTACAACTCCAAATAATTCAAGATGATGCAAGTAATTCAAGTTATTACAAAGTGACATTTTGCAAAATTACAAATTCTAAAACGATGTCTTGAATAAAACCTTGTCACAATATAATGTGCACAAGACTAAATTTGTGACATGCTACAAACTATGTTGTCCAAAGTTGAAGAAAATATGATATATCACATGCTACAACTATGCTGTCCAAGATTGAAGAAAATATGATATATCACATTGCCACAACACCCTATGCTGCCCTGCAAGAAAGCTTGTGCCACGTTACATCCTAAGTATGCATGCTGTCCAATACAGTCAAAAACTGCTCTATGCAGTCGGCTCAAGCCTGCACCATGACAACCCCCAAATTACACCAAAATGGCAAAAGAAAATTGGGTGCAGAAAGTATCAAAGCAGTATGCCAAAACAATTCAAAATGGCTTATTTGTTTTCCCCCCTAAACCACAGTCAAGGGGTCTACAAAAGAGGACTGTCTCATAAGACAAAGAGGTTGGATTTTGAAGAGAGAAAAGATTTTCTAGAGAAAAAGAGAGAGAGTTTTGTTGAACAGAAAAAAAAACAATATTTTGTGCAACCTTGACTCATTTTCAAAACCAAAAACTGCTCTTGTTCAAAACAGAAACCCAACTCATTACTCTACCATACAAACTCTCCTTTAAACCAAACAACTCATCATATACAAAGGTGGTCCAAAACATCACAAAAACAATTCATGTATTTCTATTCATCTCCATCTTTAAAACACCAAAAACATTACAGTACAGTCCAACTCAGTTCTAGCAGTCCAGAGCAGCTTCCTGAAGACTCACAAGGTTATCACATCATTTGGAAAAGCATTCAGATCTAAAACAACCAGTGCAGCCCAAAGGTAAGTCATCTTGACTTGGTATCTTTTCATTACATCATTAACAAGCTGTTGTTCTTTGAAAACAAGATGTAGTACTTTAATATCTTTTTGAACTAGTCATTTGCACTTTGTTTAGGCTTATTCAATCATTTGTTGTTCATGTTTATCCATCATATGCCATAAGCTAACCTGTACATTCAGTAAAATAATGTTTAAGACAGGAAAATGCAGCATGTATCGACACATATCCTCATGTGTCGACTCATCCTAGTGAAGAAACAGGGTATGAGTTGACACATAACCCCCATGCATCGACTCATACTGATTTCAGGTTACAAAACAGAAGTGGGAAAAGACTATGTATTGACACATACGCGCTTCGTGTCGACACGAGAAAGGTGCATGAGTTGACACATCCCATTATGTATCGACTCATACTGAGTCATTTTTGTTTTACAGGAGCAGGGAAAAGCTATGTGTCGATGCATAGCAGCATGGGTCGACACATAGTGGTTCAAAATGCATTTCTTCCTATATTTTGCACTTTTTTTACATTATCTTCGTTATTGTTCGATATGGTTGTAATATTTTAGTTTCTACCTCATCCCTATTTTTAATTTGTACCCCCCATCCCTCTAAAATGATGTAATAGCTTAGATTTTATTTTCCTCATTTTTACTTGCTTTTCATATATGGTTAGTAAAATAGGATGTATGACAAGATGAAAACTAACAAGTAGCTCACCAAAAATCAAAGACAAATGCATGCAAAATAACACACTCGCACACTAACACCTCTAGGGTAATCTCACTTTGTCGCCTTTCGGAAAATAGTCATGTCCCTCGAGCATGGGCGTTTTATTAAAGACCATCGATAAAAGATCGTAGTCCCTCGATGACCCTCGATGTTGCCTTCGGTAAACGATCTAGTCCCTAAAACGACATTGCTAAAACGTCCCATATGTTGCCTTCTATGACTATACAAACGTCCCAATGCTCGTCCCTTCACATCTAATGATGGGACTTCTTACCAAAACAATGGTAAGATAGCCACATCTAAAGGAGGATGAAAAGCACAATTAAGACCTTTCGAGTAGGTAGATTCGCTCTTAGCTACTCGCTTGCTCACAACAAAAACATTTTTACCCACACTCTCATCTTTGAACTATTTTCGAAACAAACATTTTGTAGGAGTTCTTATAGAAACGAGAACCATTACGAAGTTCCATTTTCAAAATACTTTCAAAAACACATCTCACAAACACACTTTTGAACTATTTTCGAAACAAACACTTTGTAGGCGTTCTTATAGAAACGAGAACCATTACGAAGTTCCATTTTCAAAATACTTTCAAAAATCACCACCACAAGCACACGTTCAAACAAAAGCAAGTTGATCTAGCAAGTAACTAAGAGCCCATGGAAAATCATGGATGAAAAGGGTGATAATACCTTCCCTTTTCATAATCTACCCCCGAACTCAAAAACATCTCTAAAGGTCTTTCCTGTGCTTTTTCACCTTTCCTTTTGGATAAAAGAAAAGTCGGTGGTAACTCTTGCTAACCGCGACATTTGCGATAAAACTCAAAACCTTCAAGTTAGTTCTCCCACCGTATCACAATGAGAATAGGCTTACGGCTGTCAGTCATGGCCAGATGTACCAAAAACATATGATCAAAGCTTTTAACAAAAAGGTCAGACGTCAGGTATATCAGGTTGGTGATTTGGTAATCAAGCGTATCATATTGCTACAAGGTGATCCCAGGGGCAAATGGACTCCTAAATACGAGGGACCATTTGTGATCAAAATCATTTTCTCTGGTGGAGCAATGATCTTAACCACTATGGATGGCAACGACCTTCCACATCCTGTGAATGCAGACATAGTCAAAAGATACTACGCATAAGAAACCCGCTAGGTTGACACACCTAGGCAAAACAAGGGCATTCCGGAGAACCACAAAGGTTCTGGAAAAAATTAGGGATAAAATACAAAAAAATATGTACAGCCAGCAAGCTGAAAACTCGAAAGGGCGGCTTGGGCAAAAAAGGGTATCCCGGTGGACTGAAAACCCGAAAGGGCGGTCCAGGCAAAAGTTAGAGAATTAAAGCATATGACTATGTACCGTTGGATCATCTTACAAACAACATGTAGCATCGACTGACAAGCTCAAACGTGTCTAGTCAATCCAATCAACTTCAGACAAGGCAACAAGTGGACAAGACGTTCAGAGACACGGAGGTTATAGCCGAATGGGAACCCCATGGGATTATTTCACATAGCTATATTTTCTTTGTATCAAATTTTCATTTTTCTACGACGACATTCTCTTACTAGAATGTTCGCCTCATTGTACAAAAATACTTATTCAAGTTAATACAAAGATATCCATTTGAAAATGCAAAACTATCTGTTTTTCTTTATTTCTGTGTTTCGTTTACAAAAATGTCCAATGATTTATTTTTGAACGTGACTACTATCTACAAATGAACAAAAAATAGAAAGACAATAATTAATGGCTTTAAGAAATAGGATAATATCTTTAGACTATTCCATAAAATCCCCCACAGGTACTTTTCCAACAAGAGCGGAAAATAGGACATCCCACTACAGGATCACTAACGCATCTCCAGTATGCAACTTAATGATATCAAGCTCTCTCAAAATGAAAACTCCAGTAACCGCTCCTAAGATTCCTCAGTGAAAGTCGCCCAATTTCTCAGGATTCCCCAACAGGATTTCACGAGGTCTACAAGAAATGCACGACGTTTCCCTTACACAATAGAGTTTATTTCTCTAACCAATGAAAGCTCATCAACGCTTCAACTTCAAAACATGAAGACTTGCACTCCTCATTCTCAACAATGCTTGGAGATTTATTGATCCCCGACTCCAGCAACACTGCGGCATAACAATTAATATGTCCATACATTACATCCATACGTCATAACATTGATAACACAAATACATATGACATAATCTCATTTATTTTGAGAACATCATTATATCATGCATTCCATACATCATGACATGGTGTGATACGGTGGGAGAGAACTGACTGTTTTTTGGAGTGTTGGTTTGCGTTTTGCGTTTGTTTTTGCAAAATGTCGTGGTAAGCAAGAGTCGTCACCGTCTCTTATTTTATCCAACAAGGAAAGGAAAAAAGCACAGAAAAATTCCTTTTTCGAGATGTTTCTCGGGTCCGGGGGGTAGATTATAGAAAGGGAAGGTGTTAGCACCCTTTCTATCCGTGGTTATCCACGGGCTCTTAGGTACTTGCTCAAAGTGTTTTCAAAATTGCTTTTATTTGTGTTTGTGGGTTTGAAGAAGTTTTTGTTTGAAATGTGTAAGTGTAAAAAGTTTTGTTTTGTTTTTGAAAGAGCAAGTACTTAAGAACTATCTACCTACTCGAAAAAGGAATTAATATGTGCTAGTGTCCTTTAGACAGTGCTATCCCACTATTGATGAGTAGGTAGCATCGTCGTTGGAGTTTAAGGGTCAATTCGGTTATGGGACGTGCGGTCACTAAAGCAATGTTAGGACGCCTTAGTGGTAACCCTAATGTCTTAGATCATTTTTCCGAGGCAACCGTTTCGAGGCAACTATGATCTTTGGACAAGAGGGCGAACTCTAAAACTTCTTATACTCAATGACTACGTTCGAAGGCAACCAAGTGAGGTGTACCCTAAGAGTGCGCATGTGCGAGTGTGTTGTTTTCAGTTTATTTTATCTTTGTATATGTTAGTGGTTATCTATGTTGATTTTAAGTTAAACATTCGATCTTGTCATGCATTCCCTATTATCAAACCTCTAATAGTTTATAAGTTGCGAAATTAAATTGCGGAAATTAAACTAACTATTACAAGGCGCCGGGTATTTACATCGCCAAAAGCAACCCTTGAAATTAAAATGCGGAAAATAAATAAAGCGGTAAAAATGTCCTAATTAAAGCTATTACATTCCGAGAATAGATACAATATTAAAATGAAATGGATCGCATGCGGGAAATTAAATCGGGTGCAAGTTTTTTTTTAGGGTTTTGACCCTTTAATTGAAAGAAAGCATTTTTGGTTTTTTTTTGAATTAAAAAGAAATTAAACTAAGTTAATTATTAAATTAATGAACTAATTAAAAAATGATATTTTTGGATTTTTGATATTTAAAGAAATAAAAATAATTGATCAAAGTTAATAAAAACCTAATTGTCTAAGTTAATTTTAATTATTGCAAAAAATATCAAAGTTATTCCTAATTAAAGCTAAATTAATTAATTGATTTGGTTAATAAAAATAAAGTGCTGAAAATTAATTTTAATAAATAAAATATTTTTTTGTTTTTAATTTTATTAAGAAAAAAGTTTTATTGGTTAATGATTAAAAATAATAGCAATAAATAATTAAAAGAAATAAATAAATAAAAAGAGAAAGAGTTTAGGGTTTGGGCCTGATTAGGGGGTGAGAGTGGCAATTTTGTGGCCCATTAACATGCAGGCCTGGCTGACTTTTGGAATCCAGCATGGCACTTTGACTAGGGCGTATGGTGGACATCACTTCTGGACCACCAGATTTGGCCTGGGGCCATTTGGGAAGCATTTGAGTGAGGCTGTATGATAGGCCACGCGCTTGAGTTCACACTGGATGACCTGTTGAAAAAATAATAACAAATGCATGGGGGACCTGGGATTCGAACCCAGGTCCTGTAAGTCACAGCATACACTCCACTACCACTCAACCAACGCGCTTTAGTTGTTAGTATAATGGACAACAATTATAATATGGAAAAAAACATTAATATGCCAAAAATAAAAAAGAAAACGCGCCAAGCTTAAATCCACCATTGGGAGAGGGCCACGTCTTCATCTTCTTCATTCAACCCTGTATATTTACCTGCGGATTTATATCCGCAGCTAAATTCGCAGGACATTCCAAAAATTGATTCTAGGCCATGAAAACAAACCCCAAGACCATGGTTGTGTTCGTCTACCTCCCCTGATCACGCCTATGTCCATCAATGGCATCAATTTCGCCTGTAAAAGAAACGCCCAAAAAACACAAACCAAGAACCCTAGACTCGGCTATGGGGTTACAGGCCAGATAAATGCAATTGGCTAATGCAGAATGCTTGCAAATTGGATGATAATCATGAATATGCAAAGATTTTGCAAGAAAAATGCAAGAATAAGGATCTACGATTTCAAACGAAAATCATTTTTCTGAGACACTTACAGGGCTTTTGTGCGTGTATGGAGATTGGTTTTGAGTTGGCTTTGCTTCAGTGGATGTCCAGCAAGTGATTGGTGTTGAGATTCGCCCTTGAAAACGCCTCCAAAGATGATTTCAGTTTCACACTTTTTCACCTTTTTTCAAGTTTTGCTTTTGATGATTGTGCAGCCTCTAGGTCCTCCAATTCTTGCCTTTTCCTTGTATATGTATAATGCAATGTATTAGGTCAACTTTTATGGACTGAATCCTTGTACATTATGGCTATAGGATTGGATTTGATCCTTCATTGATAACTTTCCAATTTTGCCAAAAATCCAATCTTTTTGGACATGGAATGATTGATACGAATTTGATCATGACATTGATGATGATTAGGACCTGAAAATAGAAAAAGATCTCATGTAATCAAGTTTTGGGATTTTATTTGATTTAAATTGATTTAAAATGAAATAATTCAATAAAAATTCAATAAAATAGAAAAATTGATAAATGGCCACAAGGATGAAGCTAGGACACATGTGTATTGTGACAAGATCAAATCAAGTGGAAAAGAATGGGCCCATTTGACAAAATTTGAAGATTTGGGGATAGTTGACTTTTGGCAATTTTGCAAAAATGCCCAACTTCAACAATGCATAACTTCCTCAATTTTGAACTTTTGGAGGTTTTCTTGGACTTTTTAGAAACCTTGAGATGTCATCTAACCAACCCTTTTAGTCTCATCTCATTTTGATGTTCCATGCTCAAGTTATAAGCTTTGGAAAAAAAGGTGTTTTTGTTGACTTTCAAAAATGACCTATAATGTCCAAATTTGTAACTTTTTGTGAGTGCATTTATTGATCTTGGAGTATGAATATGGATTGTAGGAAATTGCATCCTCTTCAAAATGAGATTTGTATGGGTCATTTCGCATAAAATATGAGAAAGTTATGCTTGGTCAAAGTTGAGTTGACTTTTCCTACAAAACCCTAATTTAGCAACTTTTGAGTCATGATGAATTTTGAGCAATCCTTGATGAATCATGATCAAAACTTGATCAAATGATGAAATATCCTTCAAAATGATAATTTTTACAAAAAATCTTGAAGTTTGATTGTATTTGGGTCACAGTTGACTTTTGCCCTAGCACAGTCGATTTTTGGACCCTTTGAGCAATTGACTGACCAAACTTCCTCTGCAAGGCTTGAAATTTGACATGGATGATCTTGAGAGCATATTAGGAAATTTGGGAGCACTTGAGGTCATTTGTATGCAAGGACCTTGATGCAACACAACACCCTAATTTGGGATTGACTGCCTTAGGAGATAGCTTGACTGTCCAACTCTTGAGCAATCTTGAGCACCTTGGAGATTTTTCTTGCCATGTTTTGAGAAATATGAGAGGGCAAATTTTGGGGTACAACAGCTTCCCCTGTTAAATCTTCTTAAACCTGAGGATGTAGATTGGCTTTCGGGCCTTTCGTGATCCGAAGGTGGAAGATGATTGAACAATAGAGTGCCCAGAAATTTGCACTCACATGAAGTGGTATCAGCCTGGTGATGTCGGGAATGGGATTACAGATGCCATTTGGAGACTGTTGATAGGTGGTCTGAACTTCGACTGAAATAGGAATCAGGGAGATCTTATCGTCGATCTAACTGAACCAAAGAAGGTCTTGAATTAACTTTGACTGGATCGACATCAGAAAAATCTTAGGATCATTTTAACTGGACCAGACAAAAAGTCTTGGAATATCTTCAACTGGAATACGAATCAGGGAGATCTTAGGGTTGATCTGAATGGACCAGAGAAGTTCTTGGATTAACTTTGACTGGATCGGCATCAGAAAAATCTTAGGATCGATTTAACTAGACCAGACAAAAGTCTTGGAACATCTTCAATTGGAATACGAATCAGGGAGATCTTAGGGTCTATCTGACTGAACCAGAGAAGGTCTTGGATTAACTTTGGCTAGATCGGCATCATAAAAATCTTAGGATCGATTTAACTGGACTAGACAAAAGTCTTGGAACATCTTCAACTGGAATACGAATCAGGGAGATCTTAGGGTCGATCTGACTGAACCAGAGAAGGTCTTGGATTAACTTTGACTAGATCGGAATCAGAAAAATATTAGGATCGATTTAACTGGACTAGACAAAAGTCTTGGATTAATTTTGACTGGATCGGCATCAGAAAAATCTTAGGATCGATTTAATTGGACCAGACAAAAGTTTTGGAACATCTTTAACTGGAATACGAATCAGAGAGATGTTAGGGTTGATCTGACTGAACCAGAGAAGGTCTTGGATTAACTTTGACTAGATCGGCATCAGAAAAATCTTAGGATCGATTTAACTGGACTAGACAAAGGTCTTGGATTAATTTTGACTGGATCGGCATCGGAAAAATCTTAGGATCGATTTAACTGGACCAAACAAAAGCCTTGGGATGTCTTCAACTGGAATACGAAACAGGGAGATCTTAGGGTCGATCTGACTGAACCAGAGAAGGTCTTGGATTAACTTTGACTGGATCAGCATCAGAAAAATCTTAGGATCGATTTAACTGGACCATAAAAAAGTCTTCCATAGATGTAGTTTCTTCTGAGGGGACTACCAGGTCATATGAATAGTCGACGGTGTTTATTGATTTGTCTTTCCATGAAAAGGTAAAGAGTTAGTCATATGCAATGTCATGATGCATGATATATATCAAGCAATGATGCTCTCAAAATAAATGAGACTGTGTGGTATGATGCGCATATGCATGTATCATGATGTATGGAAATGTAATGTTTTAGCTGGGGAAAATAAATCCTGGATAGCTGCTGGAGAATAGAGTTGGATTCTTTGTTTTCGCTGGGGATGGTGAACAAAGGTGAATGCGAGAATAAACCTGCAGGAGAAGATAACTCCGTTGGGGAATAAACTGATGAGGAGATTACTCTGTGGGGAAAGGATGCTCTGCTGAGGATTCCACTGATAAATTCCGTCGGGATGAATTATCGTTGCTCGTGATATTGAATCTGTTGGGGGATTGAATTCCTGTTTGTGAAAGGAAAGGACTCCGCTGGGGATGATCTTTCAATTGCAACTTGCTGGGGATAACCTGTTAGACTCTTGTGGGGATAATCCTCTGAATTCTACTGGGAATGATCCTTTGAACTTGGCTGGGGAGATTTATTTTTGTACTCTGCTGGGGGTAAACTTCTAGAGTCTACTGGGGATGATGCTTCAACTCCGTTGGGGAAGCTTTTTCAGACCGTGCTGGGGAAATATTGACTCCACTGGGGGGTATCTTGTATTCTGCCGGGGAACATTCTTATACTCCATTGGGGAATATTAAGACTTCTGGGGATATTAAGGCTTTTCAGTGTTGATGGTAGATAAACTCTGCTTGGGGGAGAAAGTTACCGATTCGTTCATAGTTGCAAGTCCCAGCTGGGGGAGAGCTTCCATTACTGTCTAACTCTACGGGGAGTGAAAGTATTTTAGCCATATTCTTCAGCTGAATTTACCTTGTACCTGGTGGACAGAGCAACTATACAGCTTGGACACCTTTTATTGCCCCTGTTTCTGCTATTACCAGTAATTCGTCTTTTTTGTTTCGCATGTAAATATTTATGAGCAGAGATTAATATCAAATGCATATATCAAAAATGAACATTGGACGTTCTTTGCAAAACAAAACAGATAAAGGAAAAACAGTTTGAAATTTGTCTGAAAATGAATTGTATTGCTTTTGAAGTTTGGCCTGTAAATAAGCATTTTTGTACAAGAGGCTGACGTCCTAGTAAGAGAACGCCGCCGAACAAATAGAATTTATACAATTTGTGAAAAATAAACAAAACAACTATGTGAAAAATCCCACTGGGTTCCAACTCTGCTATTGTCCTTATGTCCTCAAGCATCTCATCACTTTGCTGCTTGGTTGAAGGTAGATCAGATTGATTAGTGTCGTCCGATAGTTGATACCGAAGTCTGGATGCAAGGTGATCCAATGAGACATGGCGTTACGCTTTGATCCCTAATTTTTTCCTGGACCTCCCTTTCGGGTTTTTAGTCCACCGGGATACCCTTTTTTGCCCAAGTCGCCTTTTCAGGTTTTCGACTTGCCGGGTGTACAGATTTTTTTCGTTTTCATCCCTTATTTTTGCCCGAACCCTTTTGGTTCGCCGGGAAGCCCTTATTTTTGCCTAGGCCAGTCAACCTAGTGGGTCTTTGATCATGCGTAGTATTTTTTCACTATGTCTGCATTGACGGGGTGAGGAAGGTCGTCACCATCCATGGTGGTTAGAATCATGGCTCCTCCTTAGAAAATGTTCTTAACCACAAATGGCCCTTCATAAGTAGGGGTCCATTTGCCCATGGGATCACCTTGAGGTATAATAATGCGCTTGATTACCAGATCCCCAACTTGATACTCTTGTCGTCTAACTTTCTTGTTAAATGCCTTAATCATCCGTTTTTGGTACGTCTAGCCATGACAAATAGCAGTAAGTCTTTTTTCGTCGATTAGGTTCAGCGGATCAAGCCGGGTCTGAATCCAGTCATCTTCACTCAAACCTGCATCCTTCATAATCTGAAGAGAGGGTATCTGAACTTCAATGGGCAAGACTGCCTCCATACCATATACCAAGGAATAGGGTGTTGCCCATGTTGATGTCCGCGCTGAGGTACGGTACCCATGCAGAGCAAATGGTAACATCTCATGCCAATCTTTGTATGTCACTATCATCTTCTGCACAATCTTCTTAATGTTCTTATTAGCCGCTTCGACAGCCCCATTCATCTTCAGCCGGTAGGGAGAAGAGTTATGATGCTGTATCTTGAACTGCTCGCAGAGCTCGGTGATCATCTTATTGTTGAGATTGGTACCATTGTTTGTAATGATCCTCTCCGGTACACCGTATCGACAGATCATATTGTGCCGAATGAACCGTGCCACGACGTTCTTGGTTACAGTAGCAAAGGAAGCTGCTTCAACCCACTTTGTAAAGTAATCAATAGCTACCAGGATGAAATGATGCCCGTTGGATGTCGTGGGTCTGATCTCTCCGATCATATCAATGCCCCACATTACAAAAGGCCAAGGAGCTGTCAAGATGTTCAGAGGTGCTGGAGGTATGTGCACCTTATCAGCATAGACTTGGCACTTGTGACATGTCCGAGAATGCTGATAACAGTCGGCTTCCATCGTGGACCAATAATATCCTGCCCAAAGTATTTTCTTTGCCATGGTGTGTCCACTGGAATGAGTTCCGAAAGTACCTTCATGTAACTCTGCCATGATCCTTTCTGCTTCATTCTTATCCACACAACGCAGTAAGGTCGAATCATGGTTGCGCTTGTAAAGGATGCCATTGCTGATGAAAAACTTTGTTGTGAACCTCCTCAGAAACTTCTTATCATTAACAGATGCACCATCGGGGTATTCTTGAGCCTCAAGATACCTTTTTACTTCGTGAAACCAGGGCTTTTCTGTTACCTCTTCAGTCTCAATGTCACAGCAATGTGCAGGTTCGTCCAATCTTTCGATGATAATTCGGGGAGCTTCGTTGTCCCAATTGATCTTGAACATAGAAGACATCGTAGCTAGCGCGTCCGCCAACCGATTCTCCTCTCTAGGGAAGTGTTCAAAGGTTATCTCCTCAAAGTGGGGAAGCAATGTCAACACATACTCCTTGTAAGGAATAAGGTTCAGGTGTTTCGTATCCCACTCGCCTTTGATCTGACTGATCACGAGAGCGGAATCTCCGAATACACTTAGAAACTTAATCCTTAGGTCAATTGTTGCTCGAAGACCCATGATGCACGCTTCATACTCCGCCATGTTGTTGGTGCAGTTGAAACATAGTTGGGCGGTAAATGGAGTATGAGAGCCTTTAGGAGATATGATTCGGTGCCAATGCAATTACCTAAAGCGTTTGAAGCTCCATCAAAGTACATAGACCATCGGGATCCTTCCTCAGGTCCTTCATCCGGTCCAGGTGTCTCACAGTCAGTCACTATCATGATATTCTCGTCCGGAAATTCAAAGTTCATAGACTGGTAATCATCCACTGCCTGATGTGCCAAATGGTCTGCCAACACACTTGCCTTGATTGCTTTTTGAGTCGTGTATTGGATGTCATACTCAGTCAATATCATCTGCCATATCTCTATTCTTCCGGACAAGGCAGGCTTTTCGAAGATATACTTGATTGGATCCATCTTAGATATCAATAGAGTAGTGTGAGTCAACATATACTGTCTCAGCCGGTGAGCAGCCCATGCCAAAGCGCAGCAAGTTTTCTTGAGCAGTGAGTATCGGGTCTCATAGTCGGTAAACTTTTTGCTAAGGTAATAAATAGCATGCTCTTTTTGGCCAGACTCGTCATGCTGACCCAACACACACCCCATTGAGTTGTCGAGTACTGTCAAGTATAAGATCAGAGGTCTCCCTTCAATTGGTGGCATCAGAATGGGTGGCTCTTGGAGATACTCTTTGATCCTTTCGAACGCGGCCTGGCATTCATCATTCCATCGTACCACTTGATCTTTCTTCAGTAACTTGAAGATTGGTTCACAAGTAGCAGTCAGGAGATGAATCAGGCAATGTAGTTTAGACGTCACAGGAAGCCTATGACTTCTTTCTCTGTTCTGGGAGCTGGCATCTCCTGTATAGCCTTCACTTTTTCCGGATCCACTTGAATACCCTTGTCGCTTACGACGAAACCCAGCAGTTTACCAGATCTCACCCCGAAGGTGCACTTGTTCAGGTTTAACCTCAGCTTGTACAACTTCAACCTGTCAAACAGCTTCTGAAGGTGGTCAAGGTGTTCCTCCTCAGTTTGGGACCTTGCAATCATGTCGTCGACGTATACTTAAATCTCATGGTGGATCATGTCATGAAACAAAGCAACCATGGCATGCTGATAGGTTGCCCCAACATTCTTCAATCCAAAAAGCATGACCTTGTAGCAAAAGGTACCCCACTGAGTAACAAAAGTCGTCTTCTCCATGTCTTCGGGAGCCATTTTAATCTGATTATAACCGGAGAAACCATCCATAAAGGAGAATACCTTGTGCTGAGCAGTGTTTTCAACAAGAACGCCAATATGGGGCAGAGGGAAATCATCTTTGGGGCTCGCCCTGTTCAGATCCCTATAGTCAACACACATCCGAACCTTACCATCCTTCTTCGGTACAGGAACCACATTGGCCACCCACTGAGGGTAAGAAGTAACTGCTAGAAAACCGGTGTCAAACTGTTTCATAACTTCAGCCTTGATTTTCTCAGACATCTCTGGTCGCATTCAGCGGACCTTTTGTTTCACTGGAGGACATTCTTCCTTGGTAGGTAGGCGGTGAACCACAATATCAGTATCCAACCCAGGCATATCTTTGTAAGACCAGGCAAAGATCTCAACATAGTCACGCAACATCTGAATCAACCGTTGTTTCACACTAAGCTCCAGGTTTGCACCGATCTTGACCTCTTTCTTGTCTATATCTGTACCCAGATTTACTGATTCCACTGGCTCTTCATGTGGCTGTATAGCCCTCTCTTCTTGGAGTAGCAGTCTTGCAAGTTCACCAGGAACTTCGCAATCATCTTCACCTTCGTCTTCGGCTAAGTTAATCGGATTTTCGAAGTCATAACTGGCAGTAGCAGAGTCGTTACCAGTAAGATCCAGAGTGGATGTAGACCTGTATATGTGAGTGTGTGTAAAATAGCTATTTTGCAATATATAATAAAAGAAAAACAAGAAGCGCAAAATTTGAAATGCAAGAAACGTCCAATGCTTTTATTAATGATATATGTAGATGACACACATAAATCCCTCACAAATGAAGCCACGGTGCCCCGGGTAAGACACCAGGCCGTAAAGTTTAAAACATTGTCTGTTACAAATTCAAAACAAAAAGTTTCATTACTGGGTAACAAAAGAAATAGGGATGAAGTCTTTTGCTGTCCAGTTGCTTGGTCCATTATCGGTCGTAGGATAGATCCAATTGTCGAACTCAGACTCTTCAACGTCGTCTTCAATGGCATTTACTCCTGAATTACTGATGAACACGGAAGGTCTTCCGATTCGTGCATTCCGAACGACCTTTTGAGCTTCTGCAGTGAAACCCAAACCAAACTTGTTAGTCTTCTGTGTAAAATCAAGGAGTTGGCCCCAATTTGCACACCCACCTTTCTCGACAAGAGCCCGGGCATCTCTAAAGGAAGCCATCTTCATAGGAGGATCTTCAACGACAGTCTCGGCTGACGCCAGTGTCTGGGGAACCTCTTCAAAGTGTTGGAACGGGGTCTCAATGAACTTTCCATCCATCTCTACATATCGGAAAGAGTTGAGGTGGCTCACCATGTACTCCTCCTCCCCTTGCACTGTCACAATCTTCCCTTTGACCGGGTACTTCAGCTTCTGGTGGAGCGTTGAGGTTACGGCCCTAGCTTTGTGGATCCATGGACGACCCAGCAAACAATAATAAGATGGTCGAATGTCCATCACATAGAATGTAGAATTGAAAACCTGAGAACCAACCTTAATCGGGATATCAACTTCTCTGTGCACCATCCTCTTAGACCCATCAAAGGCCCTGACGATAATGTTGCTTGGTTTCAGCTCCAACCCTTCACAGTTCAACCGGTCTAGAGCTTTCTTAGGCAAGACGTTCAATGAGAAACCAGTATCCACCAATACATGAGAAAGAGTAGTGCCCCTGTATTCAATGGAGACATGCAGGGAATCTTTGTGATTCTTCCCTTTAGCAGTCAAATCGGCGTAAGAGAAACCCAACCCATTATCAACAGTCAGACTAGCCACACAATATTTAAACTGATCAGCTGACGTTTCTGGTGGTACGTGTGTAGTCTTCAGAAATGTGATCAGAGCCTTGGCATGGGCCTCTAAGCATAGAAACAGTGACAACATAAAAATCTTGGACGAGGTTTGCCCTAGTTGCTCGACTACATTGTAGTCGCTTTTTTTGATGATTTTCAGAATCTCTTCCATCTCTTGTCTAGAAGCTTCGACAGTAATCATCTTTGGTGCCTCCGTCTGGGCAGGCTCACTGGTGGTCCCTTTGCCCCGAGTGTCAGATGATAAGAGACAGGGGTAAGAATGGGAACTTGAATAGGAATAGCAGCAGGTACACGGGTAGGTGTAATAACAACAGGTTTTCGGGCGGTTGGTGGAGAGATATCAGGTGAGAAAAGTCTTCTACTGCGGGTGACTTTAGCAGGTCCAACAATATTGCTGACGTCAGTATCAGCATCCAAATCTTGTTTAACTCCATGAAAATAAACATCGGCCCTGTAATGCCAAGGGACAACTTTATCAGAGGTGTAGGGGATAGGCCCAGGAACAGTGATGATCAATGGTGCGATTCTTTGAACAAATGTAATTCTAACAGGCTTTCTCGAGGAAGCCTTGGAAGAATTGTCGAAAATGGTAATGATGGCAACTTCTTTAGTAGGAACTAAAGGAACAACAGTCTTCTCAAACATAATTTCTTTACTATCCATCAGGCGCTGGACACCTGACTTCAAAAGTGGGCAACTGGTTGGTAGGGCAGAACACATACGGCAACCTTCGTCACAACCCGGAAATAAACCGGCTAGCAAAAGGTTCTTCTTCATAGTCATCAAAGGGGTAACAATGTCGTTCACAGAAACCACAAACGAGTCTTTATCTATAGCATTCACTCCATGCTTAGGCATAAGAGCAGTCACAACATTAGGTCTTTCGGGCGTCTCGAACTCAATCTCCTTAGCGTCAATTAAGTCCTGTATCTTGTTCTTCAAAGCCCAACAATCATCTGTATTATGCCCCGGGCTATCAGAGTGAAAAGCACAGCGGGCATTAGGATTGTACTTTGGTGATGTTGTATTTGGATTCTTCGGGGCTTCCCTTGGAATCACCAGATTAGTTTTCAATAACTGCGGCAGAATCTGAGACAAAGTCATGTTGAGACGGGTGAATTGCCTTCGAGGTCTCTCGTCCTTTTGTTGATTATTGTGCTGAGGAGCACCAGCAGGTCTTGAAATAACAACCGCATTAACAGCTTGGCGGCGTTCAGGTCTATTCTGGCTTTTCAAACTGTAGACATCACTGGGTTCCTTCTTAAAAGGCTTTTTCTCGGTACTCGATGAAGCACCCTTTTGTATCTTACCAGCCTTAATACCAGCCTCAATCCTTTCACCGGTCATAATTAACTCTGTAAACCCAGACGAAGAGCTTCCAATCAGATGGTTGAAAAATGGACCAGACAAGGTCCCCGGAAACATATCCACAAGCTCCCGATCCACCAAGGGTGGTTGCACTCTTCTGGAGAGGTCCCTCCACTTCTGAGCATAATATTTGAAACCTTCGCCTATTCCCATTAACATACCCTAGAGTTGGGTACGCGTGGGAGCGAGGTCAGAATTGTACTGGTACTGCCTGTAGAAAGCAGTAGCCAAATCCTCCCAACTGCGGATACTGGCTCCGTTCAACTGGTAAAACCATTCAAGTGAGTCCCTGAGAGACTGTCTTGAAAGAAGTGGATCCATAGGTTCTTATCAGCGGTGTACGACTGAATCTTCCTTACATATGACCGGAGGTGAAGCTTCGGACAAGAAACTCCGTCATACTTAGAAAAGGTTGGTGCTTTGAATTTGTGGGGAATCACCACCCCAGATGATAGACCCAGATCACCAAAGTCCAGACCAGACACTTTCTGAACTTCCATCGCACTCAACCAGTCTTCCAGTTGTTTGTATCTATCCTCGGCCGGAGGATACTGGTCTTCGTCGAAGTCCGTCTCATTGTCTGAGACCATAGGGCTAGGGGCCCTCCTTTCTTCCTGACTATCTTTCCCTCCAGATGAGGTGGTCAAATGAACTTCATCCCGTAGCCTGTTTCCAAACCTGTGACCTGTGTTAAACAAGACTGTCCTCTTCTTCTTCTCCTTCAGAATCAGGGTCTTCAGATCTTACGGACCCTTAGCTAGATTTATGAACAGCTCTTGGAATTGGGCATTCTAGGCCTGTAGGGCCTTGATTGCTTGCTCAGTTGAAGGTTCATCAGACATGATGAGTGCTGAAATAAACAGTGAAGAAGATAAAAGACTTGTAATGGTACCTGTTATGAGGTGCATGGGATGAAATGTGTATGATATGATTTCAAAGACAATCGAGAGATTCAAATTTGTAAACCAGAAAGGAAACACACTTTTATTAGATAAACTTTGAAATTCAAATTGTTCAACAGATGCCCTTAAGGCGTTACAAGAAAGGAAATATTGAAAAGTAAATAAAAACTGGAAAGGAAATAATCAAAGGATAATCAGTGCTCCCATGGTCGCTTCTTGTCGGTGCGGACATAATCATTGAGAATCTGCTCGTTCTCCAGCTGCCTAGTCAACTTCTAGATCTTCTGCTCTTGCTCGTTAAACTTTTCCCAGTAAGAATCCCGTTCCTCTCTCAGCTGCATCCAAGACCTTTTCAGCGCCCCAATGTCAGTGGGCATATGAGGATGGAGGATGGTCGGAAGAACCCCTTCTTCATTAGCAACTTCAACAATGATAGGCAAGACGGCTTCATATGGCATACCCAGCTTTTGGGCACGGATACAAACCCATATGAGATATGGCTCCATCGAAAGTGAAGTCTTTGGACCCAGCTCATGTGGATCAGATCTGTGAACTCTATCCCAAGCCCTTATGAACCTGCGGCGTTGCTCGTTGCTATCCCCTTGAAAATCAAAGATGATACTAGGAATTAGCAGCTCATGAGGTCCTTCTCTTCTGGCTCGCCCAAACTGACGTAAGGCCAAGCATGGATTGTAAGAAATTCCTCCATTGGTTTCTATCAGTGGAACATTGGGGTACTCCCCAGAGCGATCAATGATAGCCATCTCATCCATACCCTTGATAGTCCAGATGATGTCATTATGCGAGAGAGACATAACCCTATAGGCCCAACCCATGCCTTCTTTGTTCTTCAGCACTGATTTGGGGAGGTGCGAAATAAACCACCTCGCCAATAATGGATCACAGCACATCAAGGTTCCCCGCTTTCAGGCAATACGGGCATAAAGCTGATGAAGAATGTCACCCAAGAGAGTGGGTACAAGATTGCGAGAGATAAAGATTTTCATCGCATTCACATCAACAAAGGAGTCAGGGTTCGGAAACAATACCAAGCCATATATCAGAAGAGCCATAATATCTTCGAATGCCTTGAAGTCTAGACTATCCCAGAAATAATTAGCCTTACCAACCAAGAACTTAGTCAGAAAGCCCTTTGCTCCACTTCTAGTCTCCCAATTAGCCATTACCTCATCCTTTGTCATATGAAGGGCTGAAGCAATCTCTTCCGGCCTAAGGATCTTTTCCCAACCAGTAAACGGGGTCTGCTCCAGAATAGAGATACCGAGCAGCTCAGAGAACTCTTCTAAGGTGGGAACCAACTAGTAGTCCTGGAAAGTAAAGCAATGGTATAGTGGATCATATAATTGGACCAAAACACTCATCATCTGCTCGTCCAATTTGGAGGTGACCAAACTGAGAAGATACCCATGTCTTCTGATGAAGGAGGTAGTATCAGGCATCTTTGCAATCAATTCTTTAAGCATGGTGGAAACCTGGACAAAGTTGATCTGGATGGTATTCCTACACATGGGCATCATGACCTACAAAATAGAACAAAGATGAATCCCTCCTGTCTTTGAAATAGGTTAGTCCAATGCAAGATGTATGCAATGTTATGATGTCATGATGTCATGATAAAAAGCACATCACAAGTATCCACAAATATCAAACATGGTAAAGGCACACAAGTCACACAGAGAGCCCTTAGATTTCAGGCTGGCAAGGAGCTTAGGTACTACCCTCTTTCAGTTCAGTTGGTTTAAACCTGTCCTAAAAATAGTAACCGGGTTCTAGAGGATCTCAATATCACTAACTACCCTCAATCGGTCATAATTCCAGTTTAGCAACCTTTTCTTGTGGCCGGAATCATCACGAGAGTTTAGTCTCAATGAGTGCAGCATATTGCTACTGTTCTATGGCCAAGTTAGTCAATTTAAAGGTTCTAAGGTCAGTTGGTGCTTAATGACCCCTTAGAAGACCCATATTCTCCTCGTTCCAACACAAGGGATATCGGTACAGACTAAAGTGCCACACCAACATAGCTACTGCTTCAACCGTATCGGTCTACGCTGTACAGTTCCCTCACAGTTTATTGCTACTTACCTAAAGGGTATCCCCCAGATCCGGGTTAGGATCTATAGTAAATCCGATACAAGCCCACAAATATAAAGCATACAAGTCAAGCAATTGAAAACACAATGATCTAATCCTAAGGTACACCCCACTTATTAAGCGTCCCTAACAGAGTCGCCAGTTCTGTGATACAGTGGGAGAGAACTGACTGTTTTTTGGAATGCTGGTTTGCATTTTGCGTTTGTTTTTGCAAAATGTCGCGGTAAGCAAGAGTCGCCACCGTCTTTTATTTTATCCAACAAGGAAAGGAAAAAAGCACAGAAAAATTCCTTTTTCGAGATGTTTCTCGGGTCCGGGGGGTAGATTATAGAAAGGGAAGGTGTTAGCATCCTTTCTATCCGTGGTTATCCACGGGCTCTTAGGTACTTGCTCAAAGTGTTTTCAAAATTGCTTTTCTTTGTGTTTGTGGGTTTGAAGAAGTTTTTGTTTGAAAGGTGTAAGTGTGAAAAGTTTTGTTTTGTTTTTGAAAGAGCAAGTACTTAAGAACTATCTACCTACTCGAAAAAGGAATTAATTTGTGCTAGTGTCCTTTAGACAGTGCTATCCCACTATTGATGAGTAGGTAGCATCATCGTTGGAGTTTAAGGGTCAATTCGGTTAAGGGACGTGCGGTCATTAAAGCAATGTTAGGACGCCTTAGCGGTAACCCTAATGTCTTAGATCATTTTTCCAAGGCAACCGTTTCGAGGCAACTATGATCTTTGGACAAGAGGGCGACCTCTAAAACTTCCTATACTCAATGACCACGTTCGAAGGCAACCAACTGAGGTGTACCCTAAGAGTGCGCATGTGCGAGTGTGTTGTTTTCAGTTTATTTTATCTTTGTACATGTTAGTGGTTATCTATGTTGATTTTAAGTTAAACATTCGATCTTGTCATGCATTCCCTATTATCAAACATCTAACAGTTTATAAGTTGCGGAAATTAAATTGCGGAAATTAAACTAACTATTACAAGGCACCGGGTATTTACATCGCCAAAAGCAACCCTTGAAATTAAAATGCGAAAAATAAATAAAGCGGTAAAAATGTCCTAATTAAAGCTATTACATTCCGGGAACAGATACAATATTAATATGAAATGGATCGCGTGCGGGAAATTAAATCGGGCGCAAGTTTTTTTAAGGGTTTTGACCCTTTAATTGAAAGAAAGCATTTTTGGTTTTTTTTGAATTAAAAAGAAATTAAACTAAGTTAATTATTAAATTAATGAACTAATTAAAAAAATGATATTTTTGGATTTTTGATATTTAAAGAAATAAAAATAATTGATCAAAGTTAATAGAAACCTAATTGTCTAAGTTAATTTTAATTATTGCAAAAAGATATCAAAGTTATTCTTAATTAAAGCTAAATTAATTAATTGATTTGGTTAATAAAAATAAAGTGCTGAAAATTAATTTTAATAAATAAAATATTTTTTGGTTTTTAATTTTATTAAGAAAAAAGTTTGATTGGTTAATGATTAAAAATAATAGCAATAAATAATTAAAAGAAATAAATAAAAAAAGAGAAAGAGTTTAGGGTTTGGGCCTGATTAGGGGGTGAGAGTGGCAATTTTGTGGCCCATTAACATGCAGGCCTGGCTGACTTTTGGAATCCAGCGTGGCACTTTGACTAGGGCGTATGGTGGACATCACTTCTGGACCACCAGATCTGGCCTGGGGCCATCTGGAAAGCATTTGAGTGAGGCTATATGACAGCCCACGCGCTTGAGTTCACACTGGATGACCTGTTGAAAAAATAATAACAAATGCATGGGGGACCTGGGATTCGAACCCAGGTCCTGTAAGTCACAGCATACACTCCACTACCACTCAACTAACGCGCTTTAGTTGTTAGTATAATGGACAACAATTATAATATGGAAAAAAACATTAATATGTCAAAAATAAAAAAGAAAACGCGCCAAGTTTGAATCCACCATTGGCAGAGGGCCACGTCTTCATCTTCTTCGTTCAACCCTGTATATTTACCTGCAGATTTATATCCGCGGCTAAATTCGCAGGACATTCTAAAAATTGATTCTAGGCCATGAAAACAAACCCCAAGACCATGGTTGTGTTCGTCTACCTCCCCTGATCACGCTTATGTCCATCAATGGCATCAATTTCGCCTGCAAAAGAAACTCCCAAAAAACACAAACCAAGAACCCTAGACTCGGCTATGGGGTTACAGGCCAGATAAATGGAATTGGCTAATACAGAATGCTTGCAAATTGGATGATAATCATGAATATGCAAAGATTTTGCAAGAAAAATGCAAGAATAAGGATCTACGATTTCAAACGAAAAGCATTTTTCTGAGACACTTACAGGGCTTTTGTGCGTGTATGGAGATTGGTTTTGAGTTGGCTTCGCTTCAGTGGATGTCCAGCAAGTGATTGGTGTTGAGATTCGCCCTTGAAAACGCCTCCAAAGATGATTTCAGTTTCACACTTTTTCACCTTTTTTCAAGTTTTGCTTTTGATGATTCTGCAGCCTCTAGGTCCTCCAATTCGTGCCTTTGCCTTGTATATGTATAATGCAATGTATTAGGTCAACTTTTGTGGACTGAATCCTTGTACATTATGGCTATAGGATTGGATTTGATCCTCCATTGATAACTTTCCAATTTTGCCAAAAATCCAATCATTTTGCACATGGAATGATTGATACGAATTTGATCATGACACTGATGATGATTAGGACCTGAAAATAGAAAAAGATCTCATGTAATCAAGTTTTGGGATTTTATTTGATTTAAATTGATTTAAAATGAAATAATTCAATAAAAAATCCAATAAAATATAAAAATTCATAAATGGACACAAGGCTGAAGCTAGGACACGTGTGTAGTGTGACAAGATCAAATCAAGTGGAAAATAATGGGCCCATTTGACAAAATTTGAAGTTTTGGGGATAGTTGACTTTTGGCAATTTTGCAAAAATGCCCAACTTCAACAATGCATAACTTCCTCAATTTTGAAAATTTGAAGGTGTTCTTTGACTTTTTAGAAAACTTGATATGTCCTCTAACCAACCCTTTTGGTCTCATCTCATTTTGATGTTCCATGCTCAAGTTATAAGCTTTGCCAAAAAATGTGTTTTTGTTGATTTTCAAAAATGACCTATAATGTCCAAATTTGTAACTTTTTGTGAGTGCATTTCTTGATCTTGGAGTATGAAGATGTCTTGTAGGAAATTGCATCCTATTCAAAATGAGATTTGTATGGGTCATTTCTCATAAAATATGAGAAAGTTATGCTTGGTCAAAGTTGAGTTGACTTTTCCTACAAAACCCTAATTTAGCAACTTTTGAGTCTTGATGAATTTTGAGAAATACTTTATGAATCATGATCAACCCTTGATCAAATGATGAAATATCCTTAAAAATGATAATGTTGACAAAAAATCTTGAAGTTTGACTGTATTTGGGTCACAGTTGACTTTTGCCCTAGCAAAGTCGATTTTTGGACCCTTTGAGCAATTGACTGACCAAACTTCCTCTGCAATGCTTGAAATTTGACATGGATGATCTTGGGAGCATATTAGGACATTGGGGAGAACTTGAGGTCATTTGGATGCAAGGACCTTGATGCAACACAACACCCTAATTTGGGATTGACTGCCTTAGGAGATAGCTTGACTGTCCAACTCTTGAGCAATCTTGAGCACCTTGGAGATTTTTCTTGCCATGTTTTGAGAAATATGAGAGGGAAAATTTTGGGGTACAACACATGGCATACAACTAACCTTTCATCTTTTTTAGGAAAGATCAATCAACAGAAAATTATCGTCAAATTTCAACAAGCCAATTACAGATCAATTCCCAAGAAAAGACTGGTCAACCATCTACACAACAAATATTCCTTTCAGACCACTGTCGGTTCAGTTTAAATCTCTCAACAGTTTATTCTGATTCTTTCCCGCAGATGTCTTCTCTGGTTCAGATAAATCTCTCAATGATTTATTCTGATTCTTCTCCAGATTACTTCGGGTTCAGATAAATTTCTCAACAATTTATTCTGATTCTTTCCCTCAGATGTCTTTTTCTGGTTCAGATAAATCTCTCAATGATTTGTTCTGATTCTTCTCTAGATCCTTGCCGATTCAGTTTAAATCTCTCAAAGGTTTATTCTGATTCTTTCCCGCCGACGCTTTCTCTGGTTCAGATAAATCACTCAAAGATTTACTCTAATTCTTTCCAGTTAAAGAATATTTAAGATCTCTTTTGGTTCAGTTTAAAACCCTCAATAGTTTATCCTAATACTTTCCAATGGAACACTTCAGGTTCAGATAAATTTCTTAATAATTTATTCTGATTCTTTCCCGCAGATTTATTCTCTGGTTCAGATAAATCTCTCAATGATTTATTTTGATTCTTCTCTAGATCTTTGTCGGTTTAGATAAATCTCCCAACGATTTATTCTGATTTTTTCCCGCAGACTCTTTCTCTGGTTCAGATAAATCACTCAAAGATTTATCCTGATTCTTTCCAGTTAAAAAATATTTAAGATCTCTTTTGGATTCAGTTTAAACACCTCAACGGTTTGTCCTGATACTTTCCAAAGGAACACTTCAGGTTCAGATAAATCTCTCAACGATTTATTCTGATTCTTTCCCGCAAACACTTTCTCTGGTTCAGATAAATCGCACAAAGATTTACCCTGATTCTTTCCAGTTAAAGAATATCCAAGATCTCTTTTGGTTTAGTTTAAACCCCTCAATAGTTTATCTTTATACTTTCCAAAGGAACGCTTCGGGTTCAGATAAATCTCTCAATGGTTTATTCTGATTCTTCCTGGTCAAACAACATACAAGACTTCTCCTGGTTCAGATAAGTCGCTCCAAAGATTTATTCTGATTCTTTTCCAGTTAAAATCAAGTTCAGACTTAGTCCATTCTCTGTCAACAGTCACCTTTGGATGGCATATACAAGTACATCTCCGTCAAATCTCCATCATTACTCCAAATGGAATCTATAATCCCATTCCCATTTCATCTGCGAGTGCAAATTTCTGGGCACTCTAGTGTCCAATCATCTTCCACCTTCAAGTCACGAATGACGGATCCGCCAATCTAACTCTTTAGGTTTAAGAAGATTGAACAAGGGCAGCTGTTATACCCCAAAATTTTCCCTCTCATTTATCAAGTATTTTCTCACAAGATCTCCTTTTGTTCAAGACTGCACAAGGGTTGATCAGCTCAAGACATCTCCTTAAGCACTGATGACTGAAATTAGGAATTGAGATTGCACAAGGATAATTGAACTTTTAATGCCTCATATGACTTTAATGGATAATTATGGACCATCAAGATTACTCATGTCAAGTTTCAAGTCTTGGATCACATTTTTGCTCAGTCAATTGAGCAGTTGACCTAAAAATCAGTTGTATTGGGGAAAAAGTCAACTGTGGCCAATTTACAGTCAAACTTCATAATTTTTTATCCATATCAATATTGTGAACTCATATATGTCATTTGATCAAGTTTGGATCATAATTCCTCAAGAAATTTGATCAGATCATCAAAATGGCAAAATTGTCAAAATTAGGGTTTTGACTGGGAAAGGGTAATTTCTGATTTTTTGCCTAGAAAATGGTTAATTTGTTTGAAGCATGATCTCAAGAGTTCAATTGCATCATTTTTAACTAATGGAATGACTCAAAACATTTCTCAATATCATTTGATTGATAGTTGATTTTCTGTCAATTGTATACTGAAAAGTCAAACTTTGACTTTTTGGTAAAAATCAAGTGTCAAAGATCACAATTCATCAAAACATGTCAAAATATGAAACTTGTTCATCAAGAAATCAAAAAGTAAATATTTCATTTTGAAAAGTCAAAGTTTCCAAACTTAGAAATTTTTCTAAGTGTTGAAAACTTCATGGTTTTTCACAACTTTGAGCCAATTTTTCACCATGATGCAAGATGATTCAAAAGAAACTTTCAACATGAAAGTTACAGATCTCTATGAGATCTAAAACATTTCTTTACACAAACTATCCTAAAAATTCTTGGATCTCAAGTTATTAATCCATGAAGTCATGGTCATGAAACTAAACACTTAGTGAAAATTTTGCCCTAGTTTAGGAGGGATTTTGACCTAACTTCATGGCAATTTTTCATATAGTTCCAAGGGAAATTTTCAAAAGTGATTCAAATAGGGGTTGTATAGAATATTACAAGATTTCTAAAATGTCCAAGAACTCCTTGAGATTATTCTTGAGCAAGGAGAATCGAAGAGAGGAAGTTAGGGTTTCAAACTCAAATTATAGGTCATTTTCATGATGAACAAAAATACAATTTCAATGTTAGGCTGCATAATATTGATTTGTAGGCCTTCTAAATTGTGTATATATTCATCATTAATGGATTACACAAACATTTGAGCTTTAATCCAAGTGGTTTAAGCTTTATCCAATTCACATTTCCATTAATGGCATAAAGTGAACACTTCCATTTTGGAAAAGCAAGCTTTATGCACAAAATCAATTCTTGAGCCTTTAACTTGTTCCCTCTGATCACACTCCATCTAAAAAGTCATAAGCAAGTGTGTTTAAAGTATAACCATTCTATCTTAGCAAGTACACAAGACTTTGAAACTTGGATTTCTCAAAAATCACATGTTATGCTTAAACTTGTGATTTTGAATTCTGATCAACTACAAGCTTCCAAACTTGTTGCTTATAAATAGAGGCACTATTTGTGAGATAAAACATGAGCTGAAGCACCCTGAAACACACGAAAACTTTCTCAAATCAGAAATTGCCCAAAAACTCCATTGTTACACAGTTTCTGACCTTGAACACCAAACTCATATTTCCCTCGTGCGTTTCTTGGCGTTTTGGTTCCTAAAGCTTCCTTACATCAAATACTACTCATCCCCATCCTCATTCCAGAACTGTAATACAATTTACCATAACCTCCATAACCAAAAAACAGAGTATGCACATTGACTTCTCCAAGCTATTTCAGCTACTCTCAACTCAAGCTAACCATTGCATTAGCTTCCTGGGAACTTGAGGAAGTTAACCTGATCATTGCAGCGCCTTGAATCAAGCTCATTTGAATTTTACGATTTCCAGTTTTGAGGTATTTTTCTTGAACTTCTATCTCATTATCTATGCATTATTAGGCTTGCATTTGTGAAGATAAAATATATACATCATTGCCCTGAAGCTGTACATGTCCATAGATTTTATTTATATTGATTGAGCTAGGAGAATTTTAGGATTGAACATCCGAAAATAATTAGGTCAGAATTTGGTAGTTTCAAAAATTCTCATTTATCTTTGATTTATAGCTTATGATATTTATATGGTTGGATTCGTATGAAAAAATGAAGCAGCTTTCATGTTTACATTTTACATTTTAGTTGAGAAATGAATGAGATACAGGTGGTCTTGCTGGAGGTTGAAGATGAAGTGTATTCATGACTTATTTTGTATTATATATTTATCATTTCAGTTAAGTTAACGGATGTATAGCCACCCCAGTGGCAAGGCAGTGCGCTGGTAACCAAGAGGGCGTGGGTTCAACACCTAGCGCGCTGTCTTTTGCATTTTTCCACATCTTTTTTATCATTTTTTCTTCCAGCGCGTTTGGGATCTCTCCCTTGGGCCTGGTTCATTTTTTTCACTAATACCCCCTTGTTTGCTCATACCACAACCAAGCCCAAATTCCATTTTCATTTATTTTTTCTAATTACAACAAAAACGTGACTTGGGCCCTTTTACTTTTGTTAACCCCCATTTCCTTTTTTTTAACCCCCTGACTTTAATTTTATATTTTTATTTTATTTCATCTTTTATTATTATTATTATTAATATTATTATTATTATTATTATTATTATTATTATTATTATTATTATTATTATTATTATTATTATTATTTTCATTAATAAAAAATCCAAAAAAATATTTATAAATTTTATTATTTATATTTATTTAGTTTATTCTTCTTCATAAAAAAAACTAAAAGAGCAAAAAACATTTCCTTTAATAAAATAATTTACCTTTTTTTAAAATACTTAGATAATTAGTTTTAATCATTATATTATTATATTTTTTATTATAAATTAAAATCAATTTAGAACTTAGGACTTTTATTTGATTAATTTTATTTACTAATTAAATTCACAAAAACCCTAAAAAAAACTTATTTTCTTTAAATTAATTTATTTTTCTAACTTAATCTTAATTTTCTTATTTTTAGTTAATTATTTTATTTTAGTTAACTAGGTAAAAAAAACCTTTTCATGAAAATCAAACAAAAATCACATTTCTTTTTACATTTACATTCTTGCATTTTATTTATTCATTTTTGTACAATAATCAATATGGTTGTAATAATTACTTAGATTTAATTTCTTGCAATTCCCCATTTGTAAATTTGTACACCCCTCCCCTAAATGATGTAATAGTCTAGTGTTTTTATTTTTCGCAATTTAATGCTTTATATACAAATGCTAGTGTTGTACCCCAAAATTTGCCCTCTGATATTCCTTAAAACATTGCAAGAAAAATCTCCAAGTGGCTCAAGGTTGCTCAAGAGTTGGGCAGACAAGCTATCTCCTAAGGCAGTCAACCCCAAATTAAGGTTTTGTGTTGCATCAAGATATTTGAATCCAAATGACCTCAAGTGCTCCCCAATGTCCTAATATGTTCTCAAGATCATACATGTCAAATTTCAAGCCTTGCAGAGGAAGTTTGCTTAGTCAATTGCTCAAGGGTCCAAAAATTGACTGTGCAAGGACAAAAGTCAATTGTGACCCAAATACAGTCAAACTTCAAGATTTTTTGTCAACATTCTCATTTTGAAGTATATTTCATCATTTGATCAAGGGTTGGTCATGATTCATCAAGGATTGCTCAAAATTCATCAAGATTCAAAAGTTGCTAAGTTAGGGTTTTACAGGAAAAGTCAACTCAACTTTGACAAAGCATAACTTTCTCATACTTTATGACAAATGACCCATCCAAAGCTCATTTTTAAGAGGATGCAATTTCCTACAATCCATCTTGTTGTACCCCAATTTTTGACCTAAGATCCCATTTTTATTTTTGCATTTTTTAAGATAAGTCAAGGTCACGAAATACAGTCGGTTTTAACGTCTCACCTTCGAGCTTTGACTATGCGAAGATTGTCAAGTGTTTTGAACATTTTTAGCATATGTATCACTAATTTCTAATCACATACAAAGGTGTATGTTCATGTTTTCTTTTGTGTCATGTGCAGAGACAGGTCTGAATCAAGAGCATCAGGTGTCGCGCCTCAATTAAGGTTTTGAGTCTCCCAAGCCAAAAGTACGGTTGATTATGGATTCTCGAAGACTGATTCATCAAGGCACAACTGTTGCACCCTAAATTTCGCCCCTAAATTTTTCAGTCGCACATTCATACCATATTTTGTCATTTGGTCACAATCATTAGTAAATATCTTCATTCATCACATTTTGCATCATTAGTCGTATTTAAGTTGACCAGAAAAAGTCAGTTTAAATCAAAGTTTGCATCGCCTTTCAGTTGTAAAATACCCGACATTTCACTTCATTCATTTTTATCTGTTTACTATTTTCTTGCACTGCTCCAAGTTGTTTATATGTTGATAATAAAAATATTTTGGTTTTATAGACAAACTGTTAAAAACGATTCAACAATATGCGAATAAATAGCGAGAAAAATATTTCAAGTTTTCACCTTTTACCGATCATTTTATGAATCTGCGCTTCGCGTAGATTATGACGGTATGCTCGCTTTATTTTTTCGGTACAGTTCGAAGTCTCGTTTTTAACCTTAAACGTCTGTTTAGTCTGATATTTTTATTATTATTTTATTTTTGATTTTTGACTTCTTGAATATTTTTTCTTTAATCTTTGTGACATGTAGATTATTTTAATGTGTTCATTTTATTTTTTCGGATAAATTTTCGTCCGTTTTTTTATCATTTTCGGTCATTTTGGGTCTTTATTTTTTATTCAAAAAAATTCAAAAAAAATTATTTTAAATTGAGTTAATTTTAATACTTTCAGTTTTTATTTCATTTTTATCATTTAAGGGCGTTTTTGTCATAAAAAAAATATTAAATACACCTTGCTCTATTTCTATTGGTTGATAGCTTAATTTAAGGATCGATACGTACTGAATAATTATTGAACGGATTGGATTAAGTTTGATATCATTTATTTTTCCTCTTCCTTTTTCTATTTAAGTGGCTTATTTTCTTTGTAATGGACACAACAAAAAGCAACCCAGTTCAACACAAACCCATACCATCTCCTTTTCTAACTCCCTTCCGTTTCCTCATCTTCTCTCAACAACACCCATATCTCTCTCTCTCTCTATACACTCAGAGGACCAGTTTCTTTCTTCATAGACATCAAAAATTTGATAATGTAAAACCAACTCACATAAAAGAAAAAAACTCCACTCAAAACTCACCTCAAAAATCAATCTTTTGAGTCACAAAAAGTTCTCCATTCAATGGCTTCATCTAAACATCTCTTCCTCTTCCTCATCAGTATTCTCTTCCTTCTTACACTCTCTTCTGCAGAAGATGCATTTGTTTCCTACAACTTTGAAGTCTCCTACATCACTGCATCTCCTCTTGGAGTACCCCAACAGGTAATTGCTATCAACGACCAGTTTCCAGGTCCTACTATTAATGTAACAACAAACAACAATGTTGCTGTTAATGTCCGGAACAAATTGGACGAGAGTCTCCTCATTCATTGGTCTGGGATTCAGCAAAGGAGGAGTTCATGGCAAGATGGTGTTCTTGGAACAAATTATCCTATTCCACCAAAATGGAACTGGACTTACCAGTTTCAGGTGAAGGATCAGATTGGAAGCTTTTTCTACTTTCCTTCACTTCATTTTCAAAGAGCAGCTGGTGGATTTGGTGGTTCCATCATCAATACCACCCTGTTTCTCCCTTCAATCTATAACCTTCTATTTAGAACAACACCAACAATAACATCATCATTAACGATCCATCAATTATTATTCAACACTATGTCTCTTCACCGAATACCGCAACATCACCAAGCTCCTTCAATCCTACCAACAGCCCTCTCTCCACCGTCTTCACAATAGGTGCTCCTATGAGGATTCTCGAACTCGGCTCCGGCACCGGGATAGTCGGAATCATCGCCGCCGCCACTCATGGCAGCGACGTAACCGTAACAGATCTCCCTCACGTAGTTCCCAATCTCAAATTCAACGCGGAAGCCAACGCAGGTGTTGTGGGGTCGAGCGATGGGAATGTTACGTTTGCGCCGTTAAGGTGTGGCGATGCTGCTGACGTGGAGGTTATTGGGAGAGAGTTTGATGTTATTGTAGCTTCGGATGTAGTGCATCATGATCATCTCTATGAGCCGTTGATTGAAACGCTACGTTTGTTGTTGGTTGGGAAGAAGATTGTGATTGTGATGGCTCATATGAAGAGATGGAAAAAGGAGTGCGTGTTCTTTAAGAAAGCGAGGAAACATTTTTGCATAGATGTTTTGCATGTTGATGCTCCTTGTAATGGGTCTAGAGTTGGTGTTGTTGTTTACTATCAATGGCACGCATTTAAAATTAAGGTTAGTGTCTTTATGTTGAGTTTGGGCCTAAAGGGCCGATAACATGCTTATACACACCCTTTCTATTTCTTTATACTTTTAGATATTTAGGTTAATGCAATTAAATTCCTTTTAATTAGTTATAAAAAAATAAAAAAATATATTAGTAAATCTTATAATTAATTTAGTTTAATATTAATTTAGAATTCTTTAATTAGTTTAGATTTATTTTATAACTTTAGAATTTTATTTCATTTAGTAAATTTTAGAATTTTATTTGTTTAGTTTTAGTTTAGTGACTTTAGAATTTTTATTTGATTTAGAATTAGTTTAATAAATTTATAATTTTTATTTGATTTAGAATTAGTTTAATAAGTTTATAATTTTTATTTAGTTTAATAACTTTAGAGTTTTTATTTGATTTAAATTTAGTTTAGTAGTTTTAGAATTTTATTTGATTTAGATTTAGTTTAGTAACTTTGAAATTTTCATTTGTTTTAGATTTAATTTAGTAACCTTAGGATTTTAATTTAATCTAGATTTAACTTACTAAATTTTAAAGCTTTAGTTTAGTTTAGATCAAATTCAATAATACTAGATTTTTTTTATAACCTTAGAATTTGTAATTAGTTTAGAATTATTTTAGTAAGTAATTTTTAATTTAGTTCGAATAACTTCTTTAGATAATTAGTTATATTCCTTTTTATTTGTATATTTCTGTCATTTCAATTTCTCGGTGCCTCTTGATCATTAATTTGTTTTTGTCAGATTTATTTTCTTGTGAACTTCTGAATGTTTATATTTTGATGTTCATTTTATTTTGCTTACTCCAAGGAAAAGATTTAAATTTTGTTGACTTCACGTCATCAAACACATCTCATCCAATCGTGCGAATACCCTCATTCATTTTTTGCTTGTTTACTATTTTGCAAAACTCAAGATAATTTTCCAAAAGACTCCATTTTCAAACTTACCTTTTAAGTCAAAACTTCGACACTAGGTCGTCGTATCTTGAAAATCTCCTTCATACCCATTTTAGCCAAACGAACCATTTTAATCAAACGAACAATTTTAACCAAAAAACAGATATTTCAAAAGGTTCCTGCGGAGTACCGCAGATGCATTGGGTGCTAGTACCTTCCCATTGTATAACCAACCCCGAACTCTCGATCTCTTTCAAAAACGCATTGCATTTTATTACTTTTAAGTATTATTTTACATTGCATATTTTAGGGTTTTATTTCGCTCTTTTCCCTTTTCCCTTGGAAATAATAAAGCGCGGTGGCGACTCTTGCTTTTTGTGAGTTAAGTTAATTAATAGCTTGATCTCCGATTTTCACCGCTACAGAATTGGCGACTCTGCGGGGGAATAATTGACCTCTTGCTGGTCCATCCCTAAAGTGGGTTAAGCCTAATTTGTCATATTTGTTTTTGTTATTATTACTTGTTTGTTTGATTAATTGTGATATATTGTGGTTATTTGAGTTTTTGCAAAGGACAAGTCCTATACCCGGACTAAGTTACACTTAGGAATAGGACGGGCGGTATAGTCATGTTAACTTTGAGGGAGTAATCCCGAAGAAGGAGGCATGAGATCCCCCACTCAGTGGAAGGCCCTTTTGAACGTAATATTTGTTTACCGAGTAATCGGGAAGACATTATTATTTTCTACCTGGGAGCCAGAGAAGCTGGGAACCGTAGAACCCTAACCCATCTTGGCCTTTTAGGTGTGGCGCGGAGATTATAACGGAGTAATCCGGAAGTAATTGTTACGCGATGCTACGCTCGGATGAGTTTCTCTTGAGAATATTGTTGATTATTGAGTAATCAAGACGTTGGTAATATCCGAAGGAGGAATGTAGACCCCGAGAACTCTTAGAACCTTGTTCTACAGGTGTGATTAAACCGTTAGTACATACCTTGGGGGTGTTCCTTACCTTGACTCCATGCTCGTGACGTTGAACCTTTCGACTTTATTTGTGACCTTGCTTGTGGTTGTTGCATAGCCATGCATTCATGCAACCATAAAACCCTTTCCACTTGACTTTGAAGGAATTTGGAGGTCTTTCTTTGTAAACATCACAAGTTTCGTCAAGCTCAATGGATCTTGGGTGTTGATAGGGCGAAAACCCTAATCCACCAAAATGGATGATTGATCTTGATGATAACTTGATCAATGTTTGGAGCCAATTTAAAATTCATCTTCTATCTTCATACTTTGATGTTTACAACTTAATATCTTGAGTTCCTTGAAAGTCAGATAAAAACTCTCTTTTGCATATCATACATCATTCTACATTTTTTGTTTCACTTTCAAAGGTCTTTTTCCGAGTCTTATTTTTCCTTTGGTCTCACCAGTACAACACTCGCGCTAAGAGAACAATGGAGAATATCAAGCAAGAGATTTCTGAACTCCGTAGAGAGATGACTATTTTGAAAGCTAGTATGGAGCACTTAACTGGTTTGGTTGAAATTCTGGTTGCCGCCCAAGTCAATCCTTCTAGGAGGGACGAAGCGATGATAAAAGTCTTCACTGAAACTCTAAAATCATTCTCTCATGAAAAGGTGATGGTTAATGCACCTAATGACTTTCCTGACAAGGTGAATGTGGGAGTGCGTCTAGAAGAAGATATCTGAAAGGGATGTTTATATGAAGATGGTAGCTCAGCTAATGGTGTGAAGAAGTTTGATAATAACTTTTCCAAGAAGAGAACCAGAGGAAGAAATAATCATCGTCAGAATCATCATGTTTCTCCTATTCATCAACAAAATCAGCAAGTCCCTAATCAGAGGAAAACCCAGTTTGATCCAATTCCAATTACCTATACAGAGTTGTTCCCTATCTTGATGAAGAGGAATTTGGTTCAGACTAGACCTCCACCGAAGGTTCCTGAGAAGATACATCGGTACTACAAAGCTGATTTGGCTTGTACCTTTCATCAAGGTGCTCCTGGGCATGACTTGGAGGGTTGCTTTGCTTTGAAGATTGAAGTTCAGAAGTTGGTCAGAAGTGGTATCTTGTCATTCAAGGACGTTGGTTTTGAAGTTCAAATCAAGCATGCGCCGAAGAGTAAACACGATTGATGGTGATTTTGATTTTTGAAGGATGTTTTCGGTAATTCAAGTCCAGATGGAAAGCCTTCCCAGATTATTAACTTATTTATGCTTTTTGTAATTTTTCTTGTTTATCAAAACATTGTTTGCATGTAAGAACTTGTTTGCATCTGAATGATTATCTTAATACAATGAGTATGTTTGTCTTGAAGAAATTCATTCGTTTCACTCATATTTGTTTTCAAATTTTAAATTTCTTTTGGCATTATGATACCGACTTGTTGCCCATTCTCTTGCCTAGGCAGAGATTGAAGGGAGGATGATGATCTAAAGAACACAAAATCTCTGTTTGTTTGCTTTTGGATAAAATCTTGCTGATGATGTACAGGCATTGTTTCAAATCCATAAACACCGGAGATATAAGGAAGATAATCCCTTGCTAACCTCTTTTGAGCCTTTGAAGCAGAAGTTTATTTTCTATAAAAAAAAAACCTTGAATTTTAACCTGGGGCAGGGTAGTTTTTAGTTAATCTGACTGAGTGTTCAAAATTCATAAGGAAAATGTTTTTTGAAGAGAAACTACGAGGGCTATCCTTCATGTATAATGAATCTAGAGGATGTGGAACCACAATGTTAACCCTCATTCATCAAGGAACGAGGCAATCACAATCCTCTCAACAAGAAAATGCAAGCTAATGTCACACATTTTGTTCAAAAAGTCAAAAATCGAAAAAAAGAAAAAGCCTGCTAAGTCAAAAAACATGAAAACGTGTGACTTAGGCAAAATTAAGGCATCCCGCTGGACTATCAATTCAAAAGAATTAGTTCAGGAAAAAGTTAGGGAAAATAAAAACTGCAAAGAAAGGACTACAAAGAAAAGTCCTCAGCAAAGAACAAATTGGTGACTACAAACACGAAGACATGAGGGTGGTTTCTACTTCGAAAGCCTCGTCGTTTCCTTGACCGTCACAAAATCCTTTTGAGAGATGAACACTCATGTTGAATTAACTGAACATAGGGTTGGAGAACATCATGAAGAATGGGTGGGCACCAAATATTTTGAGCCTTAAAATCTTTTTTCTAAAAAACCATGAACCAGACCACGTTACAACCTTCAAAAGTCCTAATTGAAGCAAGGTTATTTTGAAAGCATACTTCAATGAGATAGTGTTCCTGACTCCCATGAATGTTCTAAATAGTTATGTTGATATCATATGTTTTTCCTATACAAAAATAAATGGTGCTTTAACTCGCAAAATTTGTGCGATATCTTTCAAAATCTTCAAGACTTACATAACTGTTGCATTAGAATTTTCATTCTCATTGTAAACTTTTTCTAACTGCAAAACATTTGTTTGATATCAAGGAAGCTCACATAAGCACCAGTGATGAGTTTATTCTTTTAAGGCCTGAAACTATGTTGAGTAATTGGCGGATCATTTCAAGAAAAAATCATATGCAGGGGCATGTCACCTGAAGACCTTAAGCACGGACATGTTGCTTCTCCTAATTAATGCTTTCCCAACTTGTTTACTCTTTTGGGGCAAAATTTTGAAGAATTTGTTGTGCCAACTACAGTCAATCCGGGGCAATCACGTAGAGATTTGATGAATCTCTCCAAGAGTTTGAAGACACCAGAGCATGGTGAATGCCAGGTCTTTTGTAAAATCCTTTTGAGACGATTTCTCCTCATCAACCATATAGCTTGGGGCATTTTAGAGGTGAAGCTATTCGCAAGAATTATCGTGCATCACGCAGCTTATCAGCAGTAAATTTGGGGCATCCAAAATTAATCCCAGGGGCAATCCAGATTTGTCAAGATATGTTTTTCATACATTATCAGAGGGTGGTGTTCCCAGTATCTCCAGCTAAGCAAGACTTCTTTCCAGCTGAAACTTTGTTTGTGTTGTTATCCTTTCAATGGATTGTTTGCAATAGAAGACTGGACTTTGGGTTTTCTACCTGAAAATATCTTCCCCTCCAGAGATATTTAAGCCTTGTAAAAGGACCTTGCTCCAATGATGGCCTGTGTTTTATCTCCAGTAATGTTCCCATCCTGTTGAGATTAGCCGAGTGTTGGGTTGTGCTATGATGTCTTATCATCTCCAGTTTATCTTGTCTATTTGTTTTGTCAGCACATACATGGCATTCATTTATTCATTCACACTTGTATCATGCATGCACAGTTGTATTTGTTGATGTCATTGAGTTTGTATACTTGGTTGGGTCTATTCAAATAATGTATTTGATCTTTCCAAGTAGAGTGCCAACTTAAGCAGAAAATGCGCCTTCTTTCTAATTCCCCACTGAGTTAACTCTCGTGGAAGAATCTTGCTTTAGCTTTCCTTTTCCATCTCTGGATAGGATAAATCCCCATTTGAGTTATTTCCTCATTGGTTGGAGTCTTGTTTGACTGTTTTCTCTCCAGTTTATTCCTGGATTGAGCTGTGTCTCTTGTGAACGATACCCTGTGAATATCTCTAGGCTGTGAAACCTAGATGGAGAGTGCATTTATTTTGCAATGTAAATACTTGGTCTCCTCAAGAAAGATTTATTCATGGTTCCCCATTGAAGATGAACTTTATTCCCCAGCAGTGTTATCACAACCTTGTTTTGGAATATTGACATGACAACAAGCGACTGACTCTTTATTTGAGCAGTTTGATTATTTCTGATTTCTCTACGACAAATGGCGGTCTCTTCATGAGCAGTTTGTCCATCCTCGATGAAATTATTGATTCTCACCTCCAGCAATATCTTCATGATATTTTATGGGTATCTTTGAGAAAACAGCAAGCGACAGTCTCTTCATGGACAACTTGTATGTTATCAACCCTTTTGAAAATAGCAAGCGGCAGTCTCTTCATGAGCAACTTGTGTGTTATGGATACTCTTGACAAACAGCAAGCGACGGTCTCTTCATGAGCAACTTGTATGTTATTGTCACCTTTGAAAACATCAAGTGGCGGTCTCTTCATGAGCAACTTGTGTGTTATTGTTACCTTTAAAAAATGGCAAGTGGCAGCTTCTTCATGAGCAGCTTGTGTGCTTTAATATTCTTTGAAGACAGCAAGTGGCGGTCTCTTCATGAGCAACTTGTATGTTATTGTTACCTTTGAATAAACAGCAAGCGGCGGTCTCTTCATGAGCAACTTGTATGTTATTGTTATCTTTGAAAAATGGCAAGTGGCAGCTTCTTCATGAGCATCTTGTGTGCTTTGATATTCTTTGAAGACAGCAAGTGGCAGCTTCTTTATGAGAAGCTTGTGGATTTTTGGCAACAAGTGGCAGACTCTTCATGAGCAGCTTGTGTGCCTTAATATTCTTTGAAGACAGCAAGTGGCGGTCTCTTCATGAGCAGCTTGTGCGCTTTAATATTCTTTGAAGACAGCAAGTGGCGGTCTCTTCATGAGCAGCTTGTGTGCTTTAATATTCTTTGAAGACAGCAAGTGGCGGTCTCTTTATGAGCAGCTTGTATGTTATTGACACCTTTGAAAGGAAGCAACTGGCGGCCTCTTTATTTGAGCAGCTTGTGTATCCCCAACAATAATGTCTACTCAGCAAATGGCATCCCTTTCGGAAAAGTCCCGTGGGGAAGTTTGTTATTTTATCCTTTTCAAGCGATATCTTGGTTAAAGAAGAAATGTGTTACCGTTCTTGATAAAATTCAGAAATCAGAGATGTTTATCTCCAGCCACAGTGCTGATGTCCATCATTTCCTTTTCCGATCACAGTGCTGATGTCCATCATTTCCTTTTCCGGTCACAGTACTGATGTCAATCGTATGCTTTTCCAGTCACGGTACTGTTGTAAATCATTACCTTTTCCAGTCCCAATACTGATGTAAATCATTCAAGAGTCTCTCATTTGAAGTCTATGACTTTGTTTCCCCAGTGGAGTTACAACCTCTTCCTCTGTGGGATTATTGTATAATGTGCTTGGTTTCTCCAGCATAGTTTGTCTCATACGGCGTCATTCCCCATAAAATTCAAAACATCACATTCATATCATATCATAAACATAATTGCGGTATCTTAAGGCCAAAAATTGTGTATTCTATATTTAAGTCCCTTAAATCTCGTCAGATAGAAGAAACTTAAATAGGGGCAGCTGTTGTACCCCAATTTTTGACCTAAGATCCCATTTTTATTTTTGCATTTTTTAAGATAAGTCAAGGTCACGAAATACAGTCGGTTTTAACGTCTCACCTTCGAGCTTTGACTATGCGAAGATTGTCAAGTGTTTTGAACATTTTTAGCATATGTATCACTAATTTCTAATCACATACAAAGGTGTATGTTCATGTTTTCTTTTGTGTCATGTGCAGAGACATGTCTGAATCAAGAGCATCAGGTGTCGCGCCTCAATTAAGGTTTTGAGTCTCCCAAGCCAAAAGTACGGTTGATTATGGATTCTCGAAGACTGATTCATCAAGGCACAACTGTTGCACCCTAAATTTCGCCCATAATTTTTTCAGTCGCACATTCATACCATATTTTGTCATTTGGTCACAATCATTAGTAAATATCTTCATTCATCACATTTTGCATCATTAGTCGTATTTAAGTTGACCAGAAAAAGTCAGTTTAAATCAAAGTTTGCATCGCCTTTCAGTTGTAAAATACCCGACATTTCACTTCATTCATTTTTATCTGTTTACTATTTTCTTGCACTGCTCCAAGTTGTTTATATGTTGATAATAAAAATATTTTGGTTTTATAGACAAACTGTTAAAAACGATTCAACAATGTGCGAAAAAATAGCGAGAAAAATATTTCAAGTTTTCACCTTTTACCGATCATTTTATGAATCTGCGCTTCGCGTAGATTATGACGGTATGCTCGCTTTATTTTTTCGGTACAGTTCGAAGTCTCGTTTTTAACCTTAAACGTCTGTTTAGTCTGATATTTTTATTATTATTTTATTTTTGATTTTTGACTTCTTGAATATTTTTTCTTTAATCTTTGTGACATGTAGATTATTTTAATGTGTTCATTTTATTTTTTCGGATAAATTTCCGTCCGTTTTTTATCATTTTCAGTCATTTTGGGTCTTTATTTTTTATTCAAAAAAATTCAAAAAAAATTATTTTAAATTGAGTTAATTTTAATACTTTCAGTTTTTATTTTATTTTTATCATTTAAGGGCGTTTTTGTCATAAAAAAATATTAAATACACCTTGCTCTATTTCTATTGGTTGATAGCTTAATTTAAGGATCGATACGTACTGAATAATTATTGAACGGATTGGATTAAGTTTGATATCATTTATTTTTCCTCTTCCTTTTTCTATTTAAGTGGCTTATTTTCTTTGTAATGGACACAACAAAAAGCAACCCAGTTCAACACAAACCCATACCATCTCCTTTTCTAACTCCCTTCTGTTTCGTCATCTTCTCTCAACAACACCCATATCTCTCTCTCTCTCTATACACTCAGAGGACCAGTTTCTTTCTTCATAGACATCAAAAATTTGATAATGTAAAACCAACTCACATAAAAGAAAAAAAGTCCACTCAAAACTCACCTCAAAAATCAATCTTTTGAGTCACAAAAAGTTCTCCATTCAATGGCTTCATCTAAACATCTCTTCCTCTTCCTCATCAGTATTCTCTTCCTTTTTACACTCTCTTCTGCAGAAGATGCATTTGTTCCCTACAACTTTGAAGTCTCCTACATCACTGCATCTCCTCTTGGAGTACCCCAACAGGTAATTGCTATCAACGACCAGTTTCCAGGTCCTACTATTAATGTAACAACAAACAACAATGTTCCTGTTAATGTCCGGAACAACTTGGACGAGAGTCTCCTCATTCATTGGTCTGGGATTCAGCAAAGGAGGAGTTCATGGCAAGATGGTGTTCTTGGAAAAAATTGTCCTATTCCACCAAAATGGAACTGGACTTACCAGTTTCAGGTGAAGGATCAGATTGGAAGCTTTTTCTACTTTCCTTAACTTCATTTTCAAAGAGCAGCTGGTGGATTTGGTGGTTTCATCATCAATACCACCCTGTTTCTCCCTTCAATCCATAACCTTCTATTTAGAACAACACCAACAATAACATCATCATTAACGATCCATCAATTATTCTTCAACACTATGTCTCTTCACCGAATACCGCAACATCACCAAGCTCCTTCAATCCTACCAACAACCCTCTCTCCACCGTCTTCGCAATAGGTGCTCCTATGAGGATTCTCGAACTCGGCTCCGGCACCGGGATAGTCGGAATCGTCGCCGCCGCCACTCTCGGCAGCGACGTAATCGTAACAGATCTCCCTCACGTAGTTCCCAATCTCAAATTCAACGCGGAAGCCAACGCGGGTGTTGTGGGGTCGAGCGGTGGGAATGTTACGTTTGCGCCGTTAAGGTGGGGCGATGCTGCTGACGTGGAGGTTATTGGGAGAGAGTTTGATGTTATTGTAGCTTCGGATGTAGTGTATCATGATCATCTCTATGAGCCGTTGATTGAAACGCTGCGTTTGTTGTTGGTTGGGAAGAAGATTGTGTTTGTGATGGCTCATATGAAGAGATGGAAAAAGGAGTGCGTGTTCTTTAAGAAAGCGAGGAAACATTTTTGCATAGATGTTTTGCATGTTGATGCTCCTTGTAATGGGTCTAGAGTTGGTGTTGTTGTTTACTATCAATGGCACGCATTTAAAATTAAGGTTAGTGTCTTTATGTTGAGTTTGGGCCTAAAGGGCCGATAACATGCTTATACACACCCTTTCTATTTCTTTATACTTTTAGATATTTAGGTTAATGCAATTAAATTCCTTTTAATTAGTTATAAAAAAATAAAAAAATATATTAGTAAATCTTATAATTAATTTAGTTTAATATTAATTTAGAATTCTTTAATTAGTTTAGATTTATTTTATAACTTTAGAATTTTATTTCATTTAGTAAATTTTAGAATTTTATTTGTTTAGTTTTAGTTTAGTGACTTTAGAATTTTTATTTGATTTAGAATTAGTTTAATAAATTTATAATTTTTATTTGATTTAGAATTAGTTTAATAAGTTTATAATTTTTATTTAGTTTAATAACTTTAGAGTTTTTATTTGATTTAAATTTAGTTTAGTAGTTTTAGAATTTTATTTGATTTAGATTTAGTTTAGTAACTTTGAAATTTTCATTTGTTTTAGATTTAATTTAGTAACCTTAGGATTTTAATTTAATCTAGATTTAACTTACTAAATTTTAAAGCTTTAGTTTAGTTTAGATCAAATTCAATAATACTAGATTTTTTTTATAACCTTAGAATTTGTAATTAGTTTAGAATTATTTTAGTAAGTAATTTTTAATTTAGTTCGAATAACTTCTTTAGATAATTAGTTATATTCCTTTTTATTTGTATATTTCTGTCATTTCAATTTCTCGGTGCCTCTTGATCATTAATTTGTTTTTGTCAGATTTATTTTCTTGTGAACTTCTGAATGTTTATATTTTGATGTTCATTTTATTTTGCTTACTCCAAGGAAAAGATTTAAATTTTGTTGACTTCACGTCATCAAACACATCTCATCCAATCGTGCGAATACCCTCATTCATTTTTTGCTTGTTTACTATTTTGCAAAACTCAAGATAATTTTCCAAAAGACTCCATTTTCAAACCTACCTTTTAAGTCAAAACTTCAACACTAGGTCGTCGTATCTTGAAAATCTCGTTCATACCCATTTTTAGCCAAACGAACCATTTTAATCAAACGAACAATTTTAACCAAAAAACAGATATTTCAAAAGGTTCCTGCGGAGTACCGCAGATGCATTGGGTGCTAGTACCTTCCCATTGTATAACCAACCCCCGAACTCTCGATCTCTTTCAAAAACGCATTGCATTTTATTACTTTTAAGTATTATTTTACATTGCATATTTTAGGGTTTTATTTCGCTCTTTTCCCTTTTCCCTTGGAAATAATAAAGCGCGGTGGCGACTCTTGCTTTTTGTGAGTCAAGTTAATTAATAGTTTGATCTCCGATTTTCACCGCTACACATCTTCATACCCCAAGATCAACAAATGCACTCACAATAAGTTATGAATTTGGACATTATAGGTCATTTTTAAAAGTCAACAAAAACACCTTTTTTGCCAAAGCTTATAACTTGAGCATGGAATATCAAAATGAGATGAGACCAAACGGGTTGGTTAGAGGACATCTCAAGCTTTCTAAAAAGTCCAAGAACACTTCCAAAAGTTTAAAATTTAATAAGTTATGCATTGTTGAAGTTGGACATTTTTGCAAAATTGCCAAAAGTCAACTATTCCCAAAACTTCAAATTTTGTCAAATGGGCCCATTCTTTTCCACTTGATTTGAGCTTGCATCATTGCCCACGTGTCCTAGCTTCAGCCATGAGCTCATATTTCATTTTTATTATTATTTTATTTGATTTTTTATTGAATTTATTCATTTTTAATCAAATAAAATCATATAAAATCCAAAACTTTGATTACATAAGATTTTTTGGCTGTTTCAGGTTTTGATTATCATCATTATCATCATCAAACTCGAATCAAACAAAATCATGGACAAAAAGATTGAAATTTGGCAGATTTGGAAGGTTTTAAAGAGGAGATCAAATCAAATATGTATGCATTGATATGAGAGGATTTGATTCATAATTCTTACCCTAATACACTACACACTACATAAGGAAGCCAAAGCAATCGAGACAAGGGTTGGAAGCAACAGAAAGAGGCAGAACAAGATTTGAAAAAAGTCACAAAAAGCTTGAAATCGAAATCGTGCTTAGAGGTGTTTTCAAAGGCTGAGACTTGTCCCAAACGCTTCCTGGGTGTTCACTCAATCTACCTGGATCAAAAGCAAGCTTCTTCAGACCCCATAACACGTTGTAAGTGTCACGATAACCACCCCTGTTCTTGATTTTGCAACTCTGAATTTATGCATCCTTTTCATGAATCAATACCATATTTTGAATCTACATGACACTTGCAAACGTTTGGCATTATCCAATTTCTTTTATCTGGCCTGAACGAAGAACCACCATAGCTAGGGTTCTTCGTTTGCTTTTTGGGGTTTTCTATTTCAGGCAAAATCGTGACTCAAGAGGGGCATAGCTGTGATCAGGAGGCCATAACGAACCCAACCATGGTCCTGGAATGGATTTATGTGGCATGAGATAGATTTTAGGATGGACCTGCGCTTTTAGTTGCGGATTCAAATCCGCAGGTAAATTTTTTATAGGTTTCAGGACAGGGATGATGAGGTGTCCCCTGCCCATTGGTTCGTTCAAATACCACACGCGTGTTTTTTTGTTTTTTCTGGCCATGGATTGGTTTTATTATATAATATACTCCTTTCATTATACTAACAAACAAAACAAAGCAGCGTAGTGGCAAGGCAAGCGAAGCATTATCCTACAGGACCTGGGTTCGAATCCCAGGTCCCCCAATTTCTATTTAATTTTGTTTTTCAGATGATCACATGCATATCTCAAGCGTGCAGCCCACCATGGTCCTCTATCCTCCAAACGCCAGATGGCCAAAGGCCAAATCTGATGGTTCCAAGCTGATGGTCCACCAAGGCGCCAGTCAATGCATAGGCACCAGATCACCAAGAGTCAAACGAGGACAGCACTAATGGGCCTCCCATTTGCTATCTACACCATATAATCAGGCCCAAACCTCTCCTCTCTTTTACTTATTTATTTTATTTTTATTAATTGTTTTATTTTTTTATTTTTTTGTTAATTTATTAACCAATCACCAATTTCATTTTATAAAATAAAACCATAAAAAATATTTTTATTCAATCAAATTTTTATTTTTATTAATAAACACTAATTAAATTAATTTAGGTTTTAATTAGAATAACTTTAACCTATTTTTTATAAATAATTAAAATTAAATTAAATTTAATTAGGTTTTAATTACTAACTTAATTATTTCATTTTTCTTTCTTAAAATAACAAAAACCCAAAAATAATTTTTTTCATTTAATTAATTAATTTATTAATTTAGTAATTAATTTAGGTTAATTTCTTTCTTAAAACAAAAAACAACAAAAAGATCTCTTCTTTAACAAAAAGGGTCAAAATCCTAAATTTCGCATTCGATTTAATTTCCCGCACGCGATGTACTTTCTTTTATCCAATTATGTACTTGCTCCCGGATTGTAATAGTTAAATAGGACTTTTATTTATTTTTATCGCTTTATTTATTTATAAAGGGTTTGTCTTTGGCGATGTAAATACCCGACACCTTGTAATTTAAATTCCGCATTTTATTTCTGCAAATTATAACTGTTAGATGTTTGATAATAGGATGGCATGACAAGACTGAATGTTTTAACCTAAAATCAAATTAGATCACCCTTAACATGTACAAAGACAAAAAATAACTGAAAACGACACACTCGCACATGCACACTCTTAGGGTACACCCCACTTGGTTGCCTTCGTACGCGGTCATTGAGTATAGGTCGTCTTAGAGGTCGTCCTCTTGTCTAAAAGATCATAGTTGCCTCGAAATGGTTGCCTCGGATATAATCGCCTCAAACAAATGATCTAAGACATTAGGTTTACCGCTAAGGCGTCCTAACATTGCTTTAGTGACCGTATGTCCCTCATTTGAATTGACCCTTAAATTCCAACGACGATGCTACCTACTCATTCATAGTGGGATAGCACTGTCTAAAGGAAATTAGCATAGAACGATTCCTTTTTCGAGTAGGTAGATTAACTCTTAGATACTTGCTCATTCAAAAAACAAAACCTTTTTCACACTTACACTCCTTTTCAAACAAAGTTTTCAAAAACACTTCATACGCTCTTGAGGACAGAAACAAGAGTTAAATCGAAGTTTTCAAAACAAAGAATTTTTCAAACCCATAAGCACAAAGAAAGCAATTTTGAAAACAATTGAGCAAGTACCTAAGAGCCCGTGGATAACCACGGATAGAAAGGGTGCTAACACTTTCCCTTTCTATAATCTACCCCCCCGAACCCGAGAAATATCTCAAAAAAGGAATTTTTCTGTGCTTTTTTCCTTTCCTTGTTGGATAAAATAAAAGTCGGTGGCGACTCTTGCTTACCGCGACATTTTGCGAAAACAAACGCAAAACGCAAACCAGCATTCCAAAAACAGTCAGTTCTTCCACCATATCACAGAACTGGCGACTCTGCTGGGGACGCTTATAAGTGGGGTGTACCTTAGGAATAGTTCATAATGTTTTCAATTTCTTGACTTGTATGCTTTATGTTTGTGGGCTTGTATCGGAGTTACTATAGATCCTAACCCGGATATGGGTCTGCTAAGGGGTCATTAAACACCAACTGACCTTAGAACCTTTAAATTGACCAACTTAGCCATAGAACAGTAGCAGTATGCTACACTCATTGAGACTAAAATCTCGCGATGATTCCGGTCGTAAGAAAAGGTTGCTAAATTGGAATTATGACCAATCGAGGGTAGTCAGTGATATTGAGATCCTCTAGAACCCGGTTACTATTTTTAGGACAGGTTTAAACCAACTGAACTGAAAGAGGGTAGTACCTAAGCTCCTTGCCAGCCTGAAATCTAAGGGCTATCTGTGTGACTTGTTTTCCATTACCATGTTTGCTATTTGTGGATACTTGTGGTGTGTTTTCTATCATGGCATCATGACATCATGACATTGAATGCATCTTGCATTGGACTAACCTATTTCAAAGACAGGAGAGGTTCATCTTTGTTCTGTTTTGTAGGTCATGACACTCATGCGTAGAAACACTATTCGGATCAACTTTGTCCAGATTCCCACTCAACTTAAGGAATTGGTTGCAAAGGTTTCAGATACTGCCTCCTTTATCAGAAGACATGGGCACCTCCTTGGCTTGGTCACCTCCAAGATGGATGAAGAGATGATGAATGTCTTAGTCCAGTTCTTTGACCCACTGTACCATTGCTTTACTTTTCCGGACTACCAGTTGGTCCCTACCTTGGAAGAGTTCTCTGATCTGCTTGGTATCTCTATTCTGGAGCAGACCCTGTTCACAGGTTGAGAGAAAGTCCTTAGGCCGGAAGAGATTGCTTCAGCCCTCCATCTGACAAAGGCTGAGGTAATGTCTAATTGGGAGACTAGAAGTGGGACGAGAGGCTTCTTGACTAAGTTCTTGGTTGGTCGGGCTAATCAGTTCTGGGACAGTCTAGACTTTCAGGCGTTCGAGGACATTCTGGCACTTCTTATATATGGTTTGGTGTTGTTTCCTAACTCGGATTCTTTCGTTGACGTAAATGCAGTGAAGATTTTCATGCCCGGTAATCCAGTACCCACTCTCTTAGGTGAAATTCTTCACTCTCTTTATGCCCGTACTGCTCGGAAGCGGGGAACCCTTATGTGTTGTGCACCATTGCTGGCGAGGTGGTTTATTTCTCACCTCCCCAAATCAGTTTTGAAGAACAAGGAAGGCATGGGATGGGCCTATAGGATTATGTCTCTCTCTCATAATGACATCATTTGGACTATCAAGGGTATGGAAGACGTGGCTATTATTGATCGCTGTGGGGAATACCCCAATGTTCCACTGATAGGAACCAATGGAGGAATCACTTATAATTCGTGCTTGGCCTTACGTCAATTTGGGCGAGCTAGGAGGGAAGGATATCATGAGTTGCTGATGCCGAGTATTGTCTTTGATTTCCAAGGGGATAGTGACGAGCAACGCCTCAGATTCATAAGAGCTTGGGATAGAGTACATAGTTCTGATCCGCACGAGCTAGGTGCGAAGACTTCTCTTCCGATGGAGCCATATCTCAGATGGGTTCGAATCCGTGCCCAAAAGCTGGGAATGCCGTACGAAGCCGTATTGCCTATAATTGTTGAAGTTGCTGATGAAGAAGGGGTTCCTCCTACCATCCTCCATCCATACATGCCTACTGACCTTGGGGCATTAAAGAGATCGCGGATGCAGCTGAGAGAAGAGCGGGATACTTATAGAGAAAAGTATCACGAGCAAGAGCAGAAGATTCAGAAGTTGACAAGGCAGCTGGAGAACGAGCGGATCCTCAATGACTATGTCCGCACCGACAAGAAACTACCATGGGAGAACTGATTGTCTTTTGATTATTTCTAGTTTTGATTTACTTTTCAGTTTTTCTTTCTTGTAACGCCTTAAAGACATCTGTTGAACAATTGAATTTCAAGTTTATCTAATAAAAGTGTGTTTCATTTTGGTTTACGAATTTGAATCCCTAAAGTCTTTGAAATCATATCATGCGCATATCATTCCCATGTGTTGTACCCCAAAATTTTCCCTCTCATTTCATCAACATTTCTCATCACAAAACTCTTGGAATTCAAGATCAAGCTAGGGTTTGCTCTGCTCAAGACACCTCCTTGCACTGTTGACCCAAATTAGGGTTTGAGTTTGCACAGGGATGTTTTGACCTGCAATGACCAAAATGATTTTAATACTTCATGTTGGACTCACAAGTTTGTCCATACCAAGTTTCAAGCCTTGATTCAAATTTTTGCCCAGTCAATTGGACAGTTAACCTAGAAATCAGCTGTATTGGGTAAAAAGTCAACTGTGACCAATTGACAGTCAAACCTCATGAAATTTGACCCACATCAACATTATGAACTCATATGAACCATTTGATCAAGTTTGGATCACAATTCCACAAGAAATTTGATCAAATCACCAAAAGGGCAAAATGGTCATTTTTAGGGTTTTGACTGTACAAAGGCAATTTTTGACTGTTTGACCTAGCCAATGGCAAATCAAGCTCAACCATGGACTCAAGGACTCAATGACATTGTCTTGATCTATTCAACAAGTTCAAAAGGTCTCAAATGCATAGGATTGACAGATGAATTTTTCAGTCAACTGATCAAAATTTAACTGTATACTGAAAAGTCAAACTTTGACTTTTTGGTCAAAATCAAGTTCCAAGGATCATTTTTCATCAAGACATGTCAAATTATGAAACTTGTTCATCAAGAAACCCAAAAATTCAAATTAGGGTTTAAGATGGAAAAATTTCATAACTTAGAATTTTTCTAAGTTATAAAATTTTCTTATTTTTTCCTAACTTTGTCCCATTCTTTCACCAAGATGAAAATGGATTCAAACAAAACTTACAACATGAAAGTTGTAGTCCATCACAAGGTATACAACTTTTATTCACAAAGTTTTCTCAAAATAAGCTTGGATCTCAAGTTATGATTTTTGGAACAAGGGTACCTAAAACTTTTAACTTAGAAAAATTTTGCCCTAGTTCAGGCAGGATTTTGACCCATCTTCTTGGCCATTTTTCACATAGTTCCACTTGGATTTTCAAGTTGCATTTAAAAGATGGATTGTAGTACATGTTGTAATCTTTCCAAATTGTCCAAGAAATCCTCAAACACCTTTGTGGTTAGGGAGAATCAAATGCTTGAAGTTGGCAAAAACTCACTTTGATCCATGGCCAATACATGTTCATACCACTTGCCAAATCTGATCTAGCTAGCTTAGTTCACAATTACAGGCCTCTAAACCAGTTTGTATTCCATAATTTAATGCAAATCCATTGAGCCAAGGAATTGTCTTGATCATTAGGGTATTGTACACTAGATTAAGCCTTAAATAGAAAAAGTAACAATGCCATTTTTGCTTGAACTTTGCTTTATGTCAAAACAACATCCTAGAGCATTGAACCAGATCTTATGCTACAAACAAAATCCACTAATTAGAGGGGCCAAGAGGGTTGTGTGTTGGGTGATAGGATGGCCTGTACAAGTCTATAGCCTCACTTCCACTCTTTTGCTTAAAAGAGAAGAAAACTTGCAAAACACAAAGCATCTCTCACATCTGATAAAACCAACTAAAACAAAGTTGTCAAACAGTTTTCAGACACCCTAGCAAGCCAGAAACACGGGTCCTTGATCTCTCAAAACTCCTTGTGCACAAATTCCCCATTTTCTTGCAAAACAGAGCCAGTTCTGCATTTTGCAAGCCATCTTCAAATTCCATCGTGCGTTTTGCCCAAAGATACTTCAAACACCTTCCAACCAACACACCTGAACTATTCCAGACCTCCATTGCTAGCTATAACACCATTAACACACATTGCCATTTTTGTTTCAAAGCTTTGTAGGTTGAGTTCTGTAGCACGATTCAGGCCACTTCAAAACAATCCAAGCATTGGGAAAGCTTCATTGGACATCAGGCAAGCTCAAAAGAACCTCAAGCACCCTTGAAAGTTGCTGCATTGTCCAACTCGAAGTCAACTGAAACAGGTATTTCATGAACTTCTATCTCTCTATTTAGGAATAGTTAGACTTAGGTTTGTGAATGAAAGATGTTGTATTCATAGCCTTGAAACCATACATGTGCTTAGTTTTTATTTATATTAATCGTGCTAGGAGAATTTTGTTCATGAACTTTCTGAAAAAACTAGGTTAAAAATTAGGGCCAGAGAAATTCTCTCTGGTCTTTGAGAGTTAGCTTGAGTTTTTTATATGGTTAGATTCTTTATTTGATGCTCTACAAGTTTCATGTTATGAGTTTTGTCAAAAAAGCACTGAATCAGGAGATACAGGTTTGAACTAAGCTAGGCGCGCGTTTTTGTTGACAGAGGAAGAAGATGAAGTAGCTGGGCTGGGCCTGGCTACTTCCTGCTTTTCACACCCCATTTTTCAGTTTACACCCCCTGGCCCATTTATTTGTATATTTGTCATTTTGGTATTTTTATTTTTGATTCTGACTTTATTATTTTATGTTCAAATATAAAAAATGCCAAAAAAATTATTTTTATATTTTTTCATATTTATTTGACATTTATTTTTATTTTACTAGTATAAAAATGTAAATAATTTATATTCTTTTTATTAAAACTTAAAGAATAATGTAAAAAATATGTTTATTTTTATTTATTATTTTTATACACACTTAAAAACATTTTCTTGAAATATACACATTTTTTTGTAAATAATTAATTTTTATTTTTTATACATTTAATATATATATATATATATATATATATATATATATATATATATATATATATATATATATATATATATATATATATATATATATATATATATATATATATATATATATATACTTTATTTCATTAAGTAATTAGGACAAAAATACAAAAACAATACATTTTCATTTTTATTAATATTTTATATTAAAAATATCTTTTTTACAATATACTTTTATTTTTTGTACAAATTGATACATTATTGTATATAAATAATAAATAATACCATTTATTTAAGAAATTAGGGTTTTGCCCTAAAAAACAAAATAATTGAAATTAACTTTTTATTTATTTACATTTCACATTAAAAATACGTTTTCATACATAAAACATTTTTTTGCATAATACACTTTATTGAATATTTATTTATTGTATTTATTTAAATATTGTGTATTTAATATTGTATCCTATACATTCCATTTGGTTGTAATAATTTAGAATTTAATTTCTTGCAAAATAACCCCCAATTCAAATTTGTACCCCCTCCCTATATCATGTTGTAATGGTGTAGAATTTAAATTCTCGCACCTTTAAATACTTTCAATTGTGCCATGATTAGACCTAGGGTTTGTATGCAAAATAAAATCAATAACTAGTTTGACCTAATCCAAGATAACAAGACATGAAAAACAAACACAATGCACACTTGCACCCCTAGGGTTTCAATCCACTTGTTGCCTTCAAAAATGGGCCATGGTGTGCATGTCAAGTACTTTGGAAAAACAAAAACAAAACAAAAGATCATAGTCCCTCGATGACGCTATCTGAGTTGCCTAAACAAAATGATCAAGTCCCTCAAGAAAATTGCCAAAAATGTCTGACACCATTGTTATCATGGTCTATACGATGACCCGCGCCTGTCCCGTTTAACATCCTAACACAAGGTTGTTCACCCAGTACAATGGTGAAACAACACTGTTAAAAAGGGTTAAAAACATAAGAAAGATATTTGAGTAAAATAGGGTAGATAGCTCTTAGTTACTTGATCAAAAGCTTGCAAAAACATTCTTGCTATTTTCAAACACACTTCACAACACAATTTCAAAACCCTACTTTTAAACATTGAAAACTTTTCAAAAGACAAAAACACCTTTGTTTACATTCAAACAAGAATCATTACAAAGGTTGCCACAACAATGGCCTCTTTTCAAAACATCTTTCAAAACCACACACAAAGCACCATTTCAAACAATTGAAGAGCACCATTTCAAACAATTGAAAAGCAAAGCAAGTGATCTAAACAAGTAACTAAGAGCCCATGGATAACCATGGATAAAAAGGGTGCTAATACCTTCCCTTTCTATAATCTACTCCCCGAACCCAAGAAAACATCTCAAAGGTCTTTCCTGTGCTTTTTGACCTTTCCTTAGGATAAAATAAAAAGTCGGTGGCGACTCTTGCTAAACCGAAACATTTGCGAACACAAACGCAAAACCTCAAGTCAGTTCTCCCACTGTATCACAGAACTGGTGACTCTGTTGGGGAAAACTTTAAAAATGGAGTAACCTTAGGGCTTAGATCACCCCTTGCATGATTATATTGTTTGACTTGATTGCTTTACATTTGGTTCTCTTGTTTGGGCTTGAAATCCTCTACCCGGATTTGGGAAACATTCATAGGTAAATAGCAATACGTTGTAGAAACTGTGTGGGATATATCGACACGGTTAAAGCAATAGCTATATTAGTGCGACATATTTGTGAGTACCGGTAGCCTTTGAGTCAATCAAAGAGAATACGGGACCGCTGAGTGATGTCATGAAGCACTAATGAACTCTTAGAACCTTACTTGACCATCTTGGCCTTTCATTAGGGGTAGTGAGATGACCGGCTTTGGTGTAGTCCGAAGTTGGTAGATACTCGATACTACACTCATTGAGGGTTGTTTTCTTGGAATATTTTGGTCGCTAGTTAAGTGGCTAAACCAAAACAATGAACATAGAAAACAATCCAGTGATATTGAGCTCCTTAGAACCCGGTTACTATTTATAGGACAGGTTTTGAGCCAACTAAACTCAAAAGGGTACTTACCTATGAAACCTCATGCAAGCCTGAAACTAGGGTTTTGTGTGACTTGCTTGTACATGTGTTTGTGCATACATCATGAACATCATAAAGCATCATATGCATCCACTAACCATTTCAAGGGTTTGGATCTTCATCTTTGTTCTTGTTTTGTAGGTCATGGAATCTCTTCGCAGGAAAACAATTCAAGTCAACCTTGTGAGAATTCCTCCTCAACTCAAGGAGCTTACTTCCAGGATTCCAGAGAATTCTCTCTTCAGTGAAAGACATGGTAGACTCCTCAACTTGGTCAACACCAACATTGAAGAAGACATGGTGAAAGTTCTCTTCCAGTTCTTTGACCCCCTACACCACTGTTTCACATTCCCTGATTACCAATTGGTGCCTACTTTGGAGGAATTTTCTCAACTCCTGAGAATTCCTATTCTTAATCAACTACCCTACAACAGTACGGAAAAAGAACCAAAGCCTGAAGATGTTGCTCAAGCATTATACTTGCAACCATCTGACAATAAGGGGCATTGGGAAACCAGAAGTGGTGTCAAGGGTTTCTTGGCAAAGTTTCTGTTTGAGAAGGCACAAGACTGCTGGAATTCTCTTGATCTACAAGCCTTTGAAGAGATTGTGGCACTCATTATCTATGGGTTGGTCTTGTTCCCAAACCCTGACCAACTTATAGATGTGAATATTGTCAAGATTTTCATATCCAGGAATCCTATACCCACATTGCTTGGGGACATCCTACACTCATTTTACACACGAACAATGAGGAAAAGAGGTGTTCTCATGTGCTGTACTCCTCTCCTAGCAAGGTGGTTTATTTCTCACCTTCCACAATCAATTTTGAAGAATGAGCAGGGTTTGAGGTGGTCACAACGATTGATGACCCTCATACATTCTGATGTACATTGGTGTTCTCGGTCCAGAGAAAATGTCATCAACATTGATTGTTGTGGGGAATTTCCTAATGTCCCACTACTTAGCACTAGGGGAGGGATCACCTACAACCCCTGTCTAGCTTTGAGACAATTTGGATAAGCTCGGAGGGATGACCCTCATGACATGCTGATTCCTAAACTAGTTTTTGACTTCGACAATTGTGATCGGTGGAAATAGAACTGACTGTTTTTGAATGCTGGTTCGCGTATGTCGCGGTAAGCAAGAGTCGCTACCGTCTTTTATGTTCTCCAACAAGGAAAGGACAAAAGCACAGCAAAATTCCTTTTCGAGATGTTTCTCGGTTCGGGAGGTAGATTTATAGAAAGGGAAGGTGTTAGCACCCTTTCTATCCGTGGTTATCCACGGGATCTTAGGTACTTGCTCACTATGTTTTCAAAAGAGTTTGTTTTTCTTGTGTTTGTGGGTTTTGAAAAAAGTTCGTTTTGAAAACTTCTAAGTAACTCTTGTATCTGTCCTCAAGAGTGTATGAAGTATTTGTTTGAAAACTTTTTGAAAGTGTGAGTGCGAAAAGTTGTTTTTGTTGTTTTGAAAGAGCAAGTATCCAGGAGAAATCTACCTACCCTAAGGAATTTAGCTGTGTAAGAGTCCTTTAGACAGTACTATCCCACTATTGAGAAGTAGGTAGCACCGTCGTTGGAGTTATTCGGGTCAATTCGATTATCGAGACATGTGGTCACCAAAGCAATAGTAGGACGCCTTAGCGGTAACCATAATGTCCTAGATCCTTTTATCCGAGGCAACCGTTTTGAGGCAACTGGATCTTTAGACAGGAGGACGACCTCTAAAACACCCCATACTTGATGACCACCTCGAGGCAACCAAGTGAGGCGTACCCTAGGAGTGGCATGTGCACGTGTGTCAGGTTTCAGTTTATGTTTATCTTTGAACATGCATCATTGTGAGCTACGGGTTTATTTTATTTGTCATACAAATCTTGTCATGCATAATTAACATTTTAATAATTTGCGGGAAGTAAATTGCGGGAAATTAAATCTAAGCTATTACAAGGCGTCGGGTATTTACATCGCCAAAAACAACCCTTGAAATTAAAATGCGGAAAGTAAAATAAAAGCGGTAAATAATTAAAGTCCTAATTAAAAGCTATTACATTCCGGGAAACAGATACAATAATATGATAAAATGGATCGCGTGCGAGAAATTAAATCGGATGCGAGTTTTTTGGGTTTTGACTCTTTTTTGAAAGAAAGTGATTTTTTTGGTTATTTTTGAATTAAATGGAATAAAATTAAATGAAAAATTAAATTAAATTAAATAATGAAAATATTTTTGGATTTTTGAGTTTTTTAAAGAAATAAAATAAATTGAATTAATGCTAAAAAAAACCTAATATTCTAAATTGATTTTAAATATTGCAAAAAATATTAAAAGTTAAATCTAATTAAAGCTAAATTGATTAAATTAATTTATTTACAAAAATAAAAGTGATGAAGTTAATTTTAATAAATAAAATATTTTTTTGTGTTTTTGATTTTATTAGGAAAAAATGTTAATTGGTTAGTGATTAATAAAAATAATAACGATTAATTAATTAAAGAAACATAATACAAATAGAGAGAGTTTAGGAGTATACGAGCCTGATTGGAGGGGTGAAACAATTATTAGCGTCATGTGTAAACTGTTTTGTTTTGGCCATTTGTGTTTTGGCTTTTGGCCATTTGTGTTCTGGCCTTTTGGCCATTTGTGTTCTGGCCTCAACGTTCCTTAACCTTCTCAGGATGTTTGTCTCGCCATGTATTAGTGTCATGTGTAAACTGTTATGTTTTGGCCATTTGGCTTTTGGCCATTTGTGTTTTGGCCTCAACGTTCCTTAATGAACCTGCATGGGATCCTGTCTAAATCTGCAGTGTTGAATCTCATGAACACATTAAATAAATTATTATATATCATAAAATACAAATAAAGTCAATATATGAAGAAATTTAATGTTTAGGCCAATATGACATGTATAAATGATTATACCCTTTTGATCATGGAGATCAAATCAACCTTACCCTTACTGGAAAAGTAGTGACATGAATGCTTTTATGCTCTTTTGATCATGGAGATCAAGTCAGCCTTACCCTTACTGAAGAAGTAGTAAGATGTTGGTTTGTAACTGAGATGACTTGTTTGTAATGAGATGTTGGTTTGGAACTGAGATGGCTTGTTTGTAGTGAGAGAGAGATTTGTAATAAGGATTTCAAGGTTTTAGAGTTCTTGAAAGAATTTGATATTCTGACAGTGTTGTGGTAAGGTTTTTTTTCTCTCTTCTGGTTTGTGTGAAAAGAATGTGATTATATAATGGAAATTAGGGTAAAGAAAATGGGCTTTGAATGTGCAATTGGGCCTCCAATATTCACTTGAGTTCGTCACTTTCCAGGCTAAATCGCAGGGACTTAAGTGCAATTTTTGAAGTTGAAATGTGAAAACAAAACGTAGCCTACATCGAGAAGTAACTCCTGTCCGAAAATCGGCTCAATCGGATAAGCGGTGAATTAGTTATGAATTTTTGAAGTTTCAGCTCAGACAAACTTATTTTGGGCTCCAGTGTCGACTCTGACACGTTCTTCAATAAAAAACTGGTATTGATCGGAGCATAATACGGTCTCGACTTTTGAAGCAAAGTTGTAGATCTATGAGTCATTGACCTTGTGTAAAAATATGAGCCCAATCCGATAAAAATTGACCGAGTTATGAATTTTCAAAGTTTCGGCCCAGATGAAATATTATTCAGCATTCAGGATTTTCAGCGTGTCACGCACTCTGAGCAAAAAACGAAGGCCTTTTGAATACCGTTTGAACTCAATACCTTCTGTGAAAATATAACCAACTCAATTTGTGAAATTTTGGCGCCGAAACCAGCTCGATATGATGAAAATCGACCAAGTTATGATTTTCTGAACATGACGTAAATAAACTTCTGTCACAAATTTTCTGTACGAAAATACTTGATAAATCCACATTTTTGAATACCTTCTGATCGAAATAGGCTTCCAGCCGTGAGAGATGAAAACGTAGATAATGTCAAGACGGAATTTTAGCCACCAGAACGGGTTCAAAACGAGCCACGATCTTCAAGTTATGAATTTTTTAGCGCGTAAAAACTGCACTTTCAGCATACTTTTTCACCATATTTCTTCGAGAAAACTCACACATTCAGATACCTTCTTTAAAGAATTGACTCTTGAGCCGAACCTGAATTTGAGAATACGTTATCAGAGATATCTTGGCGAAAGAACACCTGAATATGACACGCCGGGTTGGACGTGTGAATTTTTCTTGAAATGTTTTGAGAAATATGGGAGGACAAATTTTGGGGTACAACAGTTGCCCCTGTTCAATCTTCTTATACCTGAGGATGTAGATTGGCTTGCGTGCCTTTCGTGATTCGAAGGTGGAAGATGATTGAACACTAGAGTGCCCAGAAATTTTCGCTCACATAGTATAATATCAGCAATGTGATGTCGGGAATGGGCTTATAGATGCCATTTGGAAAGATGGTGGATAAGAGGATGGGCTTATAGATGCCATCTGGAGGTGTCGATCGCGTAAGAGATTCCTTAGCGAGAACTTGCATACCTGAGAAAGAAAGATAATTACCTGGCCTGTTACAGGAGTTGATCTTCAAACTCTTCATGTAGATATGCCCTGGCTAGATACAGGAATCGAATCCACAATCAAACGCTCACAGATATGCCCTGGCTAGATACAGTATCAAATCTGAAACTTCAAAAGGTTGCTTACAGACGTGCCCTGGCTGGATACATGTATCGAATCTACAAACAATCACAGATATGCCCTGGCTGGATACAGGAATCGAATCTCTAAACTCTTCATGCAGACATGCCCTGGCTGGATACAGGTATCGAATCTACAATCAGTTACTCACAGATATGCCCTGGCTAGATACAGGAATCGAATCTGGAATTGGTCGTCTACATACATGCCCTGGCTGGATACAGGTATCGAATCTCTAAACTCTTCATGCAGACATGCCCTGGCTAGATACAGGTGTCGAATCTACAATCAATCGCTCACAGATATGCCATGGCTAGATACAGATATCGAATCTGGAACTGGTCGTCTATAGATATGCCCTGGCTAGATACAGGTATCGAATCTCTAAACTCTTCATGCAGACATGCCCTGGCTAGATACAGGTGTCGAATTTACAATCAGTTACTCACAGATATGCCCTGGCTAGATACAAGAATCGAATCTGGAATTAGTCGTCTACAGATATGCCCTGGCTGGATATAGGTATCGAATCTCTAAACTCTTCATGCAGATATGCCCTGGCTGGATACAGGTGTCGAATCTACAATCAGTTACTCACAGATATGCCCTGGCTAGATACAGGAATCGAATATGGAATTAGTCGTCTACAGATATGCCCTGGCTAGATACAGGTATCGAATCTCTAAACTCTTCATGCAGATATGCCCTGGCTAGATACAGGTATCGAATCTCTAAACTCTTCATGCAGATATGCCCTGGCTAGATACAGGTATCGAATCTACAATCAATTACTCACAGATATGCTCTGGCTAGATACAAGTATCGAATCTGGAATTAGTCGTCTACAGATATGCCCTGGCTGGATACAGGTATCGAATCTCTAAACTCTTCATGCAGATATGCCCTGGCTGGATACAGGTATCAAATCTACAATCAATCACTCACAGATATGCCCTGGCTAGATACATGTATCGAATCTGGAATTAGTCGTCTACAGATATGCCCTGGCTGGATACAGGTATCGAATCTCTAAACTCTTCATGCAGATATGCCCTGGCTGGATACAGGTATCGAATCTACAATCAATCACTCACAGATATGCCCTGGCTAGATACAGGTATCGAATTTGGAATTAGTCGTCTACAGATATGCCCTGGCTGGATACAGGTATCGAATCTCTAAACTCTTCATGCAGATATGCCCTGGCTTGATACAGGTATCGAATCTACAATCAATCACTCACAGATATGCCCTGGCTAGATACAGGTATTGAATCTGGAATTAATCGTCTGCAGATATGCCCTGGCTGGATACAGGTATCGAATCTACAATCAATCACTCACAGATATGCCCTGGCTAGATACAGGTATTGAATCTGGAATTAGTCGTCTACAGATATGCCCTGGCTGGATACAGGTATCGAATCTCTAAACTCTTCATGCAGATATGCCCTGGCTGGATACAGGTATCGAATCTACAATCAATCACTCACAGATATGCCCTGGCTAGATACAGGTATCAAATCTGGAACTGGTCGTCTATAGATATGCCCTGGCTGGATACAGGTATCGAATCTCTAAACTCTTCATGCAGATATGCCCTGGCTGGATACAGGTATTGAATCTACAATCAATCACTCACAGATATGCCCTGGCTAGATACAGGTATCGAATCTGGAATTAGTCGTTTACAGATATGCCCTGGCTAGATACAGGTATCGAATCCGGAACTGGTCGTCTACAGATATGCCCTGGCTAGATACAGGTGTCGAATCTCTAAACTCTTCATGCAGATATGCCCTGGCTAGATACAGGTGTCGAATCTACAATCAATCACTCACAAATATGCCCTGGCTAGATACAAGTATCGAATTTGGAATTGCGACAATTGATAGTAATCATCTTTGGATTGACCTTTTCCTGAAAAGGCAAAACGTTAGTTGTGTGCAATGTCATGATGTCTGAAATGCATGATGTCATGATGTTCAGAGATAGTGTAGTATGCACTTTATGTAAGCAGGATGTATAAAATGTGAAATGTTTATGAATGTATTTCCGTCTAGGAAAATAAATCCTTGACTAATGCCGGGCGCTTGTTGAATCACGGGCTAATGTTGAAGAGTAAAGTTCTTCGTTTCCGCTGGGGATGATGATTGCAAGAATAAACCGGTAGGAGAAGATGACTCCTTTGGGCTATAAACTTGGTGAAGAGATTACTCTGCAGGGAATTACTCTGTGGGAAGAGATACTTCGCTGAGGTTTTGATGATAACTCCGTTGGGGATTCCTGTTGATAAGTTTCGTTGAGGGATTTGATGAACTCCGCTGGGGGATAGGAAGAACTTCGCCGAGGACGATCTTTCTGTTGTAATTAGCTGAGGATAACCCAGTTATAAGCTCTGGTGGGGAATAATTTCTGAACATGGTCGAGGAGAGATGCGTCGGTACTCTACAGGGGACCAGCTTCCAGACTCTACTGGGGATAAGCTTCCAGAATCTATTGGGGAGAAGCTTCCAGAATCTACTGGGGATAAGCTTCCAGAATCTACTGGGAAGGATGTTTCAACTCTCCTGGGGAAACTTTTGAACTGTACTGGGGAAGTGGCTCCGCTGGGGTGTCTGGTATTCCGCCGGGGAACAATCTTATATTTCCGTCGAGGAATATTAAGACTGCCGGGGATGCTTGCTTAGGAATATCTGTATACTCTGCTGGAGGATATTGAGATCTTCTGGGGATACCCAACTTCCTTAAGGCTGACAGTAGATTAACTCTGCTTGGGGAGAGTATCGCTGACTTGCTAGGGATACTGTGCCCTTTTAGGGCTGATGGGAGACCAACTCTGCTTCAGGAGAATTGTTGAATCTTGTCTTACTCTACGGGGAGTGAAGGTATCTTGGTCATGTTCTTCAGCTGAACTTACCTTGGTACCTCGGCGGATAGAGCGACTAGGTCGCTTAGACAACTCTTATTGCCCCAGTTTCTGTGGGAGAAGGTACTTGTGGAGGTGCTTGATAACTGCCGATTTGACCGATCTTCTTCTGGTAGGCAAGTGACGAGATGACGGGACATAGTCGTACGCTTTGATCCCTAATTTTTGCCTGGACCGCCCTTTCGGGTTTTCAGTCCACCGGGATACCCTTTTTTGCCCAAGTCGCCTTTTCAGGTTTTCGACTTGCCGGGTGTACAAATTTTTTCATTTTCGTCCCTTATTTTTGCCTGAACCCTTTTGGTTCGCCGGGAAGCCCTTATTTCTGCCTAGGCCAGTCGACCTAGCGGGTCTTTGATTATGCGTCGTATTTTTTTGACTATGTCCACGTTCTTAGGATGTAGGGAGTTGTCACTGTCAGTAGTGTTGCCATACTACCAGAAGATGTTCGATCATGCAAGATTCGTTGCTGGAATTCATGTCCAATGCCCCAAGTGACTCAGGTGGAGATTTGCCCCTGGCTATTTGGCATCTTGAGAGATTCCTTGAATCTTGACTTGACTGCCCCAAATGATGGAAACTGATCATGTCTGCCCCTTGGTTGGAAGTGCTTTTGTTCACTAGATATTCTTCGTACGAATTTCTCTGCTGTTGAACAAATAGTCATATGCAAACAATATTATTTTAAGAATGCAAAGCGTATGTCTGTCTTGAAGTTTTTTGAAAATGCAGTTTTTAATAAAACAAGTAATGTCAACTCAAGATTTTGCAGCGAGCCTTAAGGAGTCAGGATACCTTTGTAACAGTATGCTTTCGAACTAACCCATGCTTCAGCTAGGACTTTTTGAGGGTTATAACGTGGTCTGGTTCACGGTTTAAGAAATAAAGGATAAAGGCTTAAATTATATTTGTACCCACTCGCTCTTCGTGATGTTCTTCAAACCTAAACTCAGCTGATCGTGCGTTAGACCTTGTTTAAGTCTTTGTCCTGATATTCCAATGATGGTTTGGATATTGACAGTTTATTTTGAATAGCCAGTCATTTCTTTTTTGTTGAGGGTTTGTAGGACCTCTTCCTTTTTTTGATTTTATTATCCCTGTTTTTTGCCTGAACTGTTTCTTTTTGTATTTACAGTCAGCGGGATGCCCCAGTATTGTAAGTCTCCTTCATAGGTTTTGACTTATTGGGCTTTCATTTTGAGAGATAATGACTGCCTGTCTTTATGATTATTCGGAACCATCATTGTCTTTTGTTTTGTAAGGACTCTTTTGATGTCGTCCATTATGCACCTAGATCAACTGAGAAAACTACCCTGCCCCGGGTTATGATTAAGGGTTTTAATTTTTGAAAAGAAAAGCTCTGACTTCTTTGGCTCAAAGGGGTTGACGAGGGATTATCTTCCTTATAACTCCACTGTTTAGGATTTGAAACAATGTTTGTACCTCATCAGCGGGGTCTGTTCAAAAGCATACTGTAAAGATTGTGGTATCATTTTCGTCATCCTCCCTCAAAAGGCTTAGAATTTTCAATCGAGAGTTGAACATCAAAAAATGAAAGCAATTTTAAACATAGTGAACACAATTACTTCAAAACAGACACGTGTAATGCATTAATGAAATAAGATAGTTTGACATGAATAAAATGTTTGAACAATCAAAGAAAAATACAACTTGAACATTCGAATGAACAAAAGTTTTTTTCAATCCTAGCCATGTTTTCGAAAGGGAGCAGTGATCACATTGGGAGTCTCGGGCGCTTCGAACTCGACCTCCTTTGCATCGATTAAGTCTTGAACCTTGTTCCTCAAAGTCCAACAATCATCTGTAGCATGCCCCGGGCTGTCAGAGTGATAAACGCAGCGGGCGTTGGGGTTATACCTTGAAGGTGTCTTGTTGGGATTCTTAGGAGGGTCCCTTAGAGTTACCAAATTGGTCTCTAGCAACTGTGGCAATATCTGGGACAAGGTCATACTGAGTGGAGTGAACTGCCTTCTAGGTCTCTCTTCTCTTTGTTGATTGTGACACTGAGGAGCACCAGTAGGCTTTGAAATGACCACCGTGTTGACAGCTTGGTGGTGTTTAGACCTATTCTGCCCTCTTGAACCATAGACAGCACTAGATTCTTTCTTGACCGGTTTCTTCTCAGTGTTCGAGGAGTCACCTTTCTATATCTTCCCTAACTTGATACCAACTTCTATTCTCTCCCCAGTCAAGATAAGGTCTGTAAACCCAGCAGAAGAATTCCCAATCAGATGGTTGAAGAATGGACCAGATAGGATCCCCAAGAACATATCAACAAGCTCACGGTCAGTCAGAGGTGGCTGCACCCTTCCAGCAAGGTCTCTCCACTTTTGAGCATATTCCTTAAATCCTTCACCCGTCCCTAGTGACATACCCTAGAGTTGGGTACGCGTAGGAGCGAGGTCGGAATTATACTAATATTGCTTGTAAAAGGCAGCAGCAAGGTCCTCCCAGTTGCGGATGTTGGCTCCTTCCAACTGATAGAACCACTGGAGTTGAGTCCCTGACAGACTGTCCTGAAAGAAGTGAATCCACAAATTCTTGTATGCCGTGTAGGGCTAGATCTTCCTTACGTATGAACGGAGGTGCAACTTAGGACAGGAAGCTCCGTCATATTTGGCAAAGGCAGGCGCCTTGAACTTATGTGGGATCACCACCCCAGAGGATAGACCTAGATCTTCGAAGTCCAGGCCGGGCACTTTCTGTATCTCCATAGCACTTAACCGGTCTTCGAGCTGTTTGTACTTATCCTCAGCAGGAGGATACTGCTCATCATTGTAATCTGTCTCGTTGTCGGAGACCACGGGACTAGGAACCCTTCCCCCTTGGGGACTATCTTTCCCTATAGAGGAAGTAGCCACATCAGCCTCATTTTGCAGTGCATTCCTAAACCTTCATCCAGTGTTGAACAATACAGTCCTCTTCTTCTTCTTCTTCAAAAGCAGAGTCTTCAATTCCTGTTGACCCTGGGCTAAGCTCATGACCAGCTCTTGAAACTGGGCGTTCTGGGCCTGGAGGGCCTTGATAGCTTGTTCAGCGGAAGGTTCAGAAGACATGATGATTGCTGAAATAAACAGCGAAGAAGGTAAGTGACCTGTAAAAGGGGTACCTGTAATGCAATGATATGTATGTATGCATGCAATGTTTTCAAGGATCTCGCGGGGTAAACAAAGAAACTTGTTAGAGTTTGAATCTGGTAGCTTGATTGAAGGAACTTCATGTTGTTGAGAGTCCTTCTTCAAGAGTCAAAGCTCACCATATCGAGTGGGTCATAGCCCCTGACTCAAGTTATCAACCTTGGCTAGAGGAAAATAAATCCCCTTTGCCCCTTGTTAGACAGTTGGTTCATCATGACCTGCATCACAGACCCTTGAGATCCTTGAAATAGGTTAGTCCTTATGCAAGATGTATGCAGGTTAGTCCTTATGCAGGATGCATGCAATGGTATGATGGTATGATGTTATGATAAAGCACACCACAAGTATTCACAAAAGGCAAACATGGCAAGGCACACAAGTCACACAAGACAACCCTTAGAGTTTAGGCCAGCATGAAGTTTAGGTACTACCCTCTTTCAGTTTCGTTGGTTAAGACCTGTCATAGAAAATAGTAACTGGGTTCTAGAGGATCTCAATATCACTGGCTACCCTCAATCAGTCATAACTCCAGTGTCGCAATCTTTTCTTGCGGCCAGAACCATCGCGAGAGTTTAGCCTCAATGAGTGTAGCATACTGCTACTGTTCTATGGCCAAGTTGGGTCAATTTAGGGTTCTAAGGTTGGTTGGTGCTTAATGACTCCTCAGAAGACCCATATTCTCCTTGTTCCAACACAAGGGATATCGGTACAGACCAAGGTGTCACACCAATGTAGCTACTGCTTCACCCGTGTCGGTCTACGCCGGACAGGTCCCTCACAACTTATGCTACCTAAAGGGTATTCCCTAGATCTGGGTTAGGATCTATGAAACTCCGATGCAAGCCCACAAATATAAAAGCAATCAAGACATACAATTGAAAACATAAGAGTGGTCTAATCTTAAGGTACACCTCACTTATAAAAATCCCCAGCAGAGTCGCCAGTTCTGTGATCGGTGGAAATAGAACTGACTATTTTTGAATGCTGGTTCGTGTATGTCGCGGTAAGCAAGAGTCGCCACCGTCTTTTATGTTCTCCAACAAGGAAAGGACAAAAGCACAACAAAATTCCTTTTCAAGATGTTTCTCGGTTCGGGAGGTAGATTTATAGAAAGGGAAGGTGTTAGCACCCTTTCTATCCGTGGTTATCCACGGGCTCTTAGATACTTGCTCACTATGTTTTCAAAAGAGTTTGCTTTTCTTGTGTTTGTGGGTTTTGAAAAAAGTTCATTTTGAAAACTTCTAAGTAACTCTTGTATCTGTCCTCAAGAGTGTATAAAGTATTTGTTTGAAAACTTTTTGAAAGTGTGAGTGCGAAAAGTTGTTTTTGTTGTTTTGAAAGAGCAAGTACCCAGGAGAAATCTACCTACCCTAAGGAATTTAGCTGTGTAAGAGTCCTTTAGACAGTACTATCCCACTATTGAGAAGTAGGTAGCACCGTCGTTGGAGTTATTCGGGTCAATTCGATTATCGGGACATGTGGTCACCAAAGCAATAGTAGGACGCCTTAGCGGTAACCATAATATCCTAGATCCTTTTATCCGAGGCAACCGTTTCGAGGCAACTGGATCTTTAGACAGGAGGACGACCTTTAAAACACCCCATACTTGATGACCACCTCGAGGCAACCAAGTGAGGCGTACCCTAGGAGTGGCATGTGCACGTGTGTCAGGTTTCAGTTTATGTTTATCTTTGAACATGCATCATTGTGAGCTACGGGTTGATTTTATTTGTCATACAAATCTTGTCATGCATAATTAACAGTTTAATAATTTGCGGGAAGTAAATTGCGGGAAATTAAATCTAAGCTATTACAAGGCGTCGGGTATTTACATCGCCAAAAACAACCCTTGAAATTAAAATGCGGAAAGTAAAATAAAAGCGGTAAATAATTAAAGTCCTAATTAAAAGCTATTACATTCCGGAAAACAGATACAATAATATGATAAAATGGATCGCGTGCGAGAAATTAAATCGGATGCGAGTTTTTTGGGTTTTGACTCTTTTTTGAAAGAAAGTGATTTTTTTGGTTATTTTTGAATTAAATGGAATTAAATTAAATGAACAATTAAATTAAATTAAATAATGAAAATATTTTTGGATTTTTGAGTTTTTTAAAGAAATAAAATAAATTGAATTAATGCTAAAAAAAACCTAATATTCTAAATTGATTTTAAATATTGCAAAAAATATTAAAAGTTAAATCTAATTAAAGCTAAATTGATTAAATTAATTTATTTACAAAAATAAAAGTGATGAAGTTAATTTTAATAAATAAAATATTTTTTTGTGTTTTTGATTTTATTAGGAAAAAAATGTTAATTGGTTAGTGATTAATAAAAATAATAACGATTAATTAATTAAAGGAATATAATACAAATAGAGAGAGAGTTTAGGAGTATACGAGCCTGATTGGAGGGGTGAAACAGTTATTGGCGTCATGTGTAAACTGTTTTGTTTTGGCCATTTGTGTTGGCTTTTGACCATTTGTGTTCTGGCCTTTTGGCCATTTGTGTTCTGGCCTTTTGGCCATTTGTGTTCTGGCCTCAACGTTCCTTAACCTTCTCAGGATGTCTGTCTCGCCATGTATTGGTGTCATGTGTAAACTGTTCTGTTTTGGCCATTTGGCTTTTGGCCATTTGTGTTTTAGCCTCAACGTTCCTTAATGAACCTGCATGGGATCTTGTCTAAATCTGCAGTGTTGAATCTCATGAACACATTAAATAAATTACTATATATCATAAAATACAAATAAAGCCAATATATGAAGAAATTTAATGTTTAGGCCAATATGGCATGTATGAATGATTATACCCTTTTGATCATGGAGATCAAATCAACCTTACCCTTACTGGAAAAATAGTGACATGAATGCTTTTATGCCCTTTTGATCATGGAGAGTAAGCCAGCCTTACCCTTATTGAAGAAGTAGTAAGATGTTGGTTTGTAACTGAGATGACTTGTTTGTAATGAGATGTTGGTTTGTAACTGAGATGGTTTGTTTGTAGTGAGAGAGAGATTTGTAATAAGGATTTCAAGGTTTTAGGGTTCTTGAAAGAATTTGATATTCTGACAGTGTTGTGGCAATGTTTTTTTTCTCTCTTCTGGTTTGTGTGAAAAGAATGTGATTATATAATGGAAATTAGGGTAAAGAAAATGGGCTTTGAATGTGCAATTGAGCCTCCAATGTTCACTTGAGTTCGTCACTTTCCAGGCTAAATCGCAGGGACTTAAGTGCAATTTTTGAAGTTGAAATGTGAAAACAAAATGTAGCCTACATCGAGAACTAACTTCTGTCCGAAAATCAGCTCAATTGGATAAACGGTGAATTAGTTATGAATTTTTGAAGTTTCAGCTCAGACCAACTTATTTTGGGCTCCAGTGTCGACTCTGACACGTTCTTCAATAAAAAACTGGTATTGATCGGAGCATAATCCGGTCTCGACTTTTGAAGCAAAGTTGTAGATCTATGAGTCAGTGACCTTGTGTAAAAATATGAGCCCAATCCGATAAAAATTGACCGAGTTATGAATTTTCGAAGTTTCGGCCCAGATGAAATAATATTCAGCATTCAGGATTTTCAGCGTATCACGCATTCTGAGCAAAAAACGAAGGCCTTTTGAATACCGTTTGAACTCAATACCTTCTGTGAAAATATAGCCAACTCAATTTGTGAAATTGTGGCGCCGAAACCAGCTCGATACGATGAAAATCGACCAAGTTATGATTTTCTGAACATGCCGTAAGTAAACTTCTGTCACAAATTTTCTGTACAAAAATACTTGATAAATCCATATTTTTTAAGACCTTCTGATCGAAATTGGCTTCTAGCCGTGAGAGATGAAAACGTAGATAATGTCAAGACGGAATTTTAGCCACCAGAACAGGTTCAAAACAAATTTGAATTTCTGAATCCTTGAATGCATTATATGAATAATATACCATTCATCATATGCATAAACAGGTCTTCACACCAGGTTTCCTTATCTTTCTGCTGTTTACTTCAGCAAGATGGATTTGGAGCAGACGGTAAAGGATCTGCAGGCACAAAATTCACAATTCCAGCAACTCCTCATGACCTTGGAAAAGGGTCAAGAGGACCTCAAAGCTTTGTTGGAGAAGAATAAAGAGAAAAAGAAAAAGAGACCTGGGGTAGCCACTTTTGGAAGAAGGTTTGAGAGCAATGCTAGGAAGGTTCTTGAGTTCCCCTCAACGTCTGACGAAGGGGCTGGCAAAGGGAAAGGGGTTACTGTACCTTCTCAATCTGAGGTGGAAGAGGAGGAAGAGGAGGAAGACGAAGACTACTCCGAACAACAATACCCTCCAGCGGATGATAAATATAAGAATCTTGAAGATAGACTGGCAGCCATGGAGTTGCAGAGGGTCCCTGGTTTGGACTTTGAAGAACTAGGGCTGGTAGCTAGGATTGTTATCCCTCCCAAGTTCAAGGTGCCAACATTTTCCAAGTACGATGGTCTGTCTTGCCCTAAGATGCACCTGAGGTCGTATGTCAGAAAGATCCAACCCCACTCATCCGATAAGGACCTCTGGGTACACTTTTTTCAAGACAGTTTGTCTTGCACGCAGTTGGATTGGTTCTATCAACTCGAGAGATCAGAGGTTCACAATTGGGAAGACTTAGCAGCTGCTTTTTACCGTCAGTATCAATACAATGCTGATTTGGCGTCCACTCGTACTCAATTACAAAGTATGGGGATGGCTTCCAAAGAAGGGTTTAAAGAGTACACCCAGAAGTGGCGTGATCTGGCTGGAAGGGTACAGCCGCCGTTGTCAGATAGGGAGTTAGTTGACATGTTTCTGGGGACCCTGTCTGACCCCTTCTTCAACCATCTAATCGGGAGTTCTTCCGCGGGATTTACTGAACTAATTTTGACTGGCGAGAGGGTCGAGGCCGGTATTAAGAGTGGAAAGATTCAAAAGGATGCTTCCGCATCCACAACTGTTAAGAAACCCTTCCCAGCTAAGAAGGAAGCATCTGCTGTGTATTCTCAGAAGGGTCAGGGAAGAACCGAGCGCCAGCCGAGTGTAGGGGCTGTGATGATTCAAAACTCGTCAAATGATCAACCTCGTAACAATCAGTCAAGACCTAATCAACAACGGGTAGAAAGGCCGCAACGGCAGTTCACCCAAATCAACATGACGCCCGCTCAGGTACTCCCTCATTTATTGAAGCTGAATCTTACTAGTTTGAAGGAAGCGCCAAAGAACCCTAACACTGCCTCTCCATACTACCACTCCAATGCCAAGTGTGCTTACCATTCTGACAGTGTTGGGCACGATACCAATAATTGTTGGGCGCTTAAGGACAAAATCCAGGACTTGATTGATGCCAAAGAAGTGGAATTCGATGCGCCTGAGAAGCCCAATGTTATATCTGCTCCGATGCCCAAGCACGGACATAATGTTCATGCCGTTATAGAAGACCTCCATATTATTGATGTTGCCGATCTTATGACTCCATTGTTAGTGATTAAAGAGAAGTTGTTGAGAGCCGGGATATTCCCAGGCTGTGGGAAGGACTGTTACTTTTGTTCGAACATACGAGCTGATTGCCCAATGTTGAAATCAGGTGTCCAACGCCTGATGGATACTTAAGAGATACTTTTCCAGAAAACCCCTGTTGATACCTTCAATCCTGTTACTCCTGTTACTTTTGCTACTTCAACCAACGATATTGCAATCATAACCATTTCCAACAATCCTCCCAAGGCTTGTAAAAGGCCTGTCAGGATTACACCCAACTCTGAATGTGTACCATTAAAGATCACCATGCCGGGACCTGTCCCATAACAATCCAGCAAAACGATACCATGGAACTATGGAGGAGAAATCTTCTACCATGGTATCAAACAAATCGAAACAGTCCAAGAGATTTCTGAAGAAGAAAGCCCTGATATAGGGAACATTGCGGGTACAAGCAAGATAACCCGCAGCGGCCGGATCTTTTCTCCGGAGATTTCTCCCCCTCGAGCAGTTTTCGGATCCTTGAAAGCTTCTGTACCTGTTGGACCATTTGTGCAAGGCCCAATGATTGAAGAATTGGATACTCCTGAAGTAAGACCATCTGCTGATACTACCGACAAGGGTAAGGGGATACTAGAAGTGCCTGTCAGGATGAAGGCTCATGTTGTGGTTATCCCCGAAACCACTCAGAAAGAAATGGATGAAATCTTGAAAATAATCAGAAAAAGTGACTACGACGTTGTGGAACAGTTAGGGCAGACCCTTTCTAAAATTTCAATGTTAGCTCTCCTGCTCTGTTCTGAGGCCCATGCTAAGGCCCTAATCAAATTCTTGAAGGCGGCACATGTACCCCAAGAGACTTCGGCTGACCAGTTTCAGGAGTGTGTGGCCAGTCTTACTGCTGATAATGGCCTTGGCTTTTCCGATGCTGACTTAACTCCCAAAGGAAGGAAACACAATGACGCGCTACTTGTCTCAGTTGAATGCAGGGGAACCACCCTCACCCATGTCTTAGTTGATACTGGTTCTTCCTTGAATATGCTGCCGAAGAAAGCCTTAGACCATTTGGACTGCGAAGGATTGACCCTCAAACCTAGTAACATCATTGTTAGGGCCTTTGATGGTTCCAAAAGAATGGTTCATGGAGAGGTTGATATTCCTATCAAAGTAGGCACAAAAGTTTTCAACTCCACCTTCTATGTGATGGACATCCGTCCGTCATAATCATGTTTGTTAGGGAGACCGTGGATCCATTATGTCGGGGCAGTTACCTCCTCTTTTCATCAAATGCTGAAATATCCTGTTAAGAGTAAGATTATAACAGTGCACGGCGAGGAAGAGTACATGATAAGTCATCTCAATTCCTTCCGCTATGTGGAGTTGGATGGCGAGGTCATCAAAACGCCTTTCCAACATTTTGAGGAAGTTTCCCCTGAGGTAGCAGTTGCGAAGACAATGGTTGAGGTGCCTATCATTCCCAAGCATGTATCTAGGATGGCATCTCTCAAGGACGCAGAGGCTATGGTTAAAGAAGGAAAGAGCACAGTGTGGGGGCAGTTGCCTGATTTTCCCCATAAGACGGACAAGTTCGGATTAGGGTTCACTGCTGCAGGACAAAAGGCTATGCGTCGCTCCAAGGTTGGAAGACCACCCGTCAAGATCTCTCACCATGGAATCAATGCTGTAGAAGATGAAGCTGAAGAGAACCACTTTGAAGATTGGATCTTTCCGACCGTCGAAGGGGGTTTAAGCAACTGGGAAGCAAAGGATTTTGTTTCCATCACCTTTATCAACCAGTAATTTTATCTTTGAACAATTTCCCATTTATGGTCTGTAATAATTAAAACAATTCGCACACTATTTTCACCTCATGCCTTGCCCGGGGCATGTAGGTCCATTTGTAAGGGTTTGATCTTCTTCATTATCATATGCCATGTTTTAATGAATCATTGGACGTTTTTTCATCTATAAACTGTTGTGTTCATTTTCTTTCCTTTTGCATGTTGTTTGTTTAAAGATGGCTATCCCTTACACACACCCACACTCACAAATGCAGGTACCCATCCACTCTAGATTCCATGGGTGACTATTCTGTTTTAGCCTTCGATAACTCTGAGGATTTGGTCAATCATATTGAGTACGAAGTTGACGAAGACTGTGAAGTGCCGGGAGAATTAGCCAGACTTCTACAACAAGAAGAGAGGGCTATTCTGCCTCATGAAGAGTTGCTAGAAACCATCAACTTGGGGACAGAGGAAGACAGGAAAAAAGTAAAAGTGGGTGCCAACCTGGAACCAAGTGTCAAGGAGCGCTTAGTGCGGTTGTTGAACGGATATGTTGAAATCTTCGCCTGGTCTTATGAAGACATGCCCGGGTTAGACACAGATATCGTGGTCCACCGTCTCCCTACAAGAGAAGATTGTCCACCGATCAAGCAAAAGGTTCGCCTAATGAGGCCTGACATGTCTGAGAAGATCAAGGCTGAGGTTATGAAGCAATTCAACGCTGGCTTTCTGGCTGTTACTTCCTATCCATAATGGGTTGCTAACATTGTGCCCGTACCTAAGAAGGACGGCAAAGTCAGAATGTGTGTGGACTATCGGTATTTGAACAGGGCTAGCCCTAAAGATGATTTTCCACTGCCACATATCGACATCTTGGTTGACAACACAACTCAGCACAAGGTGTTTTCCTTCATGGATGGATTCTCGGGATACAACCAGATCAAAATGGCCCCCGGGGACATGGAGAAAACAACCTTTGTTACGCAATAGGGTACCTTCTACTACAAAGTGATGCCATTCGGACTGAAGAATGCAGGGGCAACTTATCAACGCGCCATGGTAGCTTTTTTCATGATATGATACATCATGAGATCGAAGTTTACGTAGACGATATGATAGCTCGATCACAGACAGAAGAAGAACACCTTGATCATTTGCAAAAGCTGTTCGCCAGGTTGAAGGAGTATAAGCTCAGACTGAACCCAAGCAAGTGCACTTTTGGAGTTAGGTACGGTAAGCTTTTAGGATTTATTGTCAGCAACAAAGGCATTGAGGTTGATCCAGCTAAAGTAAAGGCTATACAAGAAATGCCTCCCCCCTGCACTGAAAAGGAAGTTAGAGGATTCTTGGGACGCTTAAACTATATTGCAAGGTTTATCTCTCACCTGACATCTACATGGGAGCCAATCTTCAAGCTGTTGAAGAAAGATCAGGTAGTCGAAAGGAACAACGATTGTCAAGTTACTTTTGATAAAATCAAGGAGTACTTACTAGAACCTCCTATTCTGATGCCACCCGTCGAAGGAAGGTCGTTAATCATGTATCTGACTGTTTTGGATAACTCAATGGGTGTGTGCTGGGCCAACATGACGAGTCTGGTCGAAAAGAGCATGCCATTTATTACCTTAGCAAAAAGTTTACCGACTGTGAGACTCGCTACTCACTGCTCGATAAAACTTGCTGCGCTTTGGTATGGGCTGCTCGCCGGTTAAGGAAGTATATGTTGACTCATACCACTTTGTTGATTTCTAAAATGGATCCGATTAAGTACATCTTCGAGAAACCTGCTTTATCTGGAAGAATCGCTAGATGGAAAATGATCCTGACAGAGTATGATATCCAGTATACTACCCAAAAAGCTATAAAGGGGAGTGTACTAGCTGACCATCTAGCTCATCAAGCCGTCGAAGATTACCAATCTATGAGATTCGACTTCCCTGACGAGGACATCATGACATTGGACAACATTGAAGGTAACGGACCGTATGACAGACCTGAACAAGGATCCTGATGGACCCTGTACTTTGATGGTGCTTCAAATGCACTTAGCAACGGTATCGGTGCGGTACTCATTTCTCCGGAAGGTTGCCATACACCCTTCACTGCCCGACTTTGCTTTAGCTGTACCAACAACATGGCTGAATATGAAGCTTGCATCTTTGGTCTCAAGGCTGCTATAGACTTGGGGATCAAATCTTTGGTCGTATTTGGGGATTCGACTTTGGTTATCAGTCAAGTCAAAGGGGAGTGTGATACCAAACATCCTAATCTTATCCCATATAAAGAACATGTCTTAACATTGTTACCTCATTTCGAGCAGATCACCTTCGAGCATTTCCCGCGAGAAGAAAATCAGCTAGCAGATGCTCTGGCTACAATGTCTTCCATGTTTAAACTCAACTGGGATAACGAGGATCCCCAAATTACCATCGAGCGAATGGACGAACCTGCACACTGTCATGAGATTAATACCGAAGAAGTAGTGGAGCAACCTTGGTTCCATGAAATCAAAAGGTATCTCCAGACTAGAGAATACCCTGAAGGAGCTTCAGTCAACGACAAAAAGTTCTTAAGGAGATTTGCTTCCAAGTTCTTCCTAAGAAATGGCATTATTTATAAGCGCAGTCATGATTGTGTTCTACTTTGTTGTGTGGATAAGGTTGAAGCAGAGTTGATCATGACCGAGATACACAGTGGCACATTTGGAACCCACTTAAGCGGACATACGATGGCTAAGAAAATTCTAAGGGCAGGCTACTACTGGTCTACCATGGAAGCTGATTGTCATCAACATTCCCGTACTTGCCACAAATGCCAAGTCTACACCGACAAGGTACATATTCCTCCTGTTCCTCTCAACGTTCTGACAGCTCCTTGGCCATTCGCAACGTGGGGCATTGACATGAATGGGGAGATCAAGCCTACGGCATCCAATGGACATCGCTTCATCCTAGTGGCTATTAACTATTTTACCAAGTGGGTCGAAGCAGCTTCCTTTGCCTCAGTTACAAAGAATGTGGTTTCCCGCTTTATCAAGCAGAACCTCATATGCCGGTATGGTGTCCCTGACAGGATCATCACGGACAATGGTACGAATTTGAACAACACCATGATCACCGCTCTATGCGAACAGTTCAAGATTTATCATCATAATTCATCTCCCTATCGGCCGAAGATGAACGGTGTTGTTGAAGCCGCGAACAAAAATATCAAGAAGATCATTCAAAAGATGACAGTCACCTACATGGACTGGCATGAGATGTTACCGTTTGCTCTGCATGGATATCGTACCACGGCACATACTTCAATAGGGGCAACTCCATTTTCTTTGGTATATGGCATGGAAGTTGTTTTACCTATGGAAGTTCAGATTCCTTCCTTAAGAATTATGAAGGACGTTGGTTTGAGTGAAGACGATTGGATTCAAACCCGGCTTGATCAACTTAATTTGATCGATGAGAAGTGACTTACTGTTGTTTGTCATGGTCAGACGTATCAAAAACGGATGATCAAGGATTTCAACAAGAAAGTCAGGCGTCAGGTGTATCAAGTCGGAGATCTTGTAATCAAGCGGATCATCTTACCGCAAAGTGATCCCAGGGGCAAGTGGACTCCTACTTACGAAGGACCATTTGTGATCAAGAGCATCTTTTCTAGTGGGGCAATGATTCTGACCACCATGGACGGTGACGATTTGCCGCACCTTGCGAACGCATACATAGTCAAAAGATACTACACATAAAACGACCCGGCAAGTTGAAAACCCGAAAGGGCGACTTGGGCAAAAATGGGCATCCCGGTGAATCGAAAACCCGAAAGGGCGGTTCAGGAAAAAATTAGGGATAAAACAAAAAAAAATTTGTACACCCGGCAAGTTGAAAACCCGAAAGGGCGACTTGGGCAAAAAAGGGTTTCCCGGTGGATCGAAAACCCGAAAGGGCGGTCTAGGAAAAAGTTAGGGAATTAAAGCGTATGACTATGTCTCGTAGGATCACTTTAAGAACAATCTCTTCACCAACAAGCTCCGAGCTTCTGATCAATCCAGTCATCGGCGGGCGAAGCAGCGAATGGACAAGATATTCAGAGTTGTGAAGGCTATAGCAGAATGGGAACCCCATGGAATTATTACACATAGCCATCTTTCTTTTGTATAAAATTATTTCAATCTTTACGACAACATTCTCTTACTAGGATGTCTGTCTCCTTTGTACAAATATACTCAAAGTTAAATACAAATATACTTCAAAGTGCAGAAATTTGCTTGCCTTTCTTTTCTTTTCTTTTTACACTTATGTTTTATTTGAAAACGTCCAATATTTTGTTAAATAGGCATATGCATTTGAATATAATCACTGCTTACAAGTAAAACGAAATTGAAAAAAGATAATTACTGATAGGTTGAAGGTGTAGGAAGATATCTTTGTGCCATCTCAGAAGAAATTCCCTATGATACATCATTCAGATCCTCAACAAAGCTAAAATTTGGAGTATATTTCCCAGCGGAGTTAAGCTTCAAGATCCTCAGCAGAGCCAGTGCATTCCAAAACTTGATTCCCCGGCTGAGTTAAATTTCAAAATTCCCATCAGAGTCAAGCTTCAAGATCCCCAGTGGAGCCCGAAAACCCTGAAAATCCTATCCCCAGCGGAGTCAGAATAGTGAACATTTCCCCCACAGAGTTATCTCCCAGCAAGATCGAAGATTCTCGGTCTCATTTCCCCAAGCAGAAGCCTCCTAGGTTTTAACTCCCCAGTAGAGATTTTCAGATTTTTTCTTATTTCCCAGGAAAGTCATAAAGGATTCTCATTCCCCGCAGAAATTGTCAAAGACCTTGTTAATCTCCGCAAATCGCCGAGGATTTTCAATCTCCAGCAGTGGTCCCAGGATTTCTCTTTCTCAAAAATCAGAGATCTTTAACCGCCAAGTAGTCAGCAAGGATTTCTCATCTTCAGTAATCAAAGATTTTGGAATCCCCAACATCGGTCAAAGATTTACTTTCTCCAACAGCAATCAAAGATTTCATTATCTCCAGTTATCAAGGATTTATTTTCCTCAGCAAGACAACTACTCAGCTTACATGCACATCCATTACATTCATGTATCATAAACATTGATGAAATACAGTTCATTGCATCATACATATCATGCAACATAACTTTGTGTTTTAGCTAACATTTTACCCTTTTCAGGATAAGATTAAAAGGCTATCGTTAACAATTATTTAGATACAGTATGGATACACCCCAGACACGGCGGTTATTCTATTACTCATTCATAATTTCAAGTCAAAATACAGTACAGATACACCCCAGACACGGTGGTCATTCTACTACTCATTCAGACTTCAGTAATCCGATACAGACTAGATACGCTCCAGACACGACAACCATTCTATCTCTCATTCAGATTCAACTATCAACCACAAGTTCAGATACGCTCCAGACACTGATGCCATTCTGTCCCTTACACCAGCAATTTGATTCTCCCCAGTGCAATCGCCACAGAGGTCATTCTGTCACTTATTCAGATCCCAGTTACAGTCTCATATACACTCCAAACACAGAAGTCATTCTGCTACTCATACAGATCTCAACTTCAAATACAGTCCAGATACGCTCCAGACACGGTTGCCATTCTGTCGCTCATTCGGAATTTATCCCCAGCCCAAAGATGCTCCATACACAGATGTTTCTCTGTCGCCCATTCAGAATTCAGATACCATACAGATACACTCCAGACACGGCAGTCATTCTGATATTCATTCAAAGTTCAAATACAGTTACAGCTCAGATACGCTCCATACACGGACTCCATTCTTTCGCTCACACAGACTGAGTCTCCAGATACAGTTCAAATGCATTCCAGACACGAATACCATTTTAATGCTCATTCTTCTGACCTACCACTTTGCAATTCAACAAACATTCTTGGATGGAATCTTTAAGCCCATCTCTAGCAAGATTCCACCTTCTCCAAATGGCATCTTTAAGCCCATTTCCTCAGCTATATCTTGACGAGTGCAAATTTACGGGCACTCTAGTGTCCAATCCTCTTTTACCTTCGAGTCGCGAAAGGCAAACTTGCCAATCTAACTCTTCAGGTTCAAGAAGATTGAACAGGGGCAACTGTTGTACCCCAAAATTTTCCCTCTCATTTCATCAACATTTCTCATCACAAGACTCTTGGAATTCAAGATCAAGCTAGGGTTTGCTCTGCTCAAGACACCTCCTTGCACTGTTGACCCAAATTAGGGTTTGAGTTTGCACAGGGATGTTTTGACCTACAATGCCCAAAATGATTTTCATACTTCATGTTGGACTCACAAGTTTGTCCATACCAAGTTTCAAGCCTTGATTCAAATTTTTGCCCAGTCAATTAGACAGTTAACCTAGAAATCAGTTATATTGGGGAAAAAGTCAACTGTGACCAATTGACAGTCAAACCTCATGAAATTTGACCCAACTCAACATTATGAACTCATATGAACCATTTGATCAAGTTTGGATCACAATTCCACAAGAAATTTAATCAGATCACCAAAAGGGCAAAATGGTCATTTTTAGGGTTTTGACTGTACAAAGGCAATTTTTGACTGTTTGACCTAGCCAATGGAAAATCAAGCTCAACCATGGATTCAAGGACTCAATTAAATTGTCTTGATCCATTCAACAAGTTCAAAAGGTCTCAAATGCATAGGATTGACAGATGAATTTTTCAGTCAACTGATCAAAATTTAACTGTATACTGAAAAGTCAAACTTTGACTTTTTGGTCAAAATCAAGTGCCAAGGATCATTTTTCATCAAGACATGTCAAATTATGAAACTTGTTCATCAAGAAACCCAAAAATGCAAATTAGGGTTTAAGATGGAAAAATTTCATAACTTAGAATTTTTCTAAGTTATAAAATTTTCTTATTTTTTCCTAACTTTGTCCCATTTTTTCACCAAGATGCAAATGGATTCAAACAAAACTTACAACATGAAAGTTGTATTCCATCACAAAGTCTACAACTTTTATTCACAAAGTTTTCTCAAAAAAAGCTTGGATCTCAAGTTATGAATTTTGGAACAAGGGTACCTAAAACTTTTAACTTAGAAAAATTTTGCCCTAGTTTAGGCAGGATTTTGACCCATCTTCTTGGCCATTTTTCACATAGTTCCACTTGGAGTTTCAAGTTGAATATCAAAGATGTATTGTATTACATGTTGCAAGCTTTCAAAATTGTCCAAGAACTCCTCAAACACCTTTGTTGTTAGGGAGAATCGAATGCTTGAAGTTGGCAAAAACTCACTTTGATCCATGGCCAATACATGTTCATACCACTTGCCAAATCTGATCAAGCTAGCTTGGTTCATAATTACAGGCCTCTAAACCAGTTTGTATTCCATAATTTAATGCAAATCCATTGAGCCAAGGCATTGTCTTTATCATTAGGGTATTGTACACTAGATTAAGCCTTAAATAGAAAAAGTAACAATGCCATTTTTGCTTGAACTTTGCTTTATGTCAAAACAACATCCTAGAGCATTGAACCAGATCTTATGCTGCAAACAAAATCCACTAATTAGAGAGGCCAAGAGGTTTGTGTGCAGGGTGATAGGATGGCCTATACAAGTCTATAACCTCACTTCCACTCTTTTGCTTAAAAGAGAAGAAAACTTGCAAAACACAATGCATCTCTCACATCTGATAAAACCAACTAAAACAAAGTTGTCAAACAATTTTCAGACACCCTAGCAAGCCAGAAACACGGGTCCTTGATCTCTCAAAACTCCTTGTGCATAAATTCCCCATTTTCTTGCAAAACATGGCCAGTTCTGCATTTTGCAAGCCATCTTCAAATTCCATCGTGCGTTTTTCCCAAAGATACTTCAAACACCTTCCAACCAACACACCTGAACTATTCCAGCCTCCATTTCTAGCTGTAACACCATTAATACACATTGCCATTTTTGTTTCAAAGCTTTGCAGGTTGAGTTCTATAGCACGATTTAGGCCACTTCAAAACAAGCCAAGCATTGAGAAAGCTTCATTGGACATCAGGCAAGCTCAAAAGAACCTCAAGCACCCTTGAAAGTTGCTGCATTGTCCAGCTCGAAGTCAACTGAAACAGGTATTTCATGAACTTCTATCTCTCTATTTAGGAATAGTTAGACTTAGGTTTGTGAATGAAAGATGTTGTATTCATAGCCCTGAAACCATACATGTGCTTAGTTTTTATTTATATTAATCGTGCTAGGAGAATTTTGTTCATGAACTTTCTGAAAAAATTAGGTTAAGAATTAGAGCCAGAGAAATTCTCTCTGGTCTTTGAGAGTTAGTTTGAGTTTTTTATATGGTTAGATTTGTTATTTGATGCTCTACAAGTTTCATGTTATGAGTTTTGTCAAAAAAGCACTGAATCAGGAGATACAGGTTTGAACTAAGCTAGGTGCGCGTTTTTGTTGACAGAGGAAGAAGATGAAGTAGCTGGGCTGGGCCTGGCTACTTCCTGCTTTTCACACCTCATTTTTCAGTTTACACCCCCCTGGCCCATTTATTTGTATATTTGTCATTTTGGTATTTTTATTTTTTATTCTGACTTTATTATTTTATGTCCAAATATAAAAAATGCCAAAAAATTATTTTTATATTTTTTCATATTTATTTGACATTTATTTTTATTTTACTAGTATAAAAATGTAAATAATTTATATTCTTTTTATTAAAACTTAAAGAATAATGTAAAAAATATGTTTATTTTTATACACACTTAAAAACATTTTCTTGAAATATACACATTTTTTTGTAAATAATTAATTTTTATTTTTTATACATTTAATATATATATATATATATATATATATATATATATATATATATATATATATATATATATATATATATATATATATATATATATATATATATATATATATATATATATATATATATATATATATATATATATATATATATATATATATATATATATATATATATATATATATATATATATATATATATATATATATATATATATATATATATATATATATATATATATATATATATATATATATATATATATATATATATATATATATATATATATATACTTTATTTCATTAAGTAATTAGGACAAAAATACAAAAACAATACATTTTCATTTTTATTAATATTTTATATTAAAAATATCTTTTTTACAATATACTTTTATTTTTTGTACAAATTGATACATTATTGTATATAAATAATAAATAATACCATTTATTTAAGAAATTAGGGTTTTGCCCTAAAAAACAAAATAATTGAAATTAACTTTTTATTTATTTACATTTCACATTAAAAATACGTTTTCATACATAAAACATTTTTTTGCATAATACACTTTATTGAATATTTATTTATTGTATTTATTTAAATATTGTGTATTTAATATTGTATCCTATACATTCCATTTGGTTGTAATAATTTAGAATTTAATTTCTTGCAAAATAACCCCCAATTCAAATTTGTACCCCCTCCCTATATCATGTTGTAATGGTGTAGAATTTAAATTCTCGCACCTTTAAATACTTTCAATTGTGCCATGATTAGACCTAGGGTTTGTATGCAAAATAAAATCAACAACTAGTTTGACCTAATCCAAGATAACAAGACATGAAAAACAAACACAATGCACACTTGCACCCCTAGGGTTTCAATCCACTTGTTGCCTTCAAAAATGGGCCATGGTGTTCATGTCAAGTACTTTGGAAAAACAAAAACAAAACAAAAGATCATAGTCCCTCGATGACGCTATCTGAGTTGCCTAAACAAAATGATCAAGTCCCTCAAGAAAATTGCCAAAAATGTTTGACACCATTGTTATCATGGTCTATACGATGACCCGCGCCTGTCCCGTTTAACATCCTAACACAAGGTTGTTCACCAAGTACAATGGTGAAACAACACTGTTAAAAAGGGTTAAAAACATAAGAAAGATCTTTGAGTAAAATAGGGTAGATAGCTCTTAGTTACTTGATCAAAAGCTTGCAAAAACATTCTTGCTATTTTCAAACACACTTCACAACACAATTTCAAAACCCTACTTTCAAACATTGAAAACTTTTCAAAAGACAAAAACACCTTTGTATACATTCAAACAAGAATCATTACAAAGGTTTCCACAACAATGGCCTCTTTTCAAAACATCTTTCAAAACCACACACAAAGCACCATTTCAAACAATTGAAGAGCACCATTTCAAACAATTGAAAAGCAAAGCAAGTGATCTAAACAAGTAACTAAGAGCCCATGGATAACCATGGATAAAAAGGGTGCTAATACCTTCCCTTTCTATAATCTACTCCCCGAACCCAATAAAACATCTCAAAGGTCTTTCCTGTGCTTTTTGACCTTTCCTTAGGATAAAATAAAAAGTCGGTGGCGACTCTTGCTAAACCGAAACATTTGCGAACACAAACGCAAAACCTCAAGTCAGTTCTCGCACCGTATCACACCATGCACTTCATAACAGGTACCCCTTACAGGTCTCTTCTCTTCTTCGCTGTTTAATTCAGCATCATGTCTTCTGAACCATCAACTGAACAAGTAATCAAGGCTCTACAAGCTCAAAACGCCCAGTTCCAAGAATTGTTCATGAGTTTGGCTAAGGGTCAGCAATATCTGAAGACCCTTATCTTGAAAGAGAAGAAGAAGAAGAAGAAGAAGAAGAAGAAGAAGACAGTCTTATTTAACATGGGTTGCAGATTCGGAAATGATTTACGAGAAGAGGTTCATTTGACCCACTCATCTGGAGGGGGAGATAATCAGGAAGAAAGGAGGGCCCCTAGCCCTGTGGTTTCAGACAACGAGACTGAATTTGACGAAGACTAGTATCCTCCGGCTGAGGATAGATACAAACAACTGGAAGACCGGTTGAGCGCGATGGAAGTTCAGAAAGTGCCTGGTCTGGACTTTGGTGATCTGGGTCTGTCATCTGGGGTGGTGATTCTCCACAAGTTCAAAACACTGATCTTTGCTAAATACGACGGGTTTCTTGCCCGAAACTGCATCTCCGGTCGTATGTTAGGAAGATTCAGCCATACACCGCTGACAAGAACCTCTGGATCCACTTCTTTCAAGACAATCTCTGAGGGACTCATCTTGAATGGTTTTACCAGCTGGAAGGAGCTAGTATCCGTAATTGGGAATATTTGGCCGCTGCTTTCTACAAGCAGTACCAATACAATGCCGACCTCGCTCCCACGCGTACCCAACTTCAGGGTATGTTTATGGGTGCGGGCGAAGGTTTCAAAGATTATGCTCAGAAGTGGAGGGACCTTGCTGGAAGAGTGCAACCACCCTTGGCTGATAGGGAGCTAGTGGATATGTTTCTGGGGACCTTATCTGGTCCGTATTTCAACCATCTGATTGGAAGTTCATCGTCCGGGTTTACGGAGCTGATTATGACCGGGGAAAGGATTAAGGCCGGTATCAAATCTGGTAAAATACAGAAGGGTGCTTCGTCAGGCACCGAGAAGAAGCCTTTTAAGAAAGAGTCCAGCACAGTTTACAACGCAAAAAGCCATAATAGACCTGAACGCCGCCAAGCAGTCAATACGGTGGTCATATCAAGACCTGCTGTTGCTCCTCAACACAACAATCAGCTAAGGGCTAAGAGACCGCGAAGACAATTCACTCAGCTCAACATGACTTTATCCCAAATTCTGTCGCAGTTATTGAAAACCATCTTGGTGATTCCTAAGGAGGCCCCGAAGACTCCCAACACTACATCACCGATGTACGATCCGAATGCCCGCTGTGCTTTTCACTCTGATAGCCCGGGGCATGATATGGATAACTGTTGGGTCTTGAAGAACAAGGTATAAGACCTGATTGATGCTAAGGAAATTCAGTTTGAAGTGCCGGAAAAGCCTAATGTCATAACGGCACCTATGCCCAAACATGACGCAGGAGTGAATGCCATCGAAGACGATGATGAAGAGTTTGATATTGACAACTGGATATACCTAACTGCCGATGGTGGACTAAGAAATTGGACGGAAAAGGATTCTATGCCTGTTTCTTTCATTAACCAGTAATGAGACTTTTGTTTTGAATTTGTAACAGACAATATTTTAAACTTTACGGCCCGGTGTCTTACCCGGGGCACCGTGGCTTCATTTGTGAGGGCTTTATGTGTGTCATCTACATATATCATTAATAAAAGCATTGGACGTTTTTGCATTTCAAATTTTGCGCTCCTTGTTTTTCTTTTATTATATTGCAAAACAGCTATTTTACACACACTCACATATACAGGTCTACATCCACTCTGAATATCACTGGTAACGACTCTGCTACTTCCAGTTATGACTTTGAAAGTCCGATCAACTTAGCCGAAGACGAAGGTGAAGATAATTGCGAAGTGCCTGGTGAACTTGCTAGACTGTTGCTTCAGGAAGAGAGGGCCATACAGCCGCACGAAGAGCCAGTGGAAATAGTAAATCTGGGTACAGACGAGGACAAAAAAGAGGTCAAGATCGGTGCAAATCTGGAAGCAAGTGTTAAGCAACGGTTGATTCAGATGCTGCGAGACTACGTTGAGATCTTTTCCTGGTCTTACGAAGATATGCCTGGGTTGGATACCGATATTGTGGTTCACCGATTGCCTACCAAGGAAGATTGTCCTCCTGTAAAGCAGAAAGTCCACCGAATGCGCCCGGAGATGTCTGAGAAAATTAAGGCTGAAGTTATGAAATAGTTTGATGCCGGTTTTCTAGCAGTTACTTCTTACCCACAGTGGGTGGCCAATGTGGTTCCTGTTCCGAAGAAGGATGGTAAGGTTCGAATGTGTGTTGACTATAGGGATCTGAACAGGGCGAGCCCCAAGGATGATTTCCCCCTGCCTCATATCGATGTTCTGGTTGACAACACCGCTCAGCATAAGGTATTTTCCTTTATGGATGGTTTTCCGGTTATAATCGGATTAAAATGGCTCCCGAAGACATGGAGAAGACAACCTTTGTTACTCAATGGGGTACCTTTTGCTACAAGGTCATGCCTTTTGGATTGAAAAATGCTGGGGCAACGTATCAGCGCGCCATGGTCGCTTTGTTCCATGACATGATCCATCATGAGATTGAGGTATACGTCGATGACATGATTGCAAGATCTCAGACTGAAGAAGAGCATCTTGACTACCTTCAGAAGCTATTTGACAGGTTGAAGTTGTACAAGTTGAGGTTAAACCCGAACAAGTGCACCTTTGGGGTGAGATCTGGTAAGCTGCTGGGTTTTGTCGTTAGTGATAAGGGTATTCAGGTGGATCCTGCAAAGGTGAAGGCTATACAGGAGATGCCAGCTCCCCGAACAGAGAAAGAAGTCAGAGGCTTTCTGGGACGTCTGAATTATATTGCCTGGTTCATCTCGCACCTGACTGCTACTTGTGATCCAATCTTCAAGCTACTGAAGAAGGATCAAGTGGTAAGATGGAACGATGAATGTCAGGCCGCTTTCGAAAGAAGCAAAGAGTATCTCCAAGAGCCACCTATTATGATGCCTCCAGTCGAAGGGAGACCTTTGATCTTATACTTGACAGTACTCGATAACTCAATGGGGTGTGTGCTGGGGCAGCATGACAAGTCCGACCGAAAAGAGCATGCTATTTATTACCTTAGCAAAAAGTTTACCGACTGTGAGACTCGATACTCGTTGCTCGAGAAAACTTGTTGCGCTTTGGCATGGGTTGCTCGCCGGCTGAGACAGTATATACTGACTCACACTACTCTATTAATATCAAAGATGGATTCAATCAAGTATATCTTCGAAAAGCCTGCTTTTTCCGGAAGAATAACAAGATGGCAGATGATCTTGACTGAGTATGACATCCAGTACACGACCCAAAAGGCAATTAAGGGAAGTGTGTTGGCAGACCATTTGGCACATCAGGCAGTGGATGATTACCAGTCTATGAACTTTGAATTTCTGGATGAGAATATCATGATAGTAGCCGACTGTGAAGAACCTGGACCGAATGAAGGACCTGAGGAGGGATCCCGATGGTCTATGTACTTTGATGGAGCTTCGAACGCTTTGGGTAATGGAATTGGCACCGTGATCATATCTCCTAAAGGTTCTCATACACCGTTTACCGCCCGACTATGTTTCAACTGCACCAACAATATGGCAGAGTATGAAGCGTGCATCATGGGCCTTCGAGCAACAATTGACCTAAGGATTAAGTTCTTAAGTGTATTCGGAGATTCCACTCTCGTGATCAGTCAGATCAAAGGCGAGTGGGATACGAAACACCCAAATCTTATTCCTTATAAGGAGTATGTATTGATGTTGCTTCCACATTTCGAAGAAATAACCTTTGAACACTTCCCAAGAGAGGAGAATCAGTTAGCGGATGCGCTAGCTACGATGTCTTTTATGTTGAAAGTCAATTGGGACAATGAGGCTCCCCGGATTATCATTGAAAGATTGGACAAACCTGCACATTGCTGTGACATTGAGACTGAAGAGGTGGCAGATAAACCCTGGTTCCATGAGGTGAAAAGGTATCTTGAAGCTCAAGAGTACCCCGAGGGTGCATCTGTTAATGGCAAGAAGTTTCTAAGAAGGTTCACGGCTAAGTTCTTCATCAACAATGACATCCTTTACAAGCGCAACCATGATTCAACCTTATTGTGATGTATGGATAAGAATGAAGCAGAAAGGATCATGGAAGAGTTACATGAAGGTACTTTCGGGACTCATTCCAGTGGACACACCATGGCAAAAAAAATCCTTCGGGCAGGATATTTTTGGTCCACAATGGAAGTCGACTGTTATCAGCATTCTCGGACCTATCACAAGTGCCAAGTCTATGCTGATAAGGTACACATATCTCTAGTTCCTCTAAACGTCTTGACAGCTCCGTGGCCTTTTGCAATGTGGGGCATTGACATGATCGACGAGATCAGACCTACAACATCCAATGGGCATCGTTTCATCCTGGTAGAAATTGATTACTTTACTAAGTGGGTCGAAGCAGCTGAATTTAATAGACGAAAAAAGACTTAATGCTATTTGTCATGGTCAGACGTATCAAAAGCGGATGATCAAGGCATTTAACAAGAAAGTTAGACGACAAGAGTATCAAGTTGGGGATCTGGTGATCAAGCGCATCATACTGCCTCAAGGTGATCCCAGGGGCAAATGGACCCCTACTTACGAAGGGCCATTTGTGGTTAAGAACATTTTCTCAGGAGGAGCTATGATTCTAACCACCATGGATGGTGACGACCTTCCTCACCCCGTCAATGCATACATAGTGAAAAAATACTATGCATAAACAAAGACCCGCTAGGTTGACTGGCCTAGGCAAAAATAAGGGCTTCACGGCAAACCAAAAGGGTTCGGGCAAAAATAAGGGATGAAAATGAAAAGAATCTGTACACCCGGCAAGTCGAAAATCTGAAAAGGCGACTTGGGCAAAAAAGGGTATCCCGGTGGACTGAAAACCCGAAAGGGCGGTCCAGGAAAAACTTAGGGATCAAAGCGTAACACTATGTCTCATTGGATCACCTTGCAACCATACTTTGGTATCAACTATCAAGCTCGGACGACACTAATCAATTTGATCTACCTTCAACCAAGTAGCAAAGTGATGAGATGCTCGAGGACATAAAGGCAATAGCAGAGTTGGAACCCAGTGGGATTATTCACATAGCTGTTTTGTTTAGTTTTTTCACAAATTGTGTAAATTCTATTATTCGGCGGCATTCTCTTACTAGGACGTCAGTCTCTTGTACAAAAGCACCTATTTACAGGCCAAACTTCAAAAATCAATACAATTCATCTTCAAAGAAATTTCAAGTTGTTTTCCCTTTTCTGTTTTGTTTTGCAAAGAACGTCCAATGTTCATTTTTGATATATGCATTTGACATTAATTGCTGCTCATAAATATTTACATACGAAACAAAAGACGTTTACTAGTAATATCAGAAATAGGGGCAATAAGAATTGTCTAAGCTTTACAGTTGCTCTATCCACCAGGTACAAAGGTAGATTTGACTGCAGAATATGACCAAGGTACATTCGCTCCCCGCAGAGTAAGAAAAGACAGTAATGATAGCTCTCCCCAGCTGATACTTGCAATTGTGAATGAATCGGTGATATTCTCCCCAAGCAGAATTTATCTACCATCACCGCTGAAAAGGCCTAATATCCCCGACAGTCTTAATATTCCCCAACGAAGTATAAGAATAATCCCCGGCAGAACACAAGATATCCCTAGTGGAGTCTAAAATTTTTCCCAGCGCAGTCTGAAAAAGCTTCCCCGATGGAGTTTGGAGAATCATCCCCAGTAAACTTTGGAAGATTGTCCCCAACAAAGCTAAGAGGATTATCCCCATTAGAGTCTAAAGGGTTATCCCCAGTGAAGCTGCAGATCCTTTACCGTTTGCTCCAAATCCATCTTGCTGAAAGAAACAACAGAAAGATAAGGAAACCTGGCGTGAAGACCTGTTTATGCATATGATGAATGGTATGTTATTCATGTAATGCATTCAAGGGTTCAAAAATTCAAATTTGTTGCAGACAAAAAGAACGCACGTCATATTAATAAGAAATTTGTTTAGTACATAAGTGCCCCATGGGCGAAATATTACAAAAATTCTTAATGTAAAAAGACATTGCGCATCCTTTTTGGAGCGATGTAAGAGTTGAGGGTCTCCTCCTCGTGAAGTCGGCGGGTAAGCTCCAAGACCTTCTTCTCACTGGCATAGAAGCTGGCTTCAAAAGTATCCCGTTCTTCCTTGAGTTGGATCCAACTCTTTTGCATTTCTTCCCATGATGTTGGCATGTTAGGATATAAGATGGCGTATGGAACCTCTCCTTCCATAACAGGCTCTTTGATCAAGGAGAGAATGTGGGGATATGGCATCATGAGATTCTGGGAGCGGGTTCGTACCCACTTGAGATAAGGCTCAAGGGGGATGGAATTCTTGTGCCCCAGTGTCTTACTATCCACCTTGTTAGGCATCCTCCAAGCTCTGATGAACCTTTGTCTAAGTCCTTGCGCATCATTGTCGAAGTAAAAAACTAGGTCAGGAATCAGCGTGTCATGAGGGCCATCCCTCCAAGCATATCCAAATTGTCTCAAGGCTAGGCAAGGGTTGTAGGTGATGCCTCCCCTAATGCCAAGTAATGGGACATTAGGGAATTCACCACAACGATCAATGAGGATGACATTTTCTCTGGACCGAGAACACCAATGTACATCAGAATGTGTGAGGGTCATCAACCGTTGTGACCACCTTAAACCCTGCTCATTCTTCAAAACTGACTGTGGAAGGTGAGAAATAAACCACCTTGCTAGGAGAGGAGTACAACACATGAGAACACCTCTTTTCCTCATTGTTCGTGTGTAAAACGAGTGGAGGATGTCCCCGAGCAATGTAGGTATGGGATTCCTGGATATGAAAATCTTGACAGCATTCACATCTATAAGTTGATCAGGATTTGGGAACAAAACCAACCCATAGATAAGGAGTGCCACGATCTCTTCAAAGGCTTGTAGATCAAGAGAATTCCAGCATTCTTGTGCCTTCTCAAACAGAAAGTTTGCCAAGAATCCCTTGACACCACTTCTGGTTTCCCAGTGCCCCTTGATGTCGGATGGTTGCAAGTGTAATGCTTGAGCAACATCTTCAGGTTTTGGTTCCTTTTCCGTACCGTTGTAGGGTAGTTGACTAAGAATAGGAATTCTCAAGAGTTGAGAAAATTCCTCCAAAGTAGGCACCAATTGATAATCAGGGAATGTGAAACAGTGGTGTAGGGGGTCAAAGAACTGGAACAGTACTTTTACCATGTCTTCTTCAATGCTGGTGTTGACTAAGCTGAGGAGTCTGCCATGTCTTCCACTGAAGAGAGCATTCTCGAGAATCCTGGATGTAAGCTCCTTGAGTTGAGGAGGGATCCTTACAAGGTTGACTTGAATTGTTTTCCTACGGAGAGACTCCATGTCCTACAAAACAAGAACAAAGATGAAGATCTAAACCCTTGAAATGGTTAGTGGATGCATATGATGCTTTATGATGTTCATGATGTATGCATAAACACATGTACAAGCAAGTCACACAAATCCCTAGTTTCAGGCTTGCATGAGGTTTCATAGGTAAGTACCCTCTTGAGTTTAGTTGGCTCAAAACCTGTCCTATAAATAGTAATCGGGTTTTAAGGAGCTCAATATCATTGGATTGTTTTCTATGTTCATCGTTTTGGTTTATCCACTTAACTAGCGACCAAAATATTCAAAGAAAACAATCCTCAATGAGTGTAGTATCGAGTATCTACCAACTTCGGACTGCACCAAAGCCGGTCATCTCACTACTCCTAATAATAGGCCAAGATGGTCAAGTAAGGTTCTAAGGTCAATTGATGCTTCACAACACCACGCGGAGGCCCCGTACTCTCCTTGACTCAACTCAAGGGTTGCCGGTACACACCAAAGTGCCACATCAACATAGCTTACTATTTCAACCATGTCGGTATACCCCGCACAGTTCCCTCACAGTTTTTTGCTACTTACCTAAAAAGGTGCCCCCAAATCCGGGTGTAGGATTTAAACAAACCCAAACAAGGAACCCCAAAAGTAAAGCAAACAAAGCAATCAAGGTAAGCAAGTAAAGGTGATCTAAAACCCTAAGGTGACCCCACTTTTAAGATTTTCCCCAGCAGAGTCGCCAGTTTTGTGATACGGTGGGAGAACTGACTTGTGGTTTTTGCGTTTTGTGTTCGCAATTGTTCGGTTTAGCAAGAGTCGCCACTGACTTTTTATTTTATCCTAAGGAAAGGTCAAGAATCACAGGAAAGACCTTTGAGATGTTTTCGTGGGTTCGGGGGGTAGATTATGAAAAGGGAAGGTGCTAGCACCCTTTTCATCCATGGTTATCCATGGGCTCTTAGTTACTTGTTTTAGATCACTTGCCTTTGCTTTTCAATTGTTTGAAATGGTGCTTTGTGTGTGTGGTTTTGAAAATGTTTTAAAAAAGATGCCTTGTCTAGGCAACCTTTGTAACAATTCTTGTTTGAATGTTTTACAAAGGTGTTTGTCTTTTTGAAAATATAATTCAATGTTTTTTGAAAGTTGTTTGGAAGTTGTGTTTGAAGTGTGTTTGAAAATGGCAAGTGTGTTTTGCAAGTTTGATCAAGTAACTAAGAGCTATCTACCCTATTTTACTCAAAGATCCTTTTTTATGCTTTTTAACCCTTTTAACAGTGTTGTTTCACCATTGTGTTTGGTGAACAACCTTGCGTTAGGATGTTAACGGGACGGGCGCGGGTCATCGTATAGACCATGAAAGCAATAATGTCAAGTATTTTGGCAATTTTCTTGAGGGACTATGATCATTTTTGTTTAGGAAACAAGATAGCGTCATTGAGGGGCTATAATCATTTTGTTTGTTTTTTGTTTTGCTTTTGTTTTGCCATAGTACTTGACATGCAAACATGGCCCATTTTTGAAGGCAACAAGTGGATGTAACCCTAGGGGTGCAAGTGTGCATTGTTTGTTTTTCATGCATGTTTATCTTGAATTAGGTCAAGCTACTTGTTGATTGATTTTGCATATAAACCCTAAGTCTATCATGGCATAATTTGGAAACTTTTAAATGTGCGAAAATTAAAGTCCTAAATTATTACAACATGATTATGGGGATGGGGATACAAGTTTGAATTTGGGGGATATTTGACAAGGAAATAAAATCTAAATTATTACAACCATATCGAATATACAAATATTTAACATTTAAATAAATACAATTTAAATAAATATCAAAATGCAATGTATTATGCAAAAAAGGATTTTTTATGTATGTAAAAAAAAGGTTTTCATGTTTGAAGTATAAACAAAATAAAAAAGTCATATTTTTTATTATTTTTGTTGTTTAGGGCAGAACCCTAATTTTCAAGTAAATAGTATTTATTTATTGATTATGTACAAGATATATTAATTTATACACTAATAATAAAAAAGAAGTATATTGTAGAAAAAAGTATTTTTGGTGTCAAATATTAAATAAAAATAAAAGGTATTATTTTTTGTGTTTTTGCCCTAATTAATAAAATATGTACATGTATATGTTAAATGTATTAAATATGCTAAGTATATACAAAAATAAAATATCAATTATTTACAAAAATGTATATTCAAGAAAATGTTTTCAAAATGTAAACAAAAAATAATAACTGAAAAATAAATATTTTTGTATTATTTTTTAGGGTTTTAAATAAAAAGGTTTTATATTATTTACATATATATGTTTAAAAAGTAAATAAATGCGAAACAAATGTAAAAAAAAAAGTGGAAAAATATTTTTGTTGTTTTTTTATATTTGAGCAAAAAATATAAAGTCAGAATCAAAAAGAAAGATGCAAAAATATCAAATATTTCACATAATGGGCCAGGGGGGTGCAAATGGGAAAAAAGGGGTGAAAAAAGCAAGCTGGCTCAGGCCCAGCCCAAGTCAACTCTGTCTTCAACCTTCAACACTGTCAAACGCGTGCCTCTCCTTTCAAAATACAAACTCCTGATTCCTTGATTTTTAGCCAAAACTCATAACACAAACATTATAGAGCCTCAAAAGACGAATTTAAACATGTAAAAAACTTGGATTAACTCTCAAAAGCCAGAGAGAATTTCTCTGGCCCTAAATTTTAACCTAATTTTTTCCTAATGTTCATGGCTAAAATTCTCACAGCACGCTTAACATAAATGAAAAGTGATCACATGTATGGCTTCAGGGCTATGAGTAGGACATGTTTCATTCACAAACCTAAGCTTAACTCTTCCTAGATTGAGAGATAGAAGTCCATGGATTACCTGTTTCAGCTTGGATCGTGTAGATCAATATGGCCACCTTCAATGGAGTTTGAGCTTCTGTATAGCTTGCCTGAGGTCCAAGGAAGCTTCCCAAATGCCTAGCTTGCTTTGAAACCACCTGTATTGTGCTGTAGAAGTTCACCTGCACATCTTGAAAGTGAAAATGGCAAATGAAGTTAGGGGTGTTACAACTTGAGTTTAAGGCTTGGAATAGTTTCAATGGATGGTATGGAATGTGTTTGAACAAGTTTTAGCCAAAGCGCACGAGTGGATTGAATTGTGGACCTCAATCTGCAACAGATGCCCTGTTTTTGCAGCAGGATGGTGTTTTAGTGTATTAGGAGGTATGGGGGATGGTTGAGTCGTGTTTTAGGTCAGTTGGGATGTGTGGAAGATGAGTACAAAGTTTGCTTAAGCTCTGGTTTGCAGGAAGTGAAAGTTGGTTTAGTTTTGCAATGTTTCTTCTTTTTGAAGCCAAGAGGTTCAAGTTCTTATGCAGGCCTGTGACCTCTATCCCTCTATGCTGCAGCATTTGTTATTGATAAATGGGATTTGTGCATAAAGCTTTGCCTCAAAGATCTGGCCTGTACCTCAAGGATTTGGAACTTGACATAAAGTATCACTTTTCCAAAATGGCAATTTTGCTTTTTCCAATTAAGGGTTAATTTAGCATGTATTATCCAAATGAATTAAATAAAGCCTTAACAAAATGGTTAGGCATTAAATTATTGAGTGTGAAGAGGTTTAGAGGCCTGCAAGCTATCACAAACCCCGCTGATTTGAAAAATTCAATTGTTATAAACATGCTTTGGCCATGAACAAAAGTGAGTTTTGGCCAACTTTGTGAATTCGATTCTCTCTAACCACAAGGGTGTTTGAGAAGTTCTTGGATAATTTGGAAAGTTTGGAACATGTACCACAATCCATATTTGTAATGCAAATTGAAACTCCAAGTGGAACCATGTGAAAAATGGCCAAGAAGTCAGACCAAAATCCTGCCTAGAATAGGGCAAATTTTGTCTAAGTTAGAAGTGTTTTGTACCCTTGTTCCAAAAATCATAACTTGAGATACAAGCCTCCTTTGAGAAAACTTTGTGAATCAAAGTTGTAGATTTTGCAATGGACTACAACTTTCATGTTTCAAGTTTTGTTTGAATCCATTTGCATCTTAATGAAAAAATGGGACAAATTTAGGAAAAAATAAGGAAATTTCATAACTTAGAAAAATTCTAAGTTATGAAATTTTTTCATTTTAAACCCTAATTTGCAAATTTGGATTTCTTGATGAACAAGTTTCATAATTTGACATGTCTTGATGAAAAATGAATCTTGGCACTTGATTTTGACCAAAAAGTCAAAGTTTGACTTTTCAGCATACAGTGAAATTTTGATCAGTTGACTGAAAAATTCATCTGTCAATCCTATGCTTTTGAGATCTTTTGAACTTTTTGAATGGGTCAAGACAATTCCATTGAGTCCTTGAGTCCATATGTGAGCTTGGTTTGCCATTGGTTAGGTCAAACAGTCAAAAATTGCCTTTGTACAATCAAAACCCTAAAAATGACCATTTTACCCTTTTGGTGATCTGATCAAATTTCTTGTGGAATTGTGATCCAAACTTGACCAAATGGTTCATGTGAGTTCATTATGTTGATGTGGGTCAAAAATCATGAGGTTTTACTGTCAATTAGCCACAATTGACTTTTTCCCCAATACAGTTGATTTCTAGGTCAACTGTCCAATTGACTGGGCAAAGATTGGAATCAAAGCTTGAAACTTGGTATGGATAAAATTGTAAGTCCAACATGAAGCATGAAAGTCACTTTGGGCATTTTAGGTCAAAACATCCCTGTGCAAACTCAAACCCTAATTTGGGTCAACAGTGCAAGGAGGGGTCTTGAGCAGAGCAAACCCTAACTTGATCTTGAGTTCCAATAGTATTGTGGTGAGAAAATATTGATGAAATGAGAGGGAAAATTTTGGGGTACAACAGTTTCCCCTGTCCAATCTTCTTGCACCTGAAGAGTTAGATTGGCAAGATTTCCTTTCGCGACGCGAATGGTAAAAGAGGATTGGACACTAGAGTGCCTGTAAATTTGCACTCGTCAAGACATGGATGCGGGAATGGGCTTAAAGATGCCATTTGGAGATATGATGGATAGTTGTTAAAGATGGGCTTAGAGATGCCATCTTGAGAGGTGACAGGATCTTGTCGGGGATGGGCTTAAAGATGCCATCTGGATTGTATGTTGTTGGTGAGTGGACGAGTATCACAAAGTTATCCATGTTTGGAACATCTCTGAGCTGGGGGTCTGAATAAGCAATAGATTGACATCCGTATTTGGAAGCATCCGTAAACTGTTTTCAGAAATCTGGAATCTGAACAAGCGATAGATTAACATCCATATCTGGAGAACCCGTAAACTGTTTTCAGAAGTCTTGAATCTGAACAAGTAATAGGTTAACATCCGTATCTGGAGAACCCGTGAACTGTTTTCAGAAGTCTTGAAATTGAATAAACAATAGATCAACATCCATGTTGGGAAGCGTCCGTAAACTGTTTTCAAAAGTTGAAGTTGAAGCTTATTAATCTTATCCTGAAAAGGGTAAAATATTAGATAAAACACAAAGTTATGTTGCATGAAATGTATGATGCAATATATATGTTATATCAATGTTTATGATATATGAATGTAGTGAATGCGCATGTAAGCTGATGAGCTGTCTTGCTGAGGATAGATGAATCCTGGATAGCCGGAGATAATAGAATCTTGACTGCTATCGAGGAAACTGAATCCTTGACTACTGCAGGGGATTGCAAGAATCTTTTGATCGTTGGAAATGAGAAGTCCTGGGACCACTGTTGGGGACTCAAGAGCTTGGGTTGTATGCCACTTTGAGAATGAGAATCTTCATTCTGTTGGGAATATTAGGAATTCAGGTTGTCTGCCACTTTGAGAATGAGAATCTTCATTCTGTTGGGGAGTATCAGGAACTCAGGTTATCTGCCACTTTGAGAATGAGAATCTTCATTCTGTTGGGAATATCAGGAATTCAGGTTGTCTGCCACTTTGAGAATGAGAATCTTCATTCTGTTGGGGATATCAGGAATTCAGGTTGTCTACCACTTTAAGAATGAGAATCTTCATTCTGTTGGGGATATCAGGAATTCAGGTTGTCTGCCACTTTGAGAATGAGAATCTTCATTCTGTTGGGGATATCAGGAATTCAGGTTGTCTGCCACTTTGAGAATGAGAATCTTCATTCTGTTGGGGATATCAGGAATTCAGGTTGTCTGCCACTTTGAGAATGAGAATCTTCATTTTGTTGGGGATATCAGGAATTCAGGTTGTCTGCCACTTTGAGAATGAGAATCTTCATTCTGTTGGGGATATCAGGAATTCAGGTTGTCTGCCACTTTGAGAATGAGAATCTTCATTCTGTTGGGAATATCAGGAGCTTGGGTGTATGCTAATCTACTGGGGTTTCAAGGATGAGAGTCTTCATTCTGTTAAGGGTCAGAAATTGGGAGTATACCAATCTTCTGAGGTTTCAAGGATGAGAGTCTTCATTCTTGAGAGAAACAGATTTTCAGGAGCTTCAATTGTCCGTTATTCTGTTGCTGGCTGTAACTTCCAGCAGGTGATGAAGGAAATTTTGAACGACCTTTCAACTTGAAATGTAATTTTGCTTTGGAGAATAAATCCTTGACAAATGTTGGGGAAATAAACCCATAACCGAAGCTGGGGATTGAAAATCCTTTTATTACTGAGGGTGAGAAATCCTTGTTGGCTGTTGATTGCTTGGGGAACAAGATCTTTAGTTGTTGAGGGATCTTAGGACCACTGCTGGGGATTGAAAATCCTTGGTGACTTGTGGGGAATGAGAATTCTGACGATCTCTACTGGGGAATTTAAAACCTGGGAGACTTATACTGGAGAAATGAGACTGAGAATCTTCAATCTGATGGGAAGTATCTCTGTGGGAGAATGTTCACTAATCTGGTTCCGCTGGGGATTGATAGTTGGAAGTTTTAGCTCCACTGGGGATCAACTGTTTTGGTTCCACTGGGGATCTTGAAACTTAACTCTGAGGGGAATTTTGAAATTCAGCTTAGCTGGGGGATCCAGTTTTAGAAAGCTTTTGCTCTGCTGAGGATCTTGAAGTTTAACTCTGTTTGGGGAATTAAGTTCTGGACTTTAACTCAGTTGAGGAACTTGGAGTTCAATTCCGCTGGGGATCTCTTCTGAAAGGGCATCAAGATATCTACCTATACCTTCAACCTATCAGCAATCATCTTTTCTTAAATTGTAAGCAAATGATTATGTTCAAATGCACATGCCTATTTAACAAAACATTGGACGTTTCTCAAATAAAACATAAGTGTAAAAGGAAAAGGAAGACAAAGCAAATTTTTGTATTTGGAAAAGTATTTGTATTAACTTTTTATGAGTATCTTTGTACAAAGGAGACAGACATCCTAGTAAGAGGACGTTGTCGTAAACATTGAAAAATTTATACAAAAGGAAAGATGGCTATGTGTAACAATTCCATGGGATTCCCATTCTGTTATAGCCTTCACAACTCTGAATATCTTGTCCATCCATTGCTTCGTCCGCCGATGATTGGATTGATCAGAAGCTCGGAGCTTGTTGATGAAGAGATTGTTCTTTGAAGTGATCCGACGAGACATAGTCATACGCTTTAATTCCCTAACTTTTGCCTGAATCGCCCTTTCGGGTTTTCGATCCACCGGGAAACCCTTTTTTGCCCAAGTCGCCCTTTCGGGTTTTCAACTTGTCGGGTGTACAGATTTTTTTGTTTTATCCCTAATTTTTTCCTGAACCGCCCTTTCGGGTTTTCAGTTCATCGGGATGCCCAATTTTGCCCAAGTCGCCCTTTCGGGTTTTCGACTTGCCGGGTTGTTTCATGTGTAGTATCTTTTGACTATGTTTGTGTTCGCAGGGTGTGGCAAATCGTCGCCGTCCATGGTGGTCAGAATCATTGCACCACCAGAAAAGTTGCTCTTGATTACAAACGGTCCTTCGTAAGTAGGAGTCCATTTTCCCCTGGGATCACTTTGTGGCAAGATGATCCGCTTGATCACAAGATCTCTGACTTGATATACTTGACGTCTTACTTTCTTGTTGAAAGCCTTGATCATCCGTTTTTGGTACGTCTGACCATGGCAAACAGCAGTGAGTCGTTTCTCGTCGATCAAATTGAGTTGATCAAGTCGGGTCTGAATCCAATCGTCTTCACTCAAACCAGCGTCTTTCATAATCCTTAAAGAAGGAATCTGAACTTCCATGGGTAGGATAGCTTCCATGCCATATACCAAAGAGAATGGGGTTGCCCCTGTTGAGGTACGTGTCGTAGTACGATATCCATGCAGAGCAAACGGTAACATCTCATGCCAGTCCTTGTAGGTAACTGTCATTTTCTGAATGATCTTCTTGATGTTTTTGTTTGCAGCTTCAACAGCACCGTTCATCTTCGGCCGATAGGGAGATGAATTGTGATGATAAATCTTGAACTGTTCGCATAGAGCGGTGATCATAGTATTGTTCAGGTTTGTACCGTTGTCTGTGATGATCCTGCCGGGGACACCATACCGGCATATAAGGTTCTACTTGATGAAGCGGGCAACCACATTCTTTGTAACAGAGGCAAAGGAAGCTGCTTCAACCCACTTGGTGAAATAGTCAATAGCGACCAAGATGAAGCGATGTCCGTTGGATGTCGTGGGCTTGATCTCTCCAATCATGTCAATGCCCCACATTGCGAATGGCCAAGGAGCTGTCAGAACATTGAGAAGGACAGGAGGAATATGTATCTTGTCGGCGTAGATTTGGCATTTATGGCAAGTATGGGAATGTTGATGGCAATCAGCTTCCATGGTAGACCAGTAATAGCCTGCCCTTAGAATCTTCTTAGCCATCGTATGTCCACTCAAGTGGGTGCCGAATGTGCCACTGTGTATCTCGGTCATGATCAACTCTGCTTCAGCTTTGTCTACACATCGGAGTAAAACACAATCATGGCTGTGCTTATAAAGAATGCCATTGCTTAGGAAGAACTTGGCCGCAAATCTCCTTAAAAACTTTTTGTCATTGACGGAAGCTTCTTTGGGATATTCTCTAGTCTGGAGATACCTTTTGATTTCATGAAACCAGGGTTGTTCCACTACTTCTTTGGTGGTAATCTCGTGACAATGCGCAGGTTCATCCATTCGCTCGATGGTGATTTGGGGAGCCTCGTTATCCCAGTTGAGTTTAAACATGGAAGACATTGTAGCCAGAGCATCTGCTAGCTGATTTTCTTCTCGCGGGAAATGCTCGAAGGTGATCTGCTCGAAATGAGGCAGCAATGTCAGGACATGTTCTTTGTATGGGATAAGATTAGGATGTTTGGTATCCCACTCTCCTTTGATTTGACTGATAACCAAAGCCGAGTCCCCAAATACGATCAAAGATTTGATTCCCAAGTCTATAGCAGCCTTGAGACCAAAGATGCAAGCTTCATATTCGGCCATGTTGTTGGTACAACTGAAACAAAGTCGGGCAGTGAAAGGTGTATGGCAACCTTCTGGGGAAATGAGTACCGCACCGATACCATTTCCAAGTGCATTTGAATCACCATCAAAGTACAGGGTCCATCGGGATCCATTTTCAGGTCCGTCATACGGTCCGTTACCTTCAATGTTGTCCAAAGTCATGATGTCCTCATCCGGGAAGTCGAATCTCATGGATTGATAATCTTCGATAGCTTGATGAGCTAGATGGTCAGCTAGTACACTCCCTTTTATAGCTTTTTGGGTAGTATATTGGATGTCATATTCAGTCAGGATCATTTGCCATCTAGCAATTCTTCCAGATAAAGCAGGCTTCTCGAAGATATATTTGATTGGGTCCATTTTGGAAATCAGCAAAGTGGTATGAGTCAACATATACTGCCTTAGTCGGGGAGCAGCCCATACCAAAGCGCAGCAAGTTTTCTCGAGCAGTGAGTAGCGAGTCTCACAGTCGGTAAACTTTTTTCTAAGGTAATAAATGGCATGCTCTTTTCGACCAGACTCGTCATGCTGGCCCAATACGCACCCCATTGAGTTGTCCAAAACAGTCAGATACATGATCAGCGGCCTTCCTTCGACGGGTGGCATCAGAATAGGAGGTTCTAGCAAATACTCCTTGATCTTATCAAAAGCAATTTGACAATCATCGTTCCATTCGACTACCTGATCTTTCTTTAATAGTTTGAAAATTGGCTCACAGGTAGACGTTAGATGAGAGATGAATCTGGCAATATAGTTCAAGCGTCCCAAGAACCCTCTAACCTCCTTTTCAGTATGGGGGCAGGCATTTCTTGTATAGCCTTTACTTTTGATGGATCGACCTCAATGCCTTTGTTGCTGACAATAAATCCCAGAAGTTTACCAGACCTAACTCCAAAAGTGCACTTACTTGGATTCAGTCTGAGTTTGTATTCCTTCAACCTGGAAAACAGCTTCTGCAAATGTTCAAGGTGTTCCTCTTCCGTTTGTGATCGAGCTATCATTTCGTCTATGTAAACTTCAATCTCATGATGTATCATATCATGAAACAAAGCTACCATGGTGCGTTGATAAGTTTCCCCTGCGTTCTTCAGTCCGAACGGCATCACCTTGTAACAGAAGGTACCCCATTGTGTAACAAAGGTTGTTTTCTCCATGTCCTCGGGGGCCATTTTAATCTGGTTGTAGCCCGAGAATCCATCCATGAAAGAAAATACTTTGTGCTGAGCTGTGTTGTCAATCAAAATGTCGATATGTGGTAGCGGAAAATCATCTTTAGGGCTGGCCCTGTTCAAATCCCGGTAGTCCACACACATTCTGACTTTGCCGTCTTTTTTGGGAACGGGCACAATGTTAGCAACCCATTGTGGATAGGATGTAACAGCCAGAAAGCCAGTGTTGAATTGCTTCATTACTTCAGCTTTAATCTTCTCAGACATGTCGGGCCTCATTCGGCGGACTTTTTGCTTGATCGGTGGACAGTCTTCTTTTGTAGGGAGATGGTGAACCACGATATCTGTGTCTAACCCCGGCATGTCTTCATAAGACCAGGCAAATATTTCAACGTATTCATTCAACAGTTGTATTAGGCGTTCTTTGACACTTGGTTCCAAGTTGGCACCCACTTGTACTTCTTTCATGTCTTCCTTTGTCCCTAAGTTGATGGTTTCCAACAACTCTTCATGAGGCAAGATGGCCCTCTCTTCTTGTTGTAGAAGTCTGGCTAGCTCTCCCGGTACTTCACAATCTTCGTCATCTTCGTACTCAGCCTGATTGACCAAATATTCAGAGTTATTGAAGGATACAACAGAATAGTCACCCATGGAATCCGGAGTGGATGGGTACCTGCATTTGTGAGTGTGGGTGTGTGTAAGGGATAGCCATCCTTAAACAAACAAAAATGAAAAAGGAAAGAAAATGAACACAGCAGTTTATAAATGAAAAACGTCCAATGATTCATTAAACATGGCATATGATTATGAAGAGAATCAAGCCCTTACAAATGGACCTACATGCCCCGGGCAAGGCATGAGGTGAAAAATAGTGTGCGGATTGTTTTAGTAATTATTACAGACCAACAGGAAATGTTCGAAAGATAAATTACTGATTGATGAAGGTAATGGGAACGAAGTCTTTCGCCTCCCAATTGTGCAGTCCCCCTTCAATGGTTGGGAAGATCCAATCTTCAATGTTACCCTCTTCGTCTTTGTCTTCTAAAGCATTGATTCCATGAGGAGAAATCTTGATGGGTGTCCTTTCAATTTTGGAGCGACGCATAGCCTTTTGCCCCGCAGCGGTAAACCCCAAACCAAACTTGTCTGTCTTGTGGGGAAAGTCAGGCAACTGTCCCCTCACTGTGCTCTTCCCCTCCTTCATTGTAGCCTTTGCGTCTTTCAGAGATGCCATCCTGGCCACCTGCTTGGGTACCTCAGCTACTGCCTTTGCTACTACGACTTCGGGAGAAACTTCCTCGAAGTGTTGAAAGGGTGTTTCAATGAATTCGCCATCCACTTCTACATACCAAAAGGAATTCAGATGACTGATCATGTACTCCTCCTCACCGTGTACAATTATGATTTTACCCTTAACAGGGTACTTCAGCATCTGATGTAGAGAGGAAGTGACTGCCCTAGCATTATGAATCCACGGCCTTCCTAGCAAGCAAGAGTATGATGGACGGATGTCCATCACGTAGAAGGTTGAGTTAAACACTTATGTGCTTACCTTGATGGGAATGTCGACATCCCCATGCACCATCCTTTTAGACCCGTCAAAGGCCCTGACAATGATATTACTTGGTTTCAGCTCCAAGCCTTCACAATCCAACCGGTCCAGAGCTTTCTTAGGCAACACATTTAGGGAAGAACCAGTGTCGACCAAGACGTGGGCGAGAGTGGTTCCTCGACATTCAACTGACACATGCAGTGCGTCATTGTGCTTTCTTCCCTTAGGAGTCAGGTCAGCATCAGAGAAACCCAGGCCGTTGTCGGCGGTAAGGCTGGCTACACAATCCTGGAATTGATCGGCTGAGGTTTCTTGGGGCACATGGGTTGTCTTCAAAAATATTATCAAGGCTTTGGCATGAGCCTCCGAACAAAGCAACAGGGCCAACATGGAGATCTTTGAGGGGGTTTGCCCCAGTTGTTCTACAACATCATAATCAATTTTCTTTATTATTTTCAAAATCTCCTCCATTTCTTACTTAGAGGTTTCAGGGATGACCAATGGCTGAGCCCTCGTCCTGACGAGCTCTTCTTGGATCCCTTTCCCTTTATCATTAGCAGCAGCAGAAGGGACAACCACAGGAGTTTCTACTTCTTCAATCATTGGCGTTCTTGCAGATAGTTTTACCGGTGTAGGGGTAACCTTGGGAGCAGCTGAGGGTCCAAAGATTGCCTTTGGAGGGGAAATCTCTGGAGAGAAAATTCTTCCACTTCGGGTAATTTTGCTCGTTCTAGCAATGTTTCCAATGTCGGAAGTCTCTTCATCAGAGCTTTCCTCAGTTAATTCAATTTGTTTAACACCGTGGTAGTAGATTTCTCCACCATAATTCCATGGTATTGATTTGTCAGATTTGTATGGGACGGGCCCAGGCATGGTTATCTTCAAGGGTACAGTCTTCGGAGCGGATGTAATCTTAACAGGCCTTTTGGGGACCTTGGAAATATTGGCGGAAATGGTTATTATTGAAACTTCATTGATAGGAATTGGAGTAACAGGAGTCTTTTCGAAAAGAATTTCTTAGTTGTCCATTAGGCGCTGGATGCCTAAATTCAACAGTGGACAGTCAGTTGGTAAGGAGGAACAAAGGTAGCAATCTTCTTTACAACCTGGGAAAATCCCAGCTTTCAGCAAATTCAACTTGATTGTCAGTAGTGGAGTTATCAGATCATCAACAGTAGAAACAAACAGATCTTCTTCAACAGCATGGACATCGCGACCATGCTTTGGCATTGGAGCGGAGATTACATTCGGCTTCTCAGGGGCGTCGAACTAACCTCTTTAGCATCTATCAAATCCTGAATTTTATTCTTAAGCGCCCAGCAATCGTTGGTGTCATGCCCGACGCTGTCAGAATGATAGGCACACTTTGCGTTGGGATGATAGTACGGAGATGTGGTGTTAGGGTTTTTCGGTGCCTCCTTTAAACCAGTCAGATTTAGCTTCAACAAATGGGGAAGAACTTGTGCAGGCGTCATGTTGATGTGGGTGAACTGCCGTCGTGGCTGTTCTACCTGTTGCTGATTAGGTCTAGACTGATTGTTACGAGGCTGATCCTTTGACGAATTTTGAATCATCACGTCCCCTACATTCGGCCGGCGCTCAGTTCTTCCCAATCCTCTCTGAGAGTATATAACAGCTGCTTCTTTCTTGGCCGGGAACGGTTTCTTAACAGTTATGGATGCAGAGGTATCCCTTTGAATCTTCCCATTCTTAATACCAGCTTCCACCCTTTCGCCAGTCAGAATCAATTCAGTAAACCCTGCAGAAGAGCTCCCGATCAAATGGTTGAAGAAAGGGCCAGATAGGGTCCCCAAGAACATATCAACTAGCTCCCTATCTGAAAGCGGCGGCTGCACCCTTCCGACCAAGTCGCGCCATTTCTGGGCGTATTCTTTGAACCCCTCATTTGAGGCCATCCCCATACTCTGTAGTTGAGTACGAGTTGGCGCCAAGTTAGCGTTATATTGATACTGGTGGTAGAAGGCAGCTGCCAAGTCTTCCCAATTATGCACTTCTGACCTCTCAAGCTGGTAAAACCAATCTAGCTGAGTACCGGACAAGTTGTCCTGGAAAAAGTGTACCTAGAGATTCCTATCGGATGAATGAGGTTGAATTTTTCTGACATACGACCTCAGGTGCATCTTGGGGCAAGACAGACCGTCATATTTTGCGAAAGCTGGCACCTTGAACTTGGGAGGGATAACAATCCCAGCAATCAGTCCCAATTCTTCAAAATCTAGCCCGGGAACCCGTTGTAACTCCATGGCTGCCAGTCTATCCTCCAGGTTTTTATATCTGTCGTCCGCTGGTGGGTATTGCTGCTCTGAATAATCCTCATCTTCCTTAACCTCTTCTTCTTCAGCCTCAGACTCAGAGGGTAATGCAACTCCTTTTCCTTTGCCGGTCCCCTCGTCAGATGTGGAGGGGAATTCAAGAACTCTCCTAGCTTCATTCTCAAATCTTCTTCCCAGTGTAGCTACCCCAACTCTTTTCTTTTTCTTTTTTCCTTTTTCTTGCTCTTTATTCCCTAACAGTGTTTGAAGATCCTCCTGACCCTTTGCTAAGGTCATGAGAAGCTGTTGAAACTGCGAGTTTTGTGTCTGCAAATCTTTGACCGTCTGCTCAATATCCATCTTAGTGAAATAAACAGCAGAAAGATAAGGAAACCTGGTGTGAAGACCTGTTTATGCATATGATGAATGATATGTTTATTCATGTAATGCATTCAAGGATTTAGAAATTCAAAGTTGTTGCAAACAAAAAGAACACACGTCATATTAATAAGAAGAAATTTTGTCAGTACATAAATGCCCCATGGGCCAAATATTACAAAAACTTCTTAAGGTAAAAAGACGTTGCGCATCCTCTTTGGTGCGATGTAAGTGTTGAGGTTCTCCTCCTCGTGAAGTCGGCGGGTAAGCTTCAAAACCTTCTTCTCACTAGCGTAGAAGCTGGCTTCAAAAGTATCCCTTTCTTCCTTGAGTTGGATCCAACTCTTCTGCATTTCCTCCCATGATGTTGGCATGTCAGGATGTAGGATGGTGTATGAAACCTCTCCTTCCTTAACAGGCTCTTTGATCAAAGGGAGAATGTGAGGGTAAGGCATCATAAGACTCTGGGCGCGGGTTCGTACCCACTTGAGGTAAGGCTCAAGAGGGATGGAGTTCTTGTGCCCCAGTGTCTTGCTATATACCTTGTTAGGCATCCTCCAAGCTCTGATGAATCTTTGTTAAAGTCCTTGCGCATCGTTGTCGAAGTCAAAAACTAGGTCAGGAATCAACATGTCATGAGGGCCATCCCTCCGAGCGTATCCAAATTGTCTTAAAGCTAGATAGGGGTTGTAGGTAATACCTCCCCTAATGCCAAGTAATGGGACATTAGGGAACTCACCACAACGATCGATGATGATGACATTTTCTCTGGACCGAGAACACCAATGTACATCAGAATGTGTGAGGGTCATCAATCGTTGTGACCACCTTGAACCCTGCTCGTTCTTCAAAACTGATTGTGGAAGGTGATAAATAAACCACCTTTCTAGGAGAGGAGTACAACACATGAGAACACCTCTCTTCCTCATTGTTCATGTGTAAAATGAGTGGAGGATGTCCCCAAGCAATGTAGGTATGGGATTCTCGGATAGGAAAATCTTGACAGCATTCACGTCTATAAGTTGGTCAGGATTTGGGAACAAGACCAACCCATAAATAAGGAGTGCCACAATCTCTTCAAAGGCTTGCAGATCCAAGGAATTCCAACACTCTTGTGCCTTCTCAAACAAGAATTTTGCCAAAAAGACCTTGACACCACTTCTGGTTTCCCAATGCCCCTTGATGTCAGATGGTTGCAAGTGTAGTGCTTGAGCAACATCTTCAGGTTTTGGTTCTTTTTCCGTACCGTTGTAGGGTAGTTGATTAAGAATAGGAATTCTCAGGAGTTGAGAAAATTCCTCCAAAGTAGGCACCAATTGGTAGTCGGGAAAGGTGAAACAGTGGTGAAGTGGGTCAAAGAACTGGAACAGCACTTTCACCATGTCTTCTTCAATGCTGGTGTTGACTAGGCTGAGCAGTCTACCATGTCTTTCACTGAAGAGAGAACTTTCCGGAATTCTGGATGTAAGCTCCTTGAGTTGAGGAGGGATTCTCACAAGGTTGACTTGGATAGTTTTCCTGCGAAAAGTTTCCATGACCTACAAAACAAGAACAAAGATGAAGATCCAAACCCTTGAAATGGTTAGTGGATGCATATGATGCTTTGTGATGTTCATGATGTATGCACAAACACATGTACAAGCAAGTCACACAAAACCCTAGTTTCAGGCTTGCATGGGGTTTCATAGGTAAGTACCCTCTTGAGTTTAGTTGGCTCAAAACCTGTCCTAAATAGTAACCGGGTTCTAAGGAGCTCAATATCATTGGATTGTTTTCTATGTTCATTGTTTTGGTTTAGCCACTTAACTAGCGACCAAAATATTCCAAGAAAACAACCCTCAATGTGTGTAGTATCGAGTATCTACCAACTTCGGACTGCACCAAAGCCGGTCATCTCACTACCCCTAATAAAAGGCCAAGATGGTCAACTAAGGTTCTAGGTCATTAGTGCTTAGTGACATCACTCAGCGGCCCCGTACTCTCCTTGATTGAACTCAAGGGTTACCGGTACTCACAAATATGTCGCACTAATATAGCTATTGCTTCAACCGTGTCGGTATACCCCGCACAGTTTCCACAACGTATTGCTATCTATAAATGTTTCCCAAATCTGGGTGGAGGATTTCAAGCCCAAACAAGAGAACCAAAATGTAAAGCAATCAAAACAAACAATTAATCATGCAAAAGGGTGATCTAGGCCCTAAGGTTACTCCACTTAAAAGGATTCCCCAGCAGAGTCGCCAGTTCTGTGATACGGTGGGAGAACTGACTTGAGTTTTTGCGTTTGTGTTCGCACTTGTTCGGTTTAGCAAGAGTCGCCACCGACTTTTTATTTTATCCTAAGGAAAGGTCAAAAAGCACAGGAAAGACCTTTGAGGTGTTTTCGTGGGTTCGGGGGGGGGGGGGGGGGGGGGGTAGATTATGAAAAGGGAAGGTGCTAGCACCCTTTTCATCCATGGTTATCCATGGGCTCTTAGTTACTTGTTTTAGATCACTTGCCTTTGCTTTTCAATTGTTTGAAATGGTGCTTTGTGTGTGTGGTTTTGAAAATGTTTTAAAAAAGATGCCTTGTCTAGGCAACCTTTGTAACAATTCTTGTTTGAATGTTTTACAAAGGTGTTTGTCTTTTTGAAAAGATAATTCAATGTTTTTTGAAAGTTGTTTGGAAGTTGTGTTTGAAGTGTGTTTGAAAATGGCAAGTGTGTTTTACAAGTTTGATCAAGTAACTAAGAGCTATCTACCCTATTTTACTCAAAGATCCTTTTTTATGCTTTTTAACCCTTTTAACAGTGTTTTTTCACCATTGTGTTTGGTGAACAACCTTGCGTTAGGATGTTAACGGGACGGGCGCGGGTCATCGTATAGACCATGAAAGCAATAGTGTCAAGTATTTTGGCAATTTTCTTGAGGGACTATGATCATTTTTGTTTAGGCAACAAGATAGCGTCATCGAGGGGCTATGATCATTTTATTTGTTTTTTGTTTTGCTTTTGTTTTGCCAAAGTACTTGACATGCAAACATGACCCATTTTTTAAGGCAACAAGTGGATGTAACCCTAGGGGTGCAAGTGTGCATTGTTTGTTTTTCATGCATGTTTATCTTGAATTAGGTCAAGCTACTTGTTGATTGATTTTGCATACAAATCCTAAGTCTATCATGGCATAATTTGGAAACTTTTAAATGTGCGAGAATTTAAAGTCTTAAATTATTACAACATGATTATGGGGATGGGGATACAAGTTTGAATTTGGGGGATATTTGACAAGGAAATAAAATCTAAATTATTACAACCATATCGAATATACAAATATTTAACATTTAAATAAATACAATTTAAATAAATATCAAAATGCAATGTATTATGCAAAAAAGGATTTTTTATGTATGTAAAAAAAAGGTTTTCATGTTTGAAGTATAAACAAAATAAAAAAAAGTCATATTTTTGATTATTTTTGTTGTTTAGGGCAAAACCCTAATTTTCAAGTAAATAGTATTTATTTATTAATTATGTACAAGATATATTAATTTATACACTAATAATAAAAAAGAAGTATATTGTAGAAAAAAGCATTTTTGGTGTCAAATATTAAATAAAAATAAAAGGTATTATTTTTTGTGTTTTTGCCCTAATTAATAAAATATGTACATGTATATGTTAAATGTATTAAATATGCTAAGTATATACAAAAATAAAATATTAATTATTTACAAAAAATGTATATTCAAGAAAATGTTTTCAAAATGTAAACAAAAAATAATAACTGAAAAATAAATATTTGTGTATTATTTTTTAGGGTTTTAAATAAAAAGGTTTTATATTATTTACATATATATGTTTAAAAAGTAAATAAATGCCAAACAAATGTAAAAAAAGTGGAAAAATATTTTTGGTGTTTTTTTATATTTGAGCAAAAAATATAAAGTCAGAATCAAAAAGAAAGATGCAAAAATATCAAATATTTCACATAATGGGCCAGGGGGTGCAAATGGGAAAAAAGGGGTGAAAAAAGCAAGCTGACTCAGGCCCAGCCCAAGTCAACTCTGTCTTTAACCTTCAGCACTGTCAAACGCGCGCCTCTCCTTTCAAAATACAAACTCCTGATTCCTTGATTTTTAGCCAAAACTCATAACACAAACATTATAGAGCCTCAAAAGACGAATTTAAACATGTAAAAAACTTGGATTAACTCTCAAAGGCCAGAGAGAATTTCTCTGGCCCTAAATTTTAACCTAATTTTTTCCTCATGTTCATGGATAAAATTCTCACAGCACGCTTAACATAAATGAAAAGTGATCACATGTATGGCTTCAGGGCTATGAGTAGGACATGTTTCATTCACAAACCTAAGCTTAACTCTTCCTAGATTGAGAGATAGAAGTCCATGGATTACCTGTTTCAGCTTGGATCGTGTAGAGCAATATGGCCACCTTCAATGGAGTTTGAGCTTCTGTATAGCTTGCCTGAGGTCCAAGGAAGCTTCCCAAATGCCTAGCTTGCTTTGAAACCACCTGTATTGTGCTGTAGAAGTTCACCTGCATAGCTTGAAAGTGAAAATTGCAAACGAGGTTAGGGGTGTTACAGCTTGAGTTTAAGGCTTGGAATAGTTTCAGTGGATGGTATGGAATGTGTTTGAACAAGTGTTAGCCAAAGCGCACGAGTGGATTGAATTGTGGACCTCAATCTGCAGCAGATGCCATGTTTTTGCAGCAGGATGGTGTTTTAGTGTATTAGGAGGTATGAGGGGTGGTTGAGTCGTGTTTTAGGTCAGTTGGGATGTGTGGAAGATGAGTACAAAGTTTGCTTAAGCTCTGGTTTGCAGGAAGTGAAAGTTGGTTTAGTTTTGCAATGTTTCTTCTTTATGAAGCCAAGAGGTTCAAGTTCTTATGCAGGCCTGTGTCCTCTATCCCTCTATGCTGAAGCATTTGTTCTTGATAAATGGGATTTGTGCACAAAGCTTTGCCTCAAAGATCTGGCATGTACCTCAAGGATTTGGAACTTGACATAAAGTATCACTTTTCCAAAATGGTAATTTTGCTTTTTCCAATTAAGGGTTAATTTAGCATGTATTGTCCAAATGAATGAAATAAAGCCTTAACACAATGGTTAGGCATTAAATTATTGAGTGTGAAGAGGTTTAGAGGCGTGCAAGCTATCACAAACCCTGCTGATTTGAAAAATGCAATTGTTATAAACATGCTTTGGCCATGAACAAAAGTGAGTTTTGGCCAACTTTGTGAATTCGATTCTCTCTAACCACAAGGGTGTTTGAGAAGTTCTTGGACAATTTGGAAATCTTGGAACATGTACTACAATCCATCTTTGTAATGAAAATTGAAACTACAAGTGGAACCATGTGAAAAATGGACAAGAAGTCGGACCAAAATCCTGCCTAGAATAGGGCAAATTTTGTCTAAGTTAGAAGTGTTTTGTACCCTTGTTCCAAAAATCATAACTTGAGATACAAGCTTCCTTTGAGAAAACTTTGTGAATAAAAGTTGTAGATTTTTCAATGTACTACAACTTTAATGTTTCAAGTTTTGTTTGAATCCATTTGCATCTTGATGAAAAAATGGGACAAAGTTAGGAAAAAATAAGGAAATTTCATAACTTAGAAAAATTCTAAGTTATGAAATTTTTTCATTTTAAACCCTAATTTGCAAATTTGGATTTCTTGATGAACAAGTTTCATAATTTGACATGTCTTGATAAAAAATGAATCTTGGCACTTGATTTTGACCAAAAAGTCAAAGTTTGACTTTTCAGTATACAGTCAAATTTTGATCAGTTGACTGAAAAATTCATCTGTCAATCCTATGCTTTTGAGATCTTTTGAACTTGTTGAATGGGTCAAGACAATGCCATTGAGTCCTTGAGTCCATATGTGAGATTGGTTTGCCATTGGTTAGGTCAAACAGTAAAAAATTGCCTTTGTGCTGTCAAAACCCTAAAAATGACCATTTTACCCTTTTGGTGATCTGATCAAATTTCTTGTGGAATTGTGATCCAAACTTGACCAAATGGTTCATGTGAGTTCATTATGTTGATGTGGATCAAAAATCATGAGGTTTGACTGTCAATTGGCCACAGTTGACTTTTTCCCCAATACAGCTGATTTCTAGGTCAACTGTCCAATTGACTGGGCAAAGATTGGAATCAAGGCTTGAAACTTGGTATGGATAAACTTGTAAGTCCAACATGAAGCATGAAAGTCACTTTGGGCGTTTTAGGTCAAAACATCCCTGTGCAAACTCAAACCCTAATTTGGGTCAACAGTGCAAGGAGGGGTCTTGAGCAGAGCAAACCCTAACTTGATCTTGAGTTCCAAGAGTCTTGTGGTGAGAAAATGTTGATGAAATGAGAGGGAAAATTTTTGGGTACAACACAAATGATCTTGACTGAGTATGACATCCAGTACACGACCCAAAAGGCAATTAAGGGAAGTGTGTTGGCAGACCATTTGGCACATCAGGCAGTGGATGATTACCAGTTTATGAACTTTGAATTTCCGGATGAGAATATCATGATAGTAACCGACTGTGAAGAACCTGGACCGGATGAAGGACCTGAGGAGGGATCCCGATGGTCTATGTACTTTGATGGAGCTTCGAACTCTTTGGGTAATGGCATTGGCGCCGTGATCATATATCCTAAAGGTTCTCATACTCCGTTTACCGCCCGACTATGTTTCAACTGCACCAACAATATGGCGGAGTATGAAGCGTGCATCATGGGTCTTCGAGCAGCAATTGACCTAAGGATTAAGTTCTTGAGTGTCTTCGGAGATTCCTCTCTCGTGATCAGTCAGATCAAAGGCGAGTGGGATATGAAACACCCAAATCTTATTCCTTATAAGGAGTATGTGTTGACGTTGCTTCCACATTTCAAAGAAATAACCTTTGAACACTTTCCAAGAGAGGAGAATCAGTTAGCGGACGCGCTAGCTACGATGTCTTCTATGTTCAAAGTCAATTGGGACAATGAGGCTCCCCAGATTATCATTGAAAGATTGTACGAACCTGCAGATTACTGTGACATTGAGACTGAAGAGGTGGCAGATAAACCCTGGTTCCATGAGGTGAAAAGGTATCTTGAAGCTCAAGAGTACCCCGAGGGTGCATCTGTTAATGACAAGAAGTTTCTAAGAAGGTTCGCGGCTAAGTTCTTCATCAGCAATGACATCCTTTACAAGCGCAACCATGATTCAACCTTACTGCGATGTGTGGATAAGAATGAAGCAGAAAGGATCATGGCAGAGTTACATGAAGGTACTTTCGGGACTCATTCCAGTGGACACACCATGGCAAAGAAAATCCTTCGGGAAGGATATTTTTGGTCCACAATGGAAGCCGATTGTTATCATCATTCTCGGACCTGTCACAAGTGCCAAGTCTATGCTGATAAGGTGCACATATCTCTAGTTCCTCTAAATGTCTTGACAGCTCTGTGGCCTTTTGCAATGTGGGGCATTAACATGATCGACGAGATCAGACCTACAGCATCCAACGGGCATCATTTCATCCTGGTAGCAATTGATTACTTTACGAAGTGGGTCGAAGCAGCTTCCTTTGCTACTGTAACCAAGAACGTCGTGGCACGTTTCATTCGGCACAATCTGATTTGTCGATATGGTGTACCAGAGAGGATCATTACGGACAATGGTACAAATCTCAAGAATAAAATGATCACCGAGCTCTGTAAGCAGTTCAAGATACAGCATCATAACTCTTCTCCCTACCGGCCGAAGATGAATGGGGTTGTTGAAGCAGCTAATAATAACATTAAGAAGATCGTGCAGAAGATGACGGTGACGTCCAAAGACTGACACGAGATGTTACCATTTGCTCTTCATGGGTACCGTACCTCAGCACGGACGTCAACAGGGGCAACACCATATTCCTTGGTATATGGCATGGAGGCAGTCTTGCCCATTGAAGTTCAGATACCCTCTCTTCGGATTATGAAGGATGCAGGTTTGAGCGAGGATGACTGGATTCAGACCCGGCTTGATCAGCTGAATTTAATAGATGAAAAAAGACTTACTTCTATTTGTCATGGCCAGACGTATCAAAAGCGAATGATCAAGGCATTTAACAAGAAAGTTAGACGACAAGAGTATCAAGTTGGGGATTTGGTGATCAAGCGCATCATACTGCCTCAAGGTGATCCCAGGGGCAAATGGACCCCTACTTACGAAGGGCCATTTGTGGTTAAGAACATTTTCTCAGGAGGAGCTATGATTCTAACCACCATGGATGGTGACGACCTTCCTCACCCCGTCAATGCAGACATAGTGAAAAAATACTACGCATAAACAAAGACCCGCTAGGTTGACTGGCCTAGGCAAAAATAAGGGCTTCCTGGCAAACCAAAAGGGTTCGAGCAAAAATAAGGGATGAAAATGAAAAAAATATATACACCCGGCAAGTCGAAAACCTGAAAAGGCGGCTTGGGCAAAAAAGGGTATCCCAGTGGACTGAAAACCCGAAAGGGCGGTCCAGGAAAAAATTAGGGATCAAAGCGTAACACTATGTCTCATTGGATCACCTTGCAACCAGACTTTTGTATCAACTATCAAGCTCGGACGACACTAATCAATCTAATCTACCTTCAACCAAGTATCAAAGTGATGAGATGATCGAGGACATAAAGGCAATAGCAGAGTTGGAACCCAGTGGGATTATTCACATAGCTGTTTTGTTTAGTTTTTTCACAAATTGTGTAAATTCTATTATTCGGCGGCATTCTCTTACTAGGACGTCAGCCTCTTGTACAAAAGCGCCTATTTACAGGCCAAACTTCAAAAATCAATACAATTCATCTTCAAAGAAATTTAAAGTTGTTTTCCCTTTTCTATTTTGTTTTGCAAAGAACCATCCAATGTTCATTTTTGATATATGCATTTGACATTAATTGCTGCTCATAAATATTTACATATGAAACAAAAGACGATTACTAGTAATATCAGAAACAGGGGCAATAAGAATTGTCCAAGCTTTACAGTTGCTCTATCCACCAAGTACAAAGGTAGATTTGACTGCAGAATATGACCAAGGTACATTCGCTCCCCGCAGAGTAAGAAAAGACAGTAATGATAGCTCTCCCCAGCTGAGACTTGCAACTATGAATGAATCGGTGATATTCTCCCCAAGCATAATTTATCTACCATCACCGCTGAAAAGGCCTAATATCCCCGGCAATCTTAATATTCCCCAACGAAGTATAAGAATAATCCCCGGCAGAACACAAGATATCCCTAGTGGAGTCTGAAATTTTTCCCAGCGCAATCTGAAAAAGCTTCCCCAGTGGAGTTTGGAGAATCATCCCCAGTAGACTTTGGAAGATTTTCCCTAGCAAAGCTAAGAGGATTATCCCCATTAGAGTCTAAAGGGTTATACCCAGTGAAGCTGCAGATCCTTTACCGTTTGCTCCAAATCCATCTTGCTAAAAGAAACAGCAGAAAGATAAGGAAACCTGGCGTGAAGACCTATTTATGCATATGATGAATGGTATTCTATTCATGTAATGCATTCAAGGGTTCAAAAATTCAAATTTGTTGCAGACAAAAAGAACGCACGTCATATTAATAAGAAATTTGTTTAGTACATAAGTGCCCCATGGAAGAAATATTACATAAATTCTTAATGTAAAAAGACATTGCGCATCCTTTTTGGAGCGATGTAAGAGTTGAGGGTCTCCTCCTTGTGAAGTCGGCGGGTAAGCTCCAAGACCTTCTTCTCACTGGCATAGAAGTTGGCTTCAAAAGTATCCCGTTCTTCCTTGAGTTAGATCCAACTCTTTTTCATTTCTTCCCATGATGTTGGTATGTTAGGATATAAGATGGCGTATGGAACCTCTCCTTCCATGACAGGCTCTTTGATCAAGGGGAGAATGTGGGGATATGGCATCATGAGATTTTGGGAGCGGGTTCGTACCCACTTGAGATAAGGCTCAAGGGGGATGGAATTCTTGTGCCCCAGTGTCTTACTATCCACCTTGTTAGGCATCCTCCAAGCTCTGATGAACCTTTGTCTAAGTCCTTGCGCATCATTGTCGAAGTAAAAAACTAGGTCAGGAATTAGCGTGTCATGAGGGCCATCCCTCCGAGCATATCCAAATTGTCTCAAGGCTAGGCAAGGGTTGTAGGTGATGCCTCCCCTAATGCCAAGTAATGGGACATTAGGGAATTCACCACAACGATCAATGAGGATGACATTTTCTCTGGACCGAGAACACCAATGTACATCAGAATGTGTGAGGGTCATCAACCGTTGTGACCACCTTAAACCCTGATCATTCTTCAAAACGGACTGTGGAAGGTGAGAAATAAACCACCTTGCTAGGAGAGGAGTACAGCACATGAGAACACCTCTTTTCCTCATTGTTCGTGTGTAAAACGAGTGGAGGATGTCCCCGAGCAATGTAGGTATGGGATTCCTGGATATGAAAATCTTGACAGCATTCACATCTATAAGTTGATCAGGATTTGGGAACAAAACCAAACCATAGATAAGGAGTGCCACAATCTCTTCAAAGGCTTGTAGATCAAGAGAATTCCAGCATTCTTGTGCCTTCTCAAACAGAAATTTTGCCAAGAATCCCTTGACACCACTTCTGGTTTCCCAATGCCCCTTGATGTCGGATAGTTGCAAGTGTAATGCTTGAGCAACATCTTCAGGTTTTGGTTCCTTTTCCGTACCGTTGTAGGGTAGTTGACTAAGAATAGGAATTCTCAAGAGTTGAGAAAATTCCTCCAAAGTAGGCACCAATTGATAATCAGGGAATGTGAAACAGTGGTGTAGGGGGTCAAAGAACTGGAACAGTACTCTTACCATGTCTTCTTCAATGCCGGTGTTAACTAAGCTGAGGAGTCTGCCATGTCTTTCACTGAAGAGAGCATTCTTGAGAATCCTGGATGTAAGCTCCTTGAGCTGAGGAGGGATCCTTACAAGGTTGACTTGAATTGTTTTCCTGCGGAGAGACTCCATGTCCTACAAAACAAGAACAAAGATGAAGATCCAAACCCTTGAAATGGTTAGTGGATGCATATGATGCTTTATGATGTTCATGATGTATGCACAAACACATGTATAAGTAAGTCACACAAAACCCTAGTTTCAGGCTTGCATGAGGTTTCATAGGTAAGTACCCTCTTGAGTTTAGTTGGCTCAAAACCTGTCCTATAAATAGTAATCGGGTTCTAAGGAGCTCAATATCATTGGATTGTTTTCTATGTTCATCGTTTTGGTTTAGCCACTTAACTAGCGACCAAAATATTCCAAGAAAACAACCCTCAATGAGTGTAGTATCGAGTATCTACCAACTTCGGACTGCACCAAAGCCGGTCATCTCACTACTCCTAATAAAAGGCCAAGATGGTCAAGTAAGGTTCTAAGGTCAATTGATGCTTCACGACACCATGCGGAGGCCCCGTACTCTCCTTGACTCAACTCAAGGGTTACCGGTACACACCAAAGTGCCACATCAACGTAGCTTACTGTTTCAACCATGTCGGTATACCCCGCACAGTTCCCTCACAGTTTTTAGCTAGTTACCTAAAAAGGTGCCCCCAAATCCGGGTGTAGGATTTAAACAAACCCAAACAAGGAACCCAAAAAGTAAAGCAAACAAAGCAATCAAGGTAAGAAAGTAAAGGTGATCTAAAACCCTAAGGTGACCCCACTTTTAAGATTTTCCCCAGCAGAGTCGCCAGTTCTGTGATACGGTGGGAGAACTGACTTGTGGTTTTTGCGTTTTGTGTTTGCAAATGTTCGGTTTAGCAAGAGAAACTCTGCACTGAAATGCCATTCGAAGGTCATCTCGTTCTGATGTTCTTATTAAGGGAAACTCTGAAGTTCCAGTCAAAGGACACTCGGAAGTTCCAGTCCAAAGACCTTTTGAAATGCTAATTGAAGGGTATTTGTCCATATACCAATCAAAGGGTACTTGTTAAAATTCCCATCGAAAGACACTGCTATAATACCAATCGAAAGATACTTGTTATCCTGCCAATCGAAGGATGCTGATCGAAAGAGGCCTAAAGGCCAATCGAAAGATGCAAGCCAAGCCTGTTTCGAAAGAGGCCAAAAGGCCAATCGAAAGATGCAAGCCAAGCCTGGGTCGAAAGAGGCCAAAAGGCCAATCGAAGGATGCAAGCCAAGCTTGAGTCAAAAGAGGCCAAAAGGCCAATCGAAAGAGCTGAAACGAAGAATACTTGTATTTCTCCAATTTTTGTCAAAATAATATTTTTATCTGTTTTCTCCCTTTTGACAGTTTCCTTTTAATTTTGGTACTGGAAAATTCCAAAGTACCTGTTCTAGCTTGAACTTTGAGAATCCTTGTGAGAAAGGCCTTGAAGAATGAGAGGGAGAATTTTGGGGTACAACACTCTCCTACAGGTTTATTCTCGTAATCATCTTCGTTCGCTATCCCCAGCGGAAACGAAGAATTCAACTCTTTTCTCCAACAGCTATCCGGGATTTATTTTCCCCAGCTAAAAACATTACATTTCCATACATCATGATACATGCATATACGCATCATACAACACAATCTCATCTATTTTGAGAATATCATTGCTTGATATATATCATGCATTGCATACGACTAACCTTTACCTTCCAGGAAGGATGCAGTTAAGTTCTCAGCTATGTCGAACTACTGACCGGTTCTTAAATCTCAACTGGATTATCCTCGGTTGAATTACAGATAAGGTTCTAAATCTCGGAAAATTTCCTCCGTCGAAGTGTGGACGAGTTCTTAAATCTCAACAGAATTATCCTTCGTTGAAGTACAGACAGTTCCTAGATCTCGATGAAGATGTTTCCCTCAGTCGAAGTATTGACCGGTTCTTAAATCTCAACTAAATTAGTCTCGGTTGAATTACAGATAAGGTTCTAAATCTCGAAAATTTTCCTTCGTCGAAGTGTGGACGAGTTCTTAAATCTCAACAGAATTATCCTCCGTTGAAGTACAGACAGTTCCTAGATCTCGATGAAGATGTTTTCCTCTGTCGAAGTGTGGACGAGTTCTTAAATCTCAATAGAATTATCCTCCGCTTAAGTACAGACAATTCCTAGATCTCGATGAAGATGTTTCCCTCAGTCGAAGTACTGATCGGTTCTTAAATCTCAAATGAATTAGTCTCGGTTGAATTACAGATAAGGTTCTAAATCTCGACAATTTTCCTCCGTCGAAGTGTGGACGAGTTCTTAAATCTCAACAGAATTATCCTCCGTTGAAGTACAGACAGTTCCTAGATCTCGATGAAGATATTTCCTTAGTCGAAGTACTGACCGATTCTTAAATCTCAACTGAATTAGTCTCGGTTGAATTACAGATAAGGTTCTAAATCTCGGTAATTCTCCTCAGTCGAAGTACTGACCGGTTCTTAAATCTCAACTGAATTATCCTCGGTTGAATTACAGATAAGGTTCTAAATCTCGATAGATTTACCCCCAGTTGAATTACAGATAAGTTCTTAAAACTCACCAGAGATGCTCTCTAAGTTGAAGTACAGGCAAGCTCCTAAATCTCAACAAAGATCAGACTTCCCTAGCGGAATCTTCCACAACAACAGGTATGCAAGTTCTCGCTAAGGAATCTCTCATGTGATCAACACTCCTGCAGATGGCATCTTTAAGCCCATCTTCCCGCCAGCAATCTCCAAAAGGCATCTGTAAGCCCGTTCCCGACATCACCAGACTGATACCATTTCATGTGAGTGTAAATTTCTGGGCACTCTAGTGTTCAATCATCTTCCACCTTCGGATCACGAAAGGCACGAAAGCCAATCTACATCCTCAGGTTTAAGAAGATTGAACAGGGGCAGTTGTTGTACCCTAAAATTTTCCCTCTCATATTCCTCGAAACATTGCAAGAAAAATCTCCAAGTGGCTCAAGGTTGCTCAAGAGTTGGGCAGACAAGCTATCTCCTAAGGCAGTCAACCCCAAATTAGGGTTTTGTGTTGCATCAAGATATTTGAATCCAAATGACCTCAAGTGCTCCCCAATGTCCTAATATGTTCTCAAGATCATCCATGTCAAATTTCAAGCCTTGCAGAGGAAGTTTGCTCAGTCAATTGCTCAAGGGTCCAAAAATCGACTGTGCAAGGACAAAAGTCAACTGTGACCCAAATACAGTCAAACTTCAAGATTTTTTGTCAAAATTCTCATTTCAAAGGATATTTAATCATTTGATCAAGGGTTGATCATGATTCATCAAGGATTGCTCAAAATTCATCAAGATTCAAAAGTTGCTAAATTAGGGATTTGTAGAAAAAGTCAACTCAACTTTGACCAAACATAACTTTCTCATACTTTATTAGCAATGACCCATCCAAATCTTATTTTGAATAGGATGCAATTTCCTACAATACATATTCATACCCCAAGATCAAAAAATTCACTCACAAGAAGTTATGAATTTGGACATTATAGGTCATTTTTGAAAGTCAACAAAAATACCTTTTTTGCCAAAGCTTATAACTTGAGAATGGAATATCAAAATGAGAGGAGACAAAAAGGGTTGGTTATAGGACATCTCAAGCTTTCTAAAAAGTCCAATAACACTTCCAAAAGTTCAAAATTGAAGTTATGCATTGTTGAAGTTGGACATTTTTGCAAAATTGCCAAAAGTCAACTATCCCCAAAACTTCAAATTTTGTCATATGGGCCCATTCTTTTCCACTTGATTTGAGCTTGCATCATTGCCCACGTGTCCTAGCTTCAGCCATGAGCTCATATTTCATTTTTATTATTATTTTATTTGATTTTTTATTGAATTTATTCATTTTTAATCAAATAAAATCATATAAAATCCAAAACTTTGATTACATAAGATTTTTTGGATGTTTCAGGTTTTGATTATCATCATTATCATCATCAAACTCGAATCAAACAAAATCATGGGCAAAAAGATTGAAATTTTTATAGATTTGGAAGGTTTTAAAGAGGAGATCAAATCAAATATGTATGCATTGATATGAGAGGATTTGATTCATAATTCTTACCCTAATACACTACACACTACATAAGGAAGCCAAAGCAATCGAGACAAGGTTTGGAAGCTGCAGAAAGAGGCAGAACAAGATTTGAAAAAAGTCACAAAAAGCTTGAAATTGAAATCGTGCTTAGAGGTGTTTTCAAAGGCCGAGACTTGTCCCAAACGCTTCCTGGGTGTTCACTCAATCTACCTGGATCAAAAGCAAGCTTCTACAGACCCCATAACACGCTGTAAGTGTCACGATAACCACCCCTGTTCTTGATTTTGCAACTCTGAATTTATGCACCCTTTTCATGAATCAATACCATATTTTGAATCTACATGACATTTGCAAACGTTTGGCATTATCCAATTGCTTTTATCTGGCCTGAACGAAGAACCACCATAGTTAGGGTTCTTCGTTTGCTTTTTGGGGTTTTCTATTTCAGGAAAAATCGTGACTCAAGAGGGGCATAGTTGTGATCAGGAAGCCATAATGAACCCAACCATGGTCCTGGAATGGATTTATGTGGCCTGAGATGGATTTTAGGATGGACCTGCGCTTTTAGTTGCGGATTCAAATCCGCAGGTAAATTTTTTACAGGTTTCAGGACAGGGACGATGAGGTGTCCCCTGCCCATTGGTTCGTTCAAATACCGCGCGCGTGTTTTTTTGTTTTTTCTGGCCATGGATTGGTTTTATTATATAATATACTCCTTTCATTATACTAACAAACAAAACAAAGCAGTGTAGTGGCAAGGCAAGCGAAGCATTATCCTACAGGACCTGGGTTTGAATCCCTGGTCCCCCAATTTCTATTTAATTTTGTTTTTAAGATGATCACATGCATATCTCAAGCGTGCAGCCCACCATGGTCCTCCATCCTCCAAACGCCAGATGGCCAAAGGCCAAATCTGATGGTTCCAAGCTGATGGTCCACCAAGGCGTCAGTCAATGCATAGGCACTAGATCACCAAGAGTCAAACGAGGCCAGCACTAATGGGCCTCCCATTTGCTATCTACACCATATAATCAGGCCCAAACCTCTCCTCTCTTTTACTTATTTATTTTATTTTTATTAATTGTTTTATTTTTTTATTTTTTTGCTTAATTTATTAACCAATCACCAATTTCATTTTATAAAATAAAACCACAAAAAATATTTTTATTCAATCAAATTTTTATTTTTATTAATAAACACTAATTAAATTAATTTAGGTTTTAATTAGAATAACTTTAACCTATTTTTTATAAATAATTAAAATTAAATTAAATTTAATTAGGTTTTAATTACTAACTTAATTATTTTATTTTTCTTTCTTAAAATAACAAAAACCAAAAAATAATTTTTTTCATTTAATTAATTAACTAATTAATTTAGGTTAATTTCTTTCTTAAAAAAAAAACAACAAAAAGATCTCTTCTTTAACAAAAAGGGTCAAAACCCTAAATTTCGCATTCGATTTAATTTCCCGCACGTGATTTACTTTCTTTTATCCAATTATGTACTTGCTCCCGGATTGTAATAGTTAAATAGGACTTTTATTAATTTTTATCGCTTTATTTATTTTTAAAGGGTTTGTCTTTGGCGGTGTAAATACCCGACGCCTTGTAATTTAAATTCCGCATTTTATTTCTGCAAATTATAACTGTTAGATGTTTGATAATAGGATGGCATGACAAGACTGAATGTTTTAACCTAAAATCAAATTAGATCACCTTTAACATGTACAAAGACAAAAAATAACTGAAAACGACACACTCGCACATGCGACTCTTAGGGTACACCCCACTTGGTTTCCTTCATACGCGGTCATTGAGTATAGGTCGTCTTAGAGGTCGTCCTCTTGTCTAAAAGATCATAGTCGCCTCGAAATGGTTACCTCGGATATAATCGCCTCAAACAAATGATCTAAGACATTAGGGTTACCGCTAAGGCGTCCTAACATTGCTTTAGTGACCGTATGTCCCTCATTCGAATTGACCCTTAAATTCCAACGACGATGCTACCTACTCATTCATAGTGGGATAGCATTGTCTAAAGGAAATTAGCATAGAACGATTTCTTTTTCGAGTAGGTAGATTAACTCTTAGATACTTGCTCATTCAAAAAACAAAACCTTTTTCACACTTACACTCATTTTCAAACAAAGTTTTCAAAAACACTTCATACGCTCTTGAGGACAGAAACAAGAGTTAAATCGAAGTTTTCAAAACAAAGACTTTTTCAAACCCATAAGCACAAAGAAAGCAATTTTGAAAACAATTGAGCAAGTACCTAAGAGCCCGTGGATAACCACGGATAGAAAGGGTGCTAACACCTTCCCTTTCTATAATCTACCCCCCCGAACCCGAGAAATATCTCAAAAAAGGAATTTTTCTGTGCTTTTTTCCTTTCCTTGTTGGATAAAATAAAAGTCGGTGGCGACTCTTGCTTACAGCGACATTTTGCAAAAACAAACGCAAAACGCAAACCAGCATTCCAAAAACAGTCAGTTCTTCCACCGTATCACAGCTAGTAATTAGGGTTTGTATGAAAAGATTAAAATCAATGCTTAGAAAATCCTAATTCAAAGACAAATCAAGCATGTAAATCAATACACTTGCACACATACACCCTTAGGGTAAACCCACTTTGTTGCCTTACAAAAATGACCATATTATGCATGTGAGGTATCTTAGCAAAAACAACCAAAAAATACTAGATCATAGTCCCTTTATAACGCTATCAAAGTTGTCCTTCAAAAATAATCTTAGTCCCTTAAAGAAACTGCTAAGATATCTTACAACATTGTTAATCATGGCTATACGATGACCCATGCCCGTCCGGTTTACATCCAAAGATAGGGTTACTTACCAAATCAATGGTAAGATAACAATGTCAAAGGAAAGAGGAAATAAACATGAAAGACTTTTGAGTAGGTAGATTATTCCTAGTTGCTTGCTCAATTTCAAAACCAAAACATCCTTGCTATTTTCAAAAAAAAAACAAACACCAACACTTTCAAAACATCTCTCAAACTTGAAAACATTTTCAAAAGATCAACACTTTGTATACATTCTTACGAACGAGAATCATTACAAAGTTTGCCTAAATGATGGCATCTTTACAAAATACTTTCAAAAACTACATGATGTGCGATCGATCTAATGTGTCTAACGGTATCTTAACTACAAGTGCACAGCCTATCGCGGTAGTAATAAAAAGATGTCGAACCCACAGGGACTTTGTAATCACTCTAGTGCTATAAAGGTTTGTTAGTTTAGCTAAGGCGGATGTTGTCACGTTTGGTTTTTAGAAGTTAAAGTAGAGGAAAACTAAATCGAACTAAGGAAATAATAATCAAGCGGTCGGTATGTAATATAGTGAACCTAAGCGGATTTAATCGAACCTAAGCATATAAAGATGTTTAACTTAAATGGTTTTGTAGAAATTATCAGTTTAAAAACCCTCAACTCACACTCTCGTGGTCTTATCTCGGATTATACCCCTAAAGCCCTATGCATGCTTTCGCTAGCCCATAAGTGTTTAGAAAATACTCTTTGAAAACTTAATAAAGTCTAATTCGTTTTAAAGCGCTCTCGCTGTATTTAAATCAAATGCCTAACTTTAGCTATCCGGTTAAAACCTCACACTCTCGTGGTCTTGATCCTAACCTATTCTACTTTTCTTACTCTCGTAACAAAAAGATTGATTTTAATTATAAAAAGTCACATCCAGAAATTAAGTTAATTTGGATTTTAGCTTACGAACAATTTAATCCATTCAGTTACTGTTATCACATCCCGACTCTAGAAATTTAGCTAGCCATGGCACTTGAAACAGACAGACAGGAAATATAATTGGAAAGCAGTGAAACATTCATGATAAATAAATAACAGTAATTGAACGTAAACAAATTGTACTTAAAATTAAATTAAATGCGATTAAAACCTGAATAATAATACTATTCCTCAAGCTCCCTGTTCCAGAAGTCGGCAAGATTGAAACCTTTGGAATCGAAACTCGAAACAAAGTCTGAGGCTAAAAACAAATTCTAACTAAGATAGCAATTTCCTAATGTTGGAAATGGCTATTAAATGGTAAAAGGGAAATAAAAACAAGAACAACAGGAAAAATGCAAACTGGGAAATGGTTCGTAAATTCGGCAGAGCTTCCGCAAGAAATTTGTGAAAATAAAACTCTGTTCGTTCTTCATCGAAATCTCTCGTATTTATAGAGGATAAATTGACAGTTAAAAAAAACAAGAATGTGGGCTTTGCACTTCAGTTGTGGAGAAAAACCAGGAAGACTGGGTGTTGGTGAGGTTGAGAGATTGTAGGAGTATCTAAAGACTCCTTTCTTTTCGTTGCCCACGTCTCCACGTCTTCACCTCACGTTCTTCATAAAGTTGGATTAAGCGTGTAATGGTCGCCACAAGTGTGTTACGGGCATTCTTCATGTAATAAGCGTGTTACGGTCGTAACACCAAGGTGACAGGCGTAAGACGCTTAGCAGCACGTTACGTGCGTAAGTGATGTGTGACGACCGTCACAGCATCAAAAACTGCAGAACTTTGCAGAATTGTTCCTTTTCTTCTGGTTTTCGTGTTAACTTTCTTCATATGATCTTTTTCCACTAAATTGACTTGAGACATGTTGTACCTGTGAAAAGACATAAAAACTCTGAACAATCGGGAATTAAATGGATTAATGCAGTATGAAAATAGACTAAAAACGTAGCAATTATACGATACGATTTCTCGTTATCAAGTTCCCCCATACTTAAACCTTTGCTTGTCCTCAAGCAAATAATCATTTAGAAAGATCAGACAAGTTTTATTAGACGCACATGCATAACATACCTTTGGTTTTCAAAATAATTACGGGAAATCAATCGTTAGTTCGACCGATACTTAAGTAAAACACTAACGATACACTAATGACACAAGCAACAAGCTAAGTCGTGGACTTCCATTTTAAACAAACTGTCCAATAATTCTGTTATAATTCTACCCAGAGTCTCTTGTACCTATTTCACCCGGTTTGTTCTAGCGCAATCACATTAAGCCCTTTGTCTTAGCACGTACGTAGTGGAGTAACCGGTTAGTGACTTTGATCCTTTTTAGCACGGGGTCTGGTACACGAATATGGCAACCCTACACATATTATCCAAATTGGAGGTTGTGAGGGATCGAGCCGTAGCACGCCCTACCAAGTTCAGAACTAGATACCTCTGAACCAACCAACAATGGACTCCTTCATTATTTTCTCATCTCTTATATGCGACCTTGTACTTTGGTGCAAATTTTCCTTTTTAGCAGCGAGATAAGAAGGATATTTCATTGATTAGGCATCAAACACTTATATTCATCGGCTCCCCACGTGGTTTGTGTCTAGATGATGCTGACTACTAGTATAAACTACTAGGGGTTACTTTAGAGCTAAAACTCAAGATATAGGTATAACGGTTATTGAAACAGATCGCGTAAGTAGGAAGTCTAAGGTGTCATAACCGTATCGATCTTGTTGAATTGTTCTCGGCTTCCTAACTAGGATTTCGTTAAGGTAGGTATGTCGGGCTATGCGAAGATAAAGCAAAAAATTTCGGTATGGCTAAATAAAGCGGGGAAGAATTAAAACTGAGAAATATCGTAAAAATTACTTGTTTAATGGAAAATGCGGAAAGGGAAAGGTACCTCTCTCACACTATATCAGACATTGTCCTCAATGTTGTAGTATAATAGCGGGGAAATACAAATGCAAAAAGAAACAGCAAAATCAAACTAATTAAGAATAAAGACTACTGATGTCCACGTCCTCTGCTCCTGGTGCGTGATCGCCTGGTAGGCGTGGCTTCGGAATCAGTGTCATGGGAGCCAAGAGTGATGACGTCCATCCTTAAAGCATTTAGTTTAGACAAGGCCTCATCTAACTTCTCGTTCATGCTCCGCTGGCCACTCAAAATCTTAGCGCTCTGTGCACATAAACTGTCATACTGCTCCTGTTGTTTTCTTGCAAGTGCTGCACCCATTTGATTCTGCTGGTGGATGGCTCGGAGAATTTCTTCAAGAGTGATAGGAGGTGGTGCCGATGAAGTTTCCAGAATGTCATGAACGGGGGAAGCTCGGTCCAACTCTTCTTGTATCTCGTCCGCGGGGGCATCAGGTTGTTCTTCATGAATAGGAACATAGCCCTCGGGAGCTGCAGAATCGAATAGCCAATTGGCTCTGTTTTGAGGATCAATTCAGTCCCTACAAGGAAAAATAATGTTATTATAAATGATGTTTCGGATCACAGGGTGGAATTTGCCATCTTCCCGCTCATGGATGAGGTGGGCAGACTTGCAGTGGTCCAGAGTAAGCAATGTTGGTGCCATAGAAGGCATATCAGTGAGAGCGGCACCATGATTCAAAGCTAAAGCAAGAGAAGTGACAATCCCTCTGAAATAGAAGGGTTTGTCGCCTCTAGTGCAGATGGAGTGAATATGGGCCAATAGAAATGGAGCGGCATTGATCTTCTGGCCGGTAAATGCACAGTGCATGAAGAAAAGCTCCTTGGAGTTGAGCTTGTGGTTGTTATCTCTGGCAAAGATGGTGTTGCAAAGGATGCGGTGAAAATATCTGATGGCTGGATTATGGATATGGGTGGCGTTGAGGTGGTCATAAGAGCTTGCACGATTGTTTGTCATGCTGTGCCATAAGTTGAATGCTTCCTCGCTGAAATTATTCGGCACACGAAGGTGTACACCTTCATCGGAACTGAAACCGAGTAGACGCGCGATATTAGTTTGTGTTAGCTGATACTCAGTGCCGAACATGTGGAGTTTGGTCACGCCAGAGAGTTGGTTGGTGGCTCCGGTAGGAGTGATCTAAGAAAATGAACTCAAAAACTCCAAAGTGAGAGTTTCATAGATAGGTTGTGGTTGGCTGCACAGATTCCACAAATTGACATTTTGCAGAAGTTGTTGGACGCTCTCAAGCAGTCCCAAATCTCTCAGACAGTCGAGGTCGACATACCGAGTTGGTTGGAGACCGCGGCGTTGGAATTTTTGGAACTTTGTTCTCTGGGTTTCTCCTTGGTCTCCTTCTCTGAGAATTATGTTAGGGATTTGCTGCTGGTTGTTGGCCATTGCATGCAAGGGGATTGAAACGTGAAAGGGGTTGGATTTGAGAGATATGGAAAATATGAAGAAATGGGTTGAATATATAGTGTGGGAAGAAATGTAGGAAGTTGGAATGTGAATGGGTGGTGGACGGTTTTGGAAAAAGAAGGGAGAAGTGGGAAGGAGAAACTGCTTCTGGAATAGCAAAAGACGTGTTTTAGACGCGCATGACGATCGTCACAGGAGGATGACGGGCGTAACACGGTGAAACGCGTGTTACGATTGTCATAGGTGTACTACGAACGTTACAGCTACAAAATTTGCAATTCCAAACCGGACAACACTTATTTCATAAATGAAGCAGATTAATTCCAACACACCTTATATTCCAACACAGTAATTCAGCAATATATATTAAACACAATATCAGTCAATTTGAGTACACATCCCAATTATCATACAACCAATCAATCAGAACAAAATTTGCAAAATGCCAGTATTAGTATAATAGGTTACTGATAATAAATATGCAGTGAATTGAATTTTTTTGTAGCATGCACTAAATTTAATGAAACTTGTAAATAAAAACAAACTGAAATTTGCATTGAAATGAATATTTGTTCTTTAACAGAAATTTAAAAGTTGTAGAAAGTAAACTTGTGCAGAATTAAAATGAAATCTTAAATTTGCAGAAAGGGGAACTACCTAGAAACAAAAAACAGAAAGAAAAGTAAAAACAAATGCTGATCACTGTTACTTCATCCAAGTCTCGTTTTTAAATCTTCTAAAGCTGAATTCATGTGATAAAATTGCTCTACAGTTATGTCAGTCAAGCCTATTATGTCCAGACACATGCTCTTCAATTCGTCCTTGATTCCATTAATACCAGTTTGATAAACATCCAGTGTGGTTAAGATTTTGTTCAAATTCTCAGTGTATTCTCCTTTGGTTATTTCAGGGGCTTCAGTATCCTCTACAATGTTATTAATGTCATAGTAACCAGGAGGGGTCTCAGGATTACTCTCATCAGACATCTTATCATCAGTAACTTGGTAAGATTGTGGTGTTTCAGGTGTTGAAGGATGGTCAGGAGGGTTTAGCTCATAAAGCCAGTTATCGCGATTGTGGACACTCACTTTAGCATGGTTTGGAAGGGTAAATAAAGTGACAACTTCATTCCTTATCAGGTATTCAAAAGGTGCAGGACCTAGATTTCCTATTATGCATAAGTCAAAATAGAAATCAATATTCATAGAGCGAATTGAACCGAAGTGTGTACACTTATACAGTTGGTATCTAAGTCCGAGGGCATTGGCAATCATGGTGACTAGGCCTCCTACGATGATCGGTTCATTAGGGTCCTGAACAATGCGAGAAAAGGTTTGCATCATGAATGGCACAACATTAACAGGTCAGCCTTGGGTCATACATTGCAGTAAAAACATCTCATCCTTAGACACTGCAGTACGGTTTTGTTCCTTTCCGAATACAGTATGGGCTAGAATCTTATGAAAATAGCGGATAGCGGGGTTGTGTATTTCATTGTTGTCCATGCTATCCGGCTCAGGGTGATAGTTTCCGATTAAGGTTCCCCAAAAGTAATCTAGCTCGAAATCCATTAATTCCACCTGGGTGGTAGTAAAAGCAAAAGGTCCGCTAGGGAATCCTAGTAGGTCAGCTAATTCCTTATGGTTATAAACGAATTCAATACTGAATAGTCTGAAAGCTATAAATCCTTTTCTGGCTCCAAAACCGTGCTCAGGTATATGAACTAGGGAGCTCAAAAATTCAAAGGTAAGCTCGCGGTATGTGACAAACTTAGACTTAATATGGAATTTTTCCCATCCCAGTTGGTTAAACAGATAAAGGACACTATCCTTAATACCTAAGGTGTCCATGGTTGGTTCATCATAATAGAGAGTCATACCGATGTTCCTTTGTGACAATTCCTCAAATCTCCTCATTTGGTTCCTTCCTCTAAAAGTGGTTTCCATAAAGTTCGGTGGTTGTGGTTCCATAGTAAATGTTAAATGGGGAAACAAATCAGGGGAGAAGGTAAGATAGAAAAAGACTTTTCGGAAATCCTGTAGCAAGTAAAGTTGTTTTAAAATCAGCAGCAGTTTTATAAAGATTTTTAGAAAAATTGGAAAAGAAAATAATGAAAATAAGGCTTTAAAAGAAATAAATGCAGAAAAGGAAAAGAAAATCAAAAGTAATAAATAGAAACAAACGGAAACAATAACAAAAACAAATAGGTGGGTTGCCTCCCACTAAGCGTTGTTTTTAACGTCATAAGCTTGACATAGTGCTTAGCAGTAGATCATTCATGGGAAATAGTGGGTAATTCTTAAAGTTTTAGACTATTCGCATAGTCTCTATTCTCAATGTGATGATATTGTTTTAATCGCTGTCCATTCACTGTGACCGGGTCACCATTCCTATCCTTAATTTCTATTGCTCCGCTAGGGAATACTTTTGTAACTTCAAAAGGACAAGACCGTCTGGATTTCAGTTTTCCAGGAAAGAGCCTAAGTCTAGAGTTGAATAGTAGCACAACGTCTCCCACACTGAATTCTTTCCGGGATAAGTGCTTATCGTGCCATCTTTTGGTTCTTTCCTTGTATATCTTAGCGTTCTCATAAGCGTCTAATATTAATTCTTCCAGTTTATTTAAGTCGAGGATTCTCTTCTCTCCAGCAGCAGTGTAGTTTATATTGAGCGTTTTGATTGCCCAATATGCCTTGTGCTCTAATTATATCGGGAGATGATAGGACTTTTCGTACACAAGCTTGAAGGGTGTAGTTCCTATAGGAGTCTTGTAGGCTGTCCTATAAGCCCATAAAGCCTCGTTAAGCTTAGATGACCAATCTTTCCTAGATATGGCGACAATTTTCTCTAGGATTTGTTTAATTTCTCTGTTTGAGACTTCGACCTGTCCACTGGTTTGTGGATGATACGTGTTGCTACGCGGTGTTTGACTCCATACTTAGATAATAATTTGTCGAATATCTTCGAAATGGAATGAGAGCCATCGTCACTAATGACAAGTCTAGGCATACCAAATCTTGGAAAGATTGTGTTTTTAAAGAGCTTAATTACTACTCGTGTGTCATTTATAGGAGAGGCTATAGCCTCAATCCATTTTGAAACATAATCGACAGCTACGAGTATATACTTGTTTCCGAAAGAAGATGGGAAAGGTCCCATGAAATTGATTCCCCAAACATCAAATACTTCTACTTCTAGTATTCCTCTTTGAGGCATTTCATCGCGTCTTGAAATATTACCGGTGCGTTGACACCGATCACAGTTTTTAACAGCGATGTGGACATCCTTCCATAGATTAGGCCAGAATAGGCCAGCTTGTAGGATCTTTGCACAGGTTTTAGAAGTGCTTGCATGTCCGCCATAGGGAGATGAACGACGGTGAGAAATAACATCTTCTATTTCTTCAACAGGTATGCATCGGCGGAAAATTATGTCCGGTCCTCTTTTAAATAATAAAGTTTCATCCCAATAATAATACTTGAGATCATGGAAAAATTTCTTTTTATGTTGATAAGTTAAGTCTGGTGGGAGCGCGCCTGCAGCTAAGTAGTTGACTGTGTCAGCATACCATGGCAGTCCCATGGTTGTATGGATCGCTTCCATGGCTTCCTTGGATTTTGGTTTGTTTAGATCCAGTTGAGCTAGATCGCTTCTTATTTGCGCTATCAGTTGTTCATACAGAAAATCATCGTTAATCGGTACTTGTTCGGGTTTTATACCTTCTAATCTTGACAAGTGGACTGCTACGACGTTTTTGGTTCCTTTCTTATCCTTAATCTCTAGACCAAACTCTTGAAAAGTAGGATCCATCCGAGGAGTCTTGGTTTTGCATCCTTCTTGGTTAGTAGATATCTGATAGCAGCGTGGTCTGTGTAAATGATTATCTTCGCTCCTACTAGGTAAGAACGGAATTTGTCAAGCGCAAAGACAACTGCTAACAGCTCTTTCTCAGTTGTGGCGTAGTTCATTTGAGCTGAGTCTAGCGTTCTACTGGCATAGTAGATTGGGTGAATTTTCTTGTCCTTCCTTTGTCCAAGAACTGCGCCTACGGCGTAGTCACTTGCATCGCACATGATTTCAAAAGGTAATCTCCAATCGGGTGGTTGCATGATTGGTGCGGTGATAAGGGATGATTTTAGAGTTTCAAATGCTTTAAGACAATCTTCATCGAATATGAACTCAGCGTCTTTCATTAATAGACCGGTAAGTGGTTTAGTGATCTTCGAGAAATCTTTGATAAATCGTCGGTAGAAACTGGCGTGTCCTTAAAAACTTCGTATTTCTCGAACGGTCTTAGGTGGTTGAAGTTCTTTTATGACTTCTATCTTAGCTTTATCAACTTCAATTCCCTTATTGGATATAACATGTCCTAGTACGATTCCTTCTCTGACCATGAAATGGCATTTTTCCCAGTTAAGCACGAGGTTTACTTTCACACATCTTTCTAAAACCTTTTCTAGGTTTGATACGCATCCTTCAAAACTTTGCCCGCATACAGAGAAGTCGTCCATGAACACTTCCATGATGTTATCGATGAAATCTGCAAAGATTGACATCATACATCGTTGAAAGGTTGTTGGGGCATTGCACAATTCGAAGGGCATTTGTCTGTAAGCGAACGTTCCATAGGGACACGTGAATGTAGTCTTCTCTTGATCAGCAGGTTGAATAGGAATTTGGAAAAATCCGGAATAACCATCTAGATAGCAAAAGTAGGAATGTTTGGCTAATCGCTCTAACATTTGATCTATGAAGGGTAGAGGAAAATGGTCTTTTCGAGTAGCTTTGTTTAGTTTTCTATAATCAATGCACACTCTATGCCCATTAACCACTCTTTGTGTTATCGGTTCGCCTTTTGCGTTCTTCACAATAGTGATACCTCCTTTCTTCGGTACGACGTTGTTGTACCCCAAAATTTGCTCTCCCTTTTTCACAAGAAATCACAACTTCGGGGTTTTCCCTGATTTTTTCAGATTGGCTCAAGAATCGGTCAAACAGACTTTTCTTTATCAGTCAATCCAGAATTAGGGTTTCCATTGATTTTGAATCAGTCAAACAGATTTTTCTTATCAGTCTATCCAGAATTAGGGTTTCTATTGATTTTGTTGAGTTTGGCTCGGGAATTGATCAAGCAGACTTTTCTTTGACGGCAAATATGGAATTAGGGTTTTTCACTCATATTTCTCAGAAGAATTTGAATCCACAGTATTTCAATTGACTGTTACATTGTTTTTACGCTTGTTCAAGATTGTTGTTTGTTTCTCAAAACCTAAACATATGGGATAGGAGCTGAGGCTTTTGATTGAAAGTTTGAAGCTTTGGTTTGATCAGTGAAGTGAAAGGTGTATGGATGTTTGTTTGTTTAACTGTACAAAGCATATGATTAATTGGAATGCCGGGCGTATTGTGGTTAATGCAAGGTTGCGAGACTGCAAAGTTTGTTGATCATTTATTTTATCAGAGTTAAAATTATTGGGATGCATTTCCATTTATTTTAATTCAAGAGATTTAAATAATTAAATAGACAGTGCAGAAGAAATAAGGAAATATCTGACAAAGACTTTTTATTTATTTTAAATGTTGTTACAAATGTTATTCGAATACTGTAAATTTATTTACAGTGTTTACAATAATATTTATTACAATAATTGAAAAGAAAATAAATCTAAAGTCTAAGTCTCTTGAAGTCTTCTATCTTCTACTGTTTCTTCCATTATCCAACTGGTATTTACCTGCAAAGACAGAAAAAGAAGTCAGTGCAGTTAAATTGAAAAGCATTTTCAGGCAGATAAATATAAAGTCATCATTAAAGATTGTTGGTCGGAATCAGATTGTTTTGGTTTCATCATGTTTTACTCGTCCTCTTTGCAAATCACAAGAAGATCTCTCTTCTTGGTTCACAAAGAGGAAAGTAAAATTAATTTTGCAAGCATATAATCAATTAAGTGCAAAGGTACAAGACACAAGGCTGCAAACAAAGAAGGCACAAGGCTGCACACAATGTCAAACTGAAATGCCAAACTGAGTTTCACAATGTCAAACTGAAATGCCAAACTGAGTTTCACAATGTCAAACTAAGCTGTCCAAACCAAGTACACAAATTTGTCAACCAAGTACACAAGCTGTCAAGAAACTGTCAATGCAGAAAATATGGAAAATACAGAGATAAACCAAGATACAAGCAAGCAAGCTTGTCAAAAACTTTTCATCATTTTCTGGCCAACAATCTTTTTAGAAAAAAGTACATTAAGCAATTAAAAATGCTTTTTATGGAGAGAGAAAGAGAGAGTGAAGTAGGTTTTGCAGTTTGGCAGATACAAAGCAGGGAGAAAGAAGATAAATATAACAGTTTTAACAGTTCAAAGGGGAGAGAGCCACAAAACTGGAGCTTGCTTTCAAAAACCAGAAGCAAACTGCCTCAAAACATCCAGCCTGCATAACTAAAAGCTCCAACCTGTTTAAACTGCAAGTTATCAAAACCAATAGCAAACCTGCCTATACCAAACAAACAAACTCAGACATGCTGTCCAAAACCCAACAAGCCTTCAAACATGTGGCATGTACAACTGCAAGTTATCAAACTTGCAAAACCTGCAAAATCCAAATCTGCTCAACAAACCTGACCAAACAAGCCTCCAAACCTGTGGCCTGTACAACTGCAAGTTATCAAACTTGCAAAAACCTGCAAAATCCAAATCTGCTCAACAAACCTAACAAACAAGCCTCCAAACCTGTGGCCTGTACAAACTGCAAGTTATCAAACTTGCAAAACCTGCAAAAAACCAAAACTTCAAGCCTGCCTTACCAAACAAGCCTTCAAGCCCACCAAAGTTCAACCACCTGCAAAACTGCTTGAGAATACAAGCATCAAGCAAAACTGCATAAGCCTGCATAACTACAAACACAACAGCATAGCCTACCAAAAAGCAGAACTCACAAGCCTCCAGGCATGCCTTACAAACTCAAAGCTTGTTTCCAAACACATTAACATTCATCACCGTCAACATAAATCAGCAGAATATATCCAAACACCAAATCAACAACAACGATAGCAACATCTCAGAACGAAGCTCATCATCGAAAATCAACAAAGCCCACAAAGAGGAAAAAGTCAGAAATGAAAAGAACGATAAGCAAGTCTCAGAAATAAAATTCACAATCAGTAAACATCAGATCAGAACAACATTTTAGAAGTAATCATCATCAACTCAAGCCAACAAGAACAAAGTCAGCATTCAGATAAGAAGAAGAGAAGATTAAGAATCAAAACGATATAGGGTTATCAGAATACAAAGTCATCATCAAACAAAGATACAGAAATACCAAAAGTGAGCTAGCATCATCATCACGCTCCCTCCTCCGGCCACCCTAGAGCGCCGCCATTCCAAGCTCCCTCTCCACCATCCACTCTCCAGAAACGAACCCCCAAAGGTATTATTCTCCTTTCCTACACCTCATATCATAAACGCCAAAGATTAAACTTCGCAAAAACAATAAAACGTACAAGATTAACCATGCAAACTGTAAAGAATGCATCCAGAACAAGATAAAAAAAGGTTTACCTTTCGAACCGTCATTTCGTGTCGTCGTGGAGAGGAGAGGACGGAAGTAGCGCTCTGGCGGCTGGAGGCGAGGGGAGAGGACATCAGTTGCACCTGGTTTGAGAAAGACAAAGAGGATGAAGACGAGAGGAGAGGAGCGGCGCCGTTCACAAACCAAACCCTTGTTCTGAGAACATGAGACACAAACCCTAAATAAACTTTGTCAAGCATCGTGGGCCTCTGCGCAAGCCAAAACACTAAGGCCCAATTGCTTTCAGCGCCTACACCCCCTTTCTAGTCTTACTTTGTCTTTTTTTTTGGGCCAAATGCATCCCTTAAAGCCCATTTATCCCTTTTTTAAAATGTTTTGAAAACCAATACTCTTTTTATTTTATCACCACATTTTCATTTTCTATAACCTAATTCTTTTTGTTAAATAAGAATAATATATTAAATTTTTGTATAAAATATTCTTAATAGCTTTTTTTAATATTTATTGCATTTAAAAGTATGTAAATAATAGATTTTTAATAATTTTCTTTGTTTTAAAACTCTTTGTTTAATTAATCTTTTTTGTATAAGTTTCTAAAAACCTTAACAAAAAACACAAAAAAATAATAAAAAGCATTTAACTTTCATTAGGTTAGTATTTTATTTGATCATTTGTAAATAACCATATACATCTCACAATACTTTTGATTCTCTTTGATTCTTATACCTTGTTATATTTTTACATTGAGAATGCGACGGTTCGATTTGGTTGTAACATAATATTTAAACATTACTATTCTGATAAGACTCATCCCCATTTGTAAACATTTGTACCCCCATCCCCGAATACTTACTTTTAATAACTTAGACTTTAAATTCTCGCAATTTATCGCTTTCCATATACTGTATAGTAATTAGGGTTTGTATGCGAAGATTCAAAATCAACCGCTAGATAACCTAATACAAGATAAATGCATGAAAATCAATACACCATTCACACTTGCACCTCTAGGGTAACCTCGCTTGTCGCTTCGGAAAAGCGATCATGTCCCTCGAGTATGAGACACTCTAGCAAATGCCCCTTCGATAAACAACGATCATTAGTCCCTCGATGACCCTCGATGTTGCCTTCAATAAAACAATCTCGTCCCTTACAAAATTGCTAGAGCGTCTCACAAGTTGTCTTCAATAATTGTATACGATGACCCGCGCCTGTCCCGCTAAAACATCCTAACGCAAGGTTGTTCATCAAACACAATGGTGAAACAACACTCTTAAAAGGGTTAAAAACATAAGAAATATCTTTGAGTAAAATAGGGTAGACAAACTCTTAGTTACTTGATCAAAAATCTTGCAAAACATCCTTGCCATTTTTCAAACACACTTCACAACACACTTCAAAACAATTTCAAAACAACTTTCAAAACATTGAATTATCTTTTCAAAAAGACACACACAAAGCACCATTTCAAACAAGTGAAAAGCAAAGGCAAGTGTTTTACCCCAAAATTTTCCCTCCCATTTCCTCAACATTTTCTCACCACAAGACCCTTGGAGCTCAAGACCCAGTTAGGGTTTCCTCTGCTCAAGATCTCTCCTTGCACTGTTGACCCAAATTAGGGTTTGAGTTTGCACAAAGATGTTTTGACCAAAAATGCCTAAGATGACTTTCATGCTTCATATTGAACTCCCAAGTTTATCCATACCAAGTTTCAAGCCTTGATTCCAAGTTTTGCCCAGTCAATTGGACAGTTGACCTAGAAATCAACTGTATTGGGGAAAAAGTCAACTGTGGTCAATTGACAGTCAAACCTCATGAAATTTGACCCACATCAACATATTGAACTCATACAAACCATTTGATCAAGTTTGGATCACAATTCCACAAGAAATTTGATCAGATCACCAAAAGGGCAAAATGGTCATTTTTAGGGTTTTGACTGCACAAAGGCAATTTTTGACTGTTTAACCTAACCAATGGCAAACCAAGCTCACATATGGACTCAAGGACCCCATGGAATTGTCTTGACATGTTCAACAAGTTCAAAAGATCCCAAATGCACAAGATTGACAGATGAATTTTCCAGTCAATTGATCAATTTTTGACTGTATACTGAAAAGTCAAACTTTGACTTTTTGGTCAAAATCAAGTGTCAAGATTCATTTTTCATCAAAACATGTCAAGTCATGAAACTTGTTCATCAAGAAATCAAAAATCACAAATTAGGGTTTGAAATGAAGAATTTTCATAACTTAGAATTTTTCTAAGTTATGAAAATCCCTAATTTTTTCCTAACTTCGTCCCATTTTTTAACCAAGATTCATTTGGATTCAAACAAAAGTCAAAACATGAAAGTTGTAGTTCATTGCAAAATCTACAACTTTGATTCACAAAGTTTCTTCAAAAGAAGCTTGTAGCTCAAGTTATGATTTTTGGAACAAGGGTGCAAAACATTCTTAACTTAGAAAAATTTTGACCTATTCTAGGCAGGATTTTTTCCTAACTTCATGGCCACTTTTCACATGCTTCCACTTGGAATTTCAATTTTAATTACAAAGATGGATTGTAGTACACATTCCAAGCTTTACAAAATATCAGAGAACTCATCAAACAACCTTGTGGTTAGGGAGAATCGAATTTGGCAATATGGGTAAAACTCACTTTGTTCATGGCCAATTTACATGTCCATAACTTTGGATTTTTTGAACTCAGCATGCTCTAAGCTAGATTACAAGATTTTATCTCATCCACACTCAATAATTTAATGCAAACCCCTTGTGTTCAAGCCTTATCTTATGTGTTTAAACATTGCATACAAGATTTAGCCATAATTAGAAAAAGCAATATATCCATTTTTGAAAAGTTGAACTTTATGTCAAATTTGCAAATCAAGAAGTACAAGGCAAATCTCTTTGGCACAAGTTTAGAAGGATATCACACTGATCAAGACAAAAAGATGCAGCACATTTGAGGGGCCTGCACAAGTCTAGAAACCAAGTTGACATTTTTTGCTTAAGTGTGAAGAAACTTGGCATAACACACAACAACTCTCACTTCTGCCAACACAAGCTAAAGCAAACTTGTTAGACACATCCCAAACAACATAACTGAGCTAAGGCACGACCAAAACACCTGCCAAACCTCATCAAACCTCAAAACACCATCCTACTGCAGAAAACAGAGTCACCTCTGCAGTTGGACTTCCATAACTCAATCCACTCGTGCATTCTTGCTAAAACCAGTTCATACACACTCCATACCACATATACAAGCTATCCCAAGCATTAGACACGACCTGTAACACCTCTAACCAACTTCACCATTTTCACTTTTTCCTTTTGCAGGTTGATTGCCATAGCTTGATTCACTTGGTTTCAAAGCAAGCTAAAGGTTGGAATAGCATCCCTAGACTTCAAGCAAGCTGTACCAATCCTCACCTTGCCTTGAAAGTGCCTCCATTGCTAGACACGATCCAAGCTGAACAGGTAAGTTCATGGACTTCTATCTCTCAATCTAGGAAGAGTTAGCTTTAAGTTTATGAATGAAAAATATTCTATTCATGGCCCTGAAGCTATACCTATCCTCACTTTCCATTTATATTGCATATGCTGAGAGAATTTAAGACCTGAACATTGACAAAAACTTAGGTTAAGAATTAGGGATGGAGAAATTCTCTCTCATTTCTGAGAGTTAAGTTGAGTTTTTTATATGTATGGAATCGTGGCTTGATGCTTGACATCTTTCATGTTATAAGTTTGTGCTAAAATTCCAGGAATCAGGAGTTGTGTTTGAAGCAAGAAGGGCGCGCGTTTTTTCAAACATTTTTTGTCTGAAGGTTGAAGACAACCTTTCATGGGCTGGGCCTGAGATGTTTTCTTTTTCACACCACTGCATTTCACATGCACCCCCCTGGCCCATTTTGAGTTTTATTTATCATTTTTAATTTTTTCCTTTTGATTGTGATTCTATATTTTTATTTAAGCATGAAAAAAATCTTAAAATTATTTTTCTCACCTTTTTTTGCATTTATTTGATATTTATTTGGTTTCATTTAGTTTTGTACATAAATAAACATAAATATCTTTTATTTGAAAATACTAAAAAAAATAATACAAACACATTTTATTTCTGATTTTTATTTTATGTTATCTCTTGAAAACATTTTATAAAAAATATACTTTTTTTTAATATTAAATATTTTATTTTTTGTACATATTTAATATATTTAGCAAATATTATAAATACTTATATATTTATTAATATATTTAGGTTAAAAAACACAAAAAATAATACCTTTTTATTTTTATTAACATTTAACTTAAAAAAATCACTTGTTTGACAATATATTTTCTTTTATTTATGTTTTACACATGATTAATAAATATTGCATATATTATATAATAAATACATTTATTTAGCAAAATTAGGGTTTTGCCCTAAATACATGAAAAATACCAAAGATTAATTCATTTTATTTTTTAAATACTTGAAAAATCCTTTTTACATACATATGAAAATCATTTTTGCATCTTGCATATTTATTTTATTTTATTTAATTATTGTGCAATTAAATACCTTGTAAAAATTCAATTTGGATGTAATAGTTTAGGTTTAATTTCTTGCTAAAATATTCCCATTTGAACATTTGTACCCCCCATCCCATATATTGTGTTGTAATAACTTAGGACCTTTTATTTTCCGCATTTTAAATGCTTTCTAAATATGCCATGTTAGAATTAGGGTTTGTATGCAAAAATTAACCAAAAATAGTTTGACCTAAATTCAAGATAAACAAGCATGAAAATGGACAACACTAATCACACTTGCACCCCTAGGGTACTCCACTTGTTGCCTTCAATAAATGGGCCATATTGCATATTAGGTATCTTTGGCAAAAACAAAACAATCAAATGATCATAGTCCCTCGATGATGCTTTCAAAAGTTGCCTAAAAATGATCAAGTCCCTTAAAGGAAAAATTGCCCAAAGATACTTGGCACCATTGCAATCATGGTCTAAACAATGACCTGCGCCCGTCCCGTTCACATCCTAACATAAGATTGTCCACCAAATACAATGGTGGAACAAAATTGTTAAAAGGGTTAAAACATAGCAAAGATCTTTGAGAAATTTAGGGTAGATAGCTCTTGGTTACTTGCCAACTTGCAAAACAAAAACACTTGCCTATTTTTCAAAACACACATCACAACACTTTCAAAATAACTTTCAAAAACATTGAAAACTTTTCAAAAGATATACACCTTTGTATACATCCCAACATGGACCATTACAAAGGTTGCCACCACATTGGCCTCTTTTCAAAACATTTTTCAAACCCACGCACAAAGCACCATTTTAAACAATTGAAAATCAAGGCAAGTTGATCTAAGCAAGTAACTAAGAGCCCATGGATAACCATGAATAGAAAGGGTGCTAATACCTTCCCTTTCTATAATCTACTCCCCGAACCCAAGAAAACATCTCAAAGGTTTTTGCTGTGCTTTTTAACCTTTCCTTAGGATAAAATAAAAAGTCGGTGGCGACTCTTGCTCAACCGAAACATTTGCGAAAACAAACGCAAAATCTCAAGTCAGTTCTCCCACCGTATCACAGAAATGGCGACTCTGCTGGGGAAAACTCTTAAAGTGGAGTAACCTTAGGGCTTAGATCACCCTCTTGCATGACTAATTGTTTGCTTTGATTGCTTTACATCTTGGCTCTTGTTTGGGTTTGCAGTCCTATGCCCGGATTTGGGGAAACATTCATAGATAGCAATACATTGTGGAAACTGTGCGGGGTATACCGACACGGTTGAAGCAATAGCTATATTAGTGCGACATATTTGTGAGTACCGGTAACCCTTGAGTTCAATCAAGGAGAGTACGGGGCCGCTGAGTGATGTCACTAAGCACTAATGACCTAGAACCTTACTTGACCATCTTGGCCTTTCATTAGGGGTAGTGAGATGACCGGATTTGGTGCAGTCCGAAGTTGGTAGATACTCGATACTACACTCATTGAGGGTTGTTTTTTTGGAATATTTTGGTCGCTAGTTAAGTGGCTAAACCAAAACAATGAACAATGAAAACAATCCAGTGATATTGAGCTCCTTAGAACCCGGTTACTATTTTTAGGACAGGTTTTTAAGCCAACTACACTCAAGAGGGTACTTACCTATGAAACCCCATGCAAGCCTGAAACTAGGGTTTTGTGTGAATTGCTTGTACATATGTTTGTGCATACATCATGAACATCATAAAGCATCATATGCATTCACTAACCATTTCAAGGGTTTAGATCTTCATCTTTGTTCTTGTTTTGTAGGTCATGGAAATTCTTCGCAGGAAAACTATCCAAGTCAACCTTGTGAGAATCCCTCCTCAACTCAAAGAGCTCACATCAAGAATTCCAGAAAGCTCTCCCTTCAGTGAAAGACATGGTAGGCTGCACAGCTTAGTCAACACCAGCATTGAAGAGGACATGATGAAGGTGTTGTTCCAGTTCTTTGATCCTCTTCACCAATGTTTCACTTTCCCCGACTACCAGTCGGTGCCCAATTTGGAGGAATTTTCTCAACTCTTGAGAATTCCTATCCTTAATCAACTACCTTTCAACGGTACAGAAAAGGAACCAAAGCCTGAAGATGTTGCTCAAGCACTACATCTACATCCATCTGACATCAAGGGGCATTGGGAAACTAGAAGTGGTGTCAAAGGCTTCTTGGCAAAATTCTTGTTTGAGAAGGCACAAGAGTGTTGGAATTCATTGGACCTATAAGCCTTTGAAGAAATTGTGGCACTCCTTATCTATGGGTTGGTCCTGTTCCAAAATCCTGACCAGCTTGTAGATGTCAACGCCGTCAAGATCTTCTTATCCAGAAATCCAATACCAACATTGCTTGGGGACATTCTTCACTCATTTTACACTCGAACAATGAGAAAGAGGGGTGTTCTCATGTGTTGTACTCCTCTCCTTGCAATGTGGTTTATTCCACACCTTCCACAATCTGTCTTGAAGAATGACCAAGGCTTAAGGTGGTCACAACGATTGATGACCCTTACTCACTCTGATGTACATTGGTGTTCTCGGTCCAGAGAAAATGTTATCATCGTCGATCGTTGTGGAGAGTTCCCGAATGTTCCATTACTTGGCATTAGGGGAGGCATTACCTACAACCCTTGTCTAGCCTTGAGACAATTTGGATATGCATGGAGAGATGGCCCTCATGACATGTTGATTCCTGACTTAGTTTTTGACTTCGACAACAATGCGCAAGGACTTCGCCAAAGATTCATCAGAGCTTGGAGGATGCCTAACAAAGTTGACAGCAAGACATTGGGACACAAGAATTCCATCCCTCTTGAGCCTTACCTCAAGTGGGTACGAACCCGAGCAAAGAATCTAATGATGCCTTACCCTCATGTTCTCTCTGTGATTAAAGAGCCCGTTAAGGAAGGAGAGGTCCCCTACACCATTCTATATCCTGACATGCCTACATCGTGGGAGGAGATGCAGAAGAGTTAGATCCAACTCAAAGAGGAACGGAACACTTTTGAAGCCAGCTTCTACGCCAGTGAGAAGAAGGTTCTAGAGCTTACCCGCCGACTCCATGAGGAAGAGACCCTCAACACCTACATCGCACCAAAGAGGATGCGCACTATCTTTTTACCTTGAGAAGTTTTTTTGTAATATTTGGCCCATGGGGCATTTATGTACTGACAAATTTCTTCTTATTAATATGACGTGCGTTCTTTTTGTTTGCAACAATTTTGAATGTTCTAAATCCTTGAATGCATTGCATACATAAGCATATCATTCATCATACGCATAAGCAGGTCTCCACACCAGGTTTCCTTATCTTTCAGCTGTTTATTTCAGTAAGATGGATCTCGAACAGACGGTCAAGGACTTGCAGTCTCAAAACGCACAGTTCCAACAACTCCTGATGACCTTGGCTAAGGGTCAGGAAGATTTGAAAGCCCTGCTGGGGAACATAGACCAAGTGAAAAAGAAGAAGAAGAGAATCGGGGTGGCTACCTTAGGAAGAAGGTTTGAAGGTGAAGCCAGAAGAGTGCTTGAATTTCCCCCTACTTCTGAGGAGGGAACCAGTAAAGGAAATGCGGCTGCAGTACCTTCCGAATCCGAGGTTGAAGAAGAGGAGGCTGAAGAAGACGAAGACTACTCTGATCAACAATACCCGCCCGCTGATGATAAGTACAAAGGCTTGGAAGACAGGTTGGCAGCTATGGAGCTGCAGAGAGTTCCCGGCTTAGATTTCGAAGACTTGGGATTAGTTGCTGGAATTGTGATCCCCCCGAAGTTCAAAGTGCCAGTTTTTGTAAGGTATGACGGGCTGTCCTGCCCGAAAATTCATCTCAGATCATATGTAAGGAAGATCAAACCTTACACTGCAGACAAGAACCTTTGGATTCATTTCTTTCAGGATAGCCTTTCTAGGGCTCAACTCGAGTGGTTCTATCAGCTGGATGGAGCCAGTATCCGAAACTGGGAAGACTTGGCTACGGCATTTTATAAACAATATCAGTACAATTCTGACCTCGCTCCTATGCGTACCCAACTCCAGGGTATGTCACTAGGGACGGGCGAAAGATTCAAGGAATATGCACAAAAGTGGAGAGACCTGGCTGGCAGAGTGCAGCCACCGTTGACTGACCGTGAACTTGTTGACATGTTCTTAGGGACCTTGTCTGGTCCGTTCTTCAATCATCTGATTGGTAATTCCTCTACTGGGTTTACAGATTTGATCTTGACTGGTGAGAGGATAGAAGCTGGTATCAAGTCAGGGAAGATACAGAAAGGTGCCGCCGCAAATACTGAGAAGAAGCCTTTCAAGAAGGAAGCTAGTGCTGTTTATGGTCCTAGAAGACAGGTTAAGCCGGAACGCCGCCAAGCTGTCAATGCATTGGTAATTTCAAAGCCTGTTGCTGCTCCTCAGCAATATAATCAACAAAGGGGTGAGAGACCCAAAAGGCAGTACACTCGGCTCAGCATGACCCTGTCTCAGATTTTGCCGCAACTACTGTCAACCAATTTGGTAACTGTCAAAGAAGCTCTGAAGGTTGTGAACACAGCTTCACCGAAGTACAACCCCAACGCCCGTTACGCTTATCACTCTGATAGCCCCGGGCATACTACGGACGATTGCTGGGCTCTGAGGAATAAGGTTCAAGACCTTATTGATGCTAAAGAAATACAGTTTGAGGCGCCTGAAAAACCCAATGTTGTGACTGCTCCCATGCCCCAGCATGGAGTGAGTGTTGTGGAAGAAGACCGATATGTAGCCTCTGTGGAAGAGATTGTTACTCCGTTATCAACTGTTAAAAGGAATTTGTTGCTAGCCGGTTTATTTCCGGGATGTGGCGAAGATTGCCTTCTATGTGCTGTTTCGCCTTTTGGTTGTCCTTTGCTGAAATCAGGTATCCAAAGCCTGATGGATAGCAAAGAAATCTTGTTCGAGAAGATTGTTGTTCCCGCTGTCCCTGCCGAAGAAGTTTCTATTGTCACTATTTTCAACAAACCTCCCAAGGATCCTTCAAAAAAGCCTGTCAAAATCATGTCCACTCAGAAGATTGCTCCTATCATCATCACAGTTCTGGGGCCCCTCCCCTATACATCCGACAAAGCTGTCCCATGGCACTATGGGGCAGATGTTTATGTGCTGGGAGTGAAGCAGAAGTTTGATACAAGTACCGGTTGTTGTACCCCAAAATTTTCCCTCCCATATTCTTCAAGATTTGTCAAGATCAAGCTTCAAAATCTCCCAAGGGTTGCACAGTCCAATTGCCTCCTAACACAGTCAAAATTAGGGTTTTGGTTCTGGCAAAGAAATTGAAGTTTTCAAGGGTCCAATCAAGTCCCACATGCCCATAAACATTGTCAAGCATCCTTATGCCAAGTTTCAAGACTCACAGTATCAAATTGCACAGTCAAAAACCCTAAATGCTTCGCAGTCTACTGCAGGGGCAAAATGGTCATTTGACAGTCAAAAGTCAAAAATTTTGGTCAACATCTTATTTTGAAGCCACAAACATCATTTTATCAATTCTTGATCATGATTCTCAAGGCATGGCTCAAAAAGTCTCAAGATGCAAAAGTTTCTATTTTTGGACAGTTGAAAAAGTCAACTGCAAATTGACCAAGGCATAACTTCCACATGGCTTATCAGAAAAATTCCATCCAAAGCTCATTGTGAAGGGAATGACATTTCCTACAACGCATCTTCACACTTCAAGTCCAAGAAATGCTCTCACAAAAAGTTATCAATCTCAACATTATAGGTCATTTTCAAAAGTCAACAAAAAGACACTTTAAGTCAAAGACCATAACTTGAGATTGGTAAATCAAAATGACATGGGACCAAAGGCATTGGTTAGAGGACTTCAATACTGTAGGTGTTTAGTTATTGGCTTGCATTTTTGGTAAATTCCAAGTGTATGTGTGAATGTCATGACTGATGTCATAACATTCTAGTTCAGGTTGTACTAACTCTTTAGGTACATGTGCAGAAAAATATTGTAACTCAAATACTGATGTTTATAAGTGTGTATCTGAGCATGTTTGCAAAATGATCACATTTTGCTAATCAGTAGACAGGTTTTCTCAGATGTCATAACAGATGTTATGACATCCTGTTCTGAACTAGCAGGTTTACAGGATTGGATAAGTCTGAGTTTTTTCAGGAAATAACTCAGTCCTTCCTAAACAGAATCCTGCGTTTTCTGAGGAGTAACCTAGATCAATCCTAACCTGATCAATAAAGTACTGTGACCTGGTCTTAAGGTCAAACGGAATCAACCCTAGGTTTTTGGAAACCCTAACTGAAGTTGCAGCTGCTATATATTCAACAGAGCTGCGGTTTTTTTAAAGATCATCCCTGTTGATTGATTAGAAAATCAAGTTTGTAATCTGTATAGATTTGTTTTATTGTACTCCAAGCAATTATCATTGTGATAAGTGTCTTGGAATAGGTTTCAATTGTAAGGGTTGTGTAGCACTCAAAGCTTTGAAGCAAGAGTGTTTGAATGTTACTTGACTAAAGCTGTGAAGCAGAGTCAAGTTAGTTGTGTACATCACTCAAAGCTGTGAAGCACGAGTGATTGTGTTACTTGATTAAAAAGCTGTGAAGCTTAATCAAGTGTGTGTTTTGAAGAGTGTCTTCATCAATTCTCAAGTCAAATTGGTTTATGTATCACTGCTGTGATTGAGGGGGAGTGAGTAGGAACTCAGGTTTAAGTTGTACTTAGATTAGAATTGCATTGGGTAGGTCTTAAGTGAAGGAGATAAACTGGTTGGTTTATTCCTGAATTAACATCTCTTATAGTGGATTCTCTCCCTGGCTTGGTAGCCCCCAGAATAGGTGTTGTTGCACACTGAACTGGGTAAACAATTGACTGTGTTATTTACTGCTTTTGTATTTACTGTCATATAGTAAGTCAGATACGGTGTCATAACATTGGACGTGACATTGAGTATCTGTAGCCAGAATTTCAATTGGCATCAGAGCAGGCACCCTGCCTGTATTACTGGGTGAGATCTAGGGATATCACTTTCTGGCACTATGGACAAAGAAGGAGTTTTTGGAAATAGACCACCCATTCTGGATGGAACTAATTATGACTACTGGAAACCTCGTATGATTGCCTTCCTAAAATCTCTGGACAAAAAGGCTTGGAGAGCTGCTGACAAAGGATGGATTCATCCCACCATAACTGAAAGAGATGGGACAATCAGTCTGAAGCCTGAAGAAGATTGGAGTAAAGAAGAAGATGAGTTAGCTCTGGGAAATTCAAAAGCCTTAAATGCCTTGTTCAATGGAATAGATAGAAACATCTTCAGACTAGTACATCAATATGAACTGGCCAAGGAAGTTTGGGATACTATCAAAACTACTCATGAGGGCACTTCCAAAGTAAAAATGTCAAGGCTTCAGATGTTGACCACTAAGTTTGAGAATCTAAAAATGATGGAAGATGAAACCATTCATGAGTTTCACATGAACATCTTGGAGATTGCCAACACCTCAGGAGCACTGGGAGAAAAAATGTCAGAAGAAAAACTGGTGAGGAAGATTCTCAGATCCTTGCCTAAAAGATTTGCAATGAAGGTAACTGCCATAGAGGAAGCCCAGGACATTAGCAAGTTAAAAGTGGATGAACTTATTGGGTCTCTTCAGACTTTTGAGATGGGGATCACTGATAATGGTGACAAGAAGAACAAAAGCATAGCACTTGTATCCAACACTGATGTTGAATACAAGGAAGATGAAGAAGAAAACATATCAGAAGCCATTGCCATGCTTGGAAGACAGTTCAACAGGCTCATCAAAAGAATGGACCCAAAGTCAAGGTCTAATGTTCATAACATTCCTTCTGACATTGACAGTTCCAGCAGAAGACCAAGGTCAGAAGATAAGGAAAACCAAGGCAGAGGTATTCAATGCCATGGATGTGAAGGATATGGACATATTCGAGCTGAATGTCCTACCTTTCTTAAGAAGCAAAAGAAAGGAATGACTGTTACTTGGTCTGACTATGATTCAGAAAGCAATTCTGAAGAAGAATCTGCCAAACTAGTTACTGCCCTAACTAGTGTTTGTACTTCTGAAAGTGACACCAGTGATGAAGAAGTAACATTTGAAGAACTGGCTGATACCTACAAGAAATTGTGTATCAGAAGTGGTGAAGTCTGTGTGCAAAATGAGAAACAATCAAAACTCATTGTAAAGCTGGAGGCTGAAAAGAGGGCAAATCTTGAAACTATAGGTCTTTTAGAAGGAAAAGTTCAACTGCTGAACTCACAACTAAATCAAATGACCAAATCTGTCAAGATGTTGACCAATGGAACAGACAAATTGGAAGAGATCCTTCAGGCTGGTCAAAATGTGGGAAATAAATCTGGCCTAGGATTTGTGGAAACAAAGAAATTTGGTACCGGGAAGCAAATGTCAAAACGGATGTCTCCACATTACTCTCAACATCAGGGACAGAGACATATGAAGAAAAGGTACCAAAGATGGAGATGTCATCATTGTGGGAAATATGGTCACATAAAGCCCTTCTGCTTCAGACTACATGGATATCCTAATCAAAACTCAGATGTCAAACCTAAGTCTAAAAAGGTACCACACGCTCCTCAATGGAAGAAAAAGGCTACTGCACTGATAGCACACACTTCCCTGAAGATCTCAGCAAAGGAAGATTGGTACTTTGACAGTGGATGTTCCAGACACATGACTGGATTCAAAAATCTCCTCAATAATGTTATGCCTCACACCACCAGTTTTGTTACCTTTGGAGATGGTGCTAAAGGAGAAATCAAAGGAGTTGGTAATTTGGACTACCCTGGAGTTCCAAGTCTGAATAAGGTACTGCTGGTAAAAGGGTTGACTACTAATCTCATCAGCATCAGTCAATTATGTGATCTAGGATTCATGGTCAACTTCTCAAGATCTGAATGTCTAGTGTTTAATGAAAAACTAGATGTTGTAATGAGAGGAATCAAATCCAAAAATAACTGTTATGTGTGGTAGCCTGAGAACACTGATATCTCCACTATGAGTCAAATCATCAAAGAAGAAAAAGAGATGAAACAGTGGCAGCATAAGCTTGAAGGAATGAAAAGAGCTATTCCTATGGAAGATGTCAGAAGAACTCCTAAACTACAGGCTGATGATATATGTGATGTGGCAAAGAACAAGTCTCATAAATTCTGTTCTCAAAAATTCTGGTCAACACAGATGCTACCTGAAGACAATGTTACACAAGATGTTGTGACATTGTGGTGTGATAATCTGAAAACATTCAACATTTCCTTGAACCCTATTGACTTTGGAGAGAAGAAGCCATTTGAACTGGAACATAGTTTCTCTAAGCTTCAGCTAACTGATTCTTCTACCAAGGCGCTTGTTGGAAATAAACTTGAAAATTTGAGGGGCAGATTGGGTATTCACCAACATGAGAAATTATAGCAATTAGTTTTGCTGAAAACAAGGGTTGAAGGGATTAATTCTATTAAGTCTATATTTAGTGGGTTAATCATATTCATTCACAATTCCTTCAAAAGCCTTCAGAAGTTGAAAAGACTCCCTTGTACTCCCTATCTCTCTCATCCTTGCAACCTGTTTTCTCCTCCCAATCAAAGAGTTTTCTCAAACTGCTACTGCTACTCAACATTAAACACAATGTCTCAGACATCATCTTCCACCATGGCGGCTTCGTCTCACTCATCATCGTCATCATCTGATCAAGATTCTAGGGCAATCACTACATGCATAGAATCTGAAGTTCTTGAGGTCACTCCTCTCAGGGAGATGGCAACTGACCCAGCCAGAGTCAAAAAGCTCAGGACTAGACATGCAGGAAGAGCTCAAGCTACAATCTTTGGTAATTCTTCTCTTCCTTCGTCTTCTACACCTAATAAAGAAGGATCAGTTCAAGTACACCAAGCTATTGCTAGACTGGTTTCTAGCATTCTGAGTGGCAACCAATCTGTACCGGGGATTTCTATCCCTTTGAATCAATCAGAAAGTCCAAATGTGGAAGGTTCTGAAAATATAGATGTCACTGAGGATGTTGTGACACCAAAAGACAACATTCAGAATCCCTCTGAAAAGGCTGCTGATCCACCTATCATTGATGTGGATGAAGATTACTCAGATAATGAACTGATTGCTAATGTGAACCCTAGCATTGCTAGGAGATTGATGAAAAGAAAGAGTAGTGAGACTGTTAAACCTGATGCTAAGAAATCCAAGGCTGAAGGGATGGCTGAGAAAATTCAGACAAAAGGGAAGAAGGCACAGGTGCAGACTGCTAGACAACCAATCTCCAAGAAAAGTAAAGAACCTGAAACTTCCGACTCTGATGATGAATCAGAATTTGAGATTGACATTGACAATACTCCCAGAAGGAAGCTCCCCTCCAGCAAGATTGCTAGAGTGCCTGAAGTACCAACAGACAACATCTCCTTTCATCATCCTGATAATGCAAACAGATGGAAGTATGTTTGCCTGAAGAGAATAGCCTTGGAGAGAGAACTCAACAATGATGCCTTGGAGTGCAAAGACATCATGGAGCTGATCAAGAATGTTGGGCTAATGAAGACAGTGATGAAGTTCAGCAAATGTTATGAAAATCTGGTTAAAGAGTTTGTAGTGAACTTGTCCAATGATTGTGCTGATGGGAGGTCAGCTGACTTTGAGAGTGTGTTTGTTAGAGGAAGAAGGGTCAAGTTCTCTCCATCAGAAATCAACAAGTTTCTTGGAAGAACAAATAAGGACTGTCCTGATCTAGAGGCAACTGACAATGAAGTATGTTTGACCATCACTGCCAGGCAAGTAAAGTGCTGGCCCTTGAAAGGGAAGTTGAATGCTAGTAAACTCAGCATGAAATTTGCCATCTTGCATAAAATAGGTGCAGCAAACTGGGTGCCTACAAATCACAAATCAACCATCTCCACAGGATTGGGGAGATTCATCTATGCTGTAGGAACCAAGACTGCCTTTGACTATGGAAGGTACATCTTTGAACAAACCTTGAAGCATGCTGGCAGTTATGCTGTCAAAGGACCAATTGCTTTTCCCTCCCTCCTTTGTGGAATCATCCTTGCACAATACCCTGACATCCTTGTAGCAAGAGATACAGTCTGCAAAAGAGCCCCTGCCCTTGGCCTGCACTACAAACTGTTTCAGGGATCCCATGCTCCAGACATTGTCATAACATCAGCTGAGACATCGTCTGCAAAGATCCAGTCCAAAACATCAGATGTCATAGCTGTTTTAAAAGAAACTTGCAAAGATCTGGATGCTAGAAAAAGGACCCTAGAAGCTCTAATTGCCAGGCTAGAAAAGGAAGAAGCTGAAGAAAGCAGAAGGGAAGAAGATGAAGGACAGCTCAACATTGAAGAAATTGGCTCCTCTGAGTCTGATGACAGTGCTTGAAGGATGATTGCTGCTTGGTGGTGTTGCTGGTGGAGTTTGGAAGTATGTTCTGCTGTTGTCTGCTGCTGATCTCATTATTTTGTCTTGGATAACTGTATAACTTTATAAACATGTAATCTTTGGCCCATTTGTGGCTAAAGTGGGGGAGAATATTTTTGGTACTGCTTAATTAGTACTTAACACTATATTTTTCTGCTGTCACTTATTTCTGCTGCTATCTATCTATCTCTGATTGTTTAGGGACTTTAGCCAAAAATCTGCCAAAGGGGGAGTTTGTAGGTGTTTAGGTATTGGCTTGCATTTTTGGTAAATTCCAAGTGTATGTGTGAATGTCATGACTGATGTCATAACATTCTAGTTCAGGTTGTACTAACTCTTTAGGTACATGTGCAGAAAAATATTGTAACTCAAATACTGATGTTTATAAGTGTGTATCTGAGCATGTTTGCAAAATGATCACATTTTGCTAATCAGTAGACAGGTTTTCTCAGATGTCATAACAGATGTTATGACATCCTGTTCTGAACTAGCAGGTTTACAGGATTGGATAAGTCTGAGTTTTTTCAGGAAATAACTCAGTCCTTCCTAAACAGAATCCTGTGTTTTCTGAGGAGTAACCTAGCTCAATCCTAACCTGATCAATAAATTACTGTGACCTGGTCTTAAGGTCAAACGGAATCAACCCTAGGTTTTTGGAAACCCTAACTGAAGTTGCAGCTGCTATATATTCAACAGAGCTGCGGTTTTTTTAAAGATCATCCCTGTTGATTGATTAGAAAATCAAGTTTGTAATCTGTATAGATTTGTTTTATTGTACTCCAAGCAATTATCATTGTGATAAGTGTCTTGGAATAGGTTTCAATTGTAAGGGTTGTGTAGCACTCAAAGCTTTGAAGCAAGAGTGTTTGAATGTTACTTGACTAAAGCTGTGAAGCAGAGTCAAGTTAGTTGTGTACATCACTCAAAGCTGTGAAGCACGAGTGATTGTGTTACTTGATTAAAAAGCTGTGAAGCTTAATCAAGTGTGTGTTTTGAAGAGTGTCTTCATCAATTCTCAAGTCAAATTGGTTTATGTATCACTGTTGTGATTGAGGGGGAGTGAGTAGGAACTCAGGTTTAAGTTGTACTTAGATTAGAATTGCATTGGGTAGGTCTTAAGTGAAGGAGATAAACTGGTTGGTTTATTCCTGAATTAACATCTCTTATAGTGGATTCTCTCCCTGGCTTGGTAGCCCCCAGAGTAGGTGTTGTTGCACACTGAACTGGGTAAACAATTGACTGTGTTATTTACTGCTTTTGTATTTACTGTCATATAGTAAGTCAGATACGGTGTCATAACATTGGACGTGACATTGAGTATCTGTAGCCAGAATTTCAAAGACCTTTCAAAAATTTCCAAGAACATTATCAAAGCTTAAAAATTGAGCAAGATATGCCTTGTGGAAGTTGGGAAATTTTTGGGAATTTTGAAAAGTCAACTTTGCTTCAAATACCTCAAAATTGCTAATGGGCCTCAATTTCTTCCATGAATCATTATCCAAAAGCTATGCACGACCCTTTAAGCTAAAAGGGAGTTATTTTCTTATTTTTAATTAATTAATTGAATTTTTAATCCTATTAATTCATTTAATTAAAATTAAATATGAGAAAAATACTAAATCATGTGTTTCAAATCTTTTTGTGTAGCCAATTCATTCTTTATGGATCAAATATTCGTGTACCATTCAAAAAGGAAAGAATATTCCATGATTTGGCACAATTGGCATGAAAAAGATTGAAAAAAAGATCATGGAAAATCAAATCTCAAAATCATGAATGGATGGATTTTTGGGCTGGCTTTTTGACCTAATTCATTCATATACATAAGCATAAGTGAACCCTAATGCCTAGAACATGAGAGCTGCACAGAAACCTGAAGGACAACTTTGCATTTTTTCACAAAAAAGTGGAAAACTGTTTTGATACCTAGGGCTTGTTTCAAAGATCAAAAAGCATTCCAAAAGCTTGCTAACACTACCAGGAAGCTATTCCAATCGAAACCAACCCTCCATACTCAAGGAATTGGTATAACCGGATTGCATTTTTCATGAAACTTTCCATATTCGTGTTTTCATTTTCATGCATTATTAATGTCTTTTAATGATTGATTTATACTAACATGATGATTCTGAAGCTAATGGCACAATTCAATTGAAGAATGGCTACCTGTATAGAAAGTTACCATGAATGCATATTAGGGTTTCAGAAACTTTGAAAGAGGGGTTCATTCGTCTGGAAAAATTGGACAATAAAACCAGTACCATTGAAATCAGGAGATCCAAACGAATTGATCTCACACCTCGCGCCCTTTTTCTTTTTAACCATACTCTAATCGCTATTATTGCAGGTTTGTTTTAGTGGGGGTTTAAAACCCCCGCTATTTGATATCATTTACAGGTGCAAAAGGAAGAAGAAGGCTAGCATGGATGAACGTGGTTGGCTGATTCAAATTTAGCGCGTTTTTATTTTTGGTTCAGCGTAATCTTACTTTTTCCATTATATTGATCATTGTCCATTATACATACAAACTAACGCGTTGGCTCAGTTGGCTTGTGTGTTGTCCTACAGGCATTGGGACCTGGGTTCGATTCCCAGGTCCCCCATATTTCTTCATAATTTGTTTGTAACGTATTCAGGTGTTGCTACTCTCCAGTGGTCCACCAAACGCCCCAATGCCTGTGCCTGCCACATGTCTCCAGGGATCAATCCAAAGGCCATCACATGGATTCCACCATGAACGCTAGTCAAACAGTCTGCACGCAAGCGCTGGAAAGTCAAAAAGGCCAGATTTCTAGTGGGCCTAAATTCCTTGCATAAACCTCCCCTTTGGGTTCAGACACCCCATGGTTTGCATTTTTTCTTCTTTCTTTTCAATTTTTTCTTTTTAATTTGTTTTATTGTTTTAGTTAATTCTACCAAAATTAATTTTCATAATAAAATAAAAATCAGAAATCATAAAAATAAAAATATGTTTTATTTAACATTTAAGTCACTAATTTTTGTAAATAAATCTTTTAATAATCAATTTAGTAAAATTAGGCTTTATTTTAATCTTTTCTTAAATAAACTAAAAAATATAGAAATTAGGTTTTTAGCATTTTTATTCTCTTTTCTTAATAAATAACTTTTTATTCTTATCATTATTAATTATTAATTATTTTGTAAATAAACTTGTAATTAATTAATTTAGTAAAATTAGGTTAAATTTAAACATTTTTTTAATTAAAAACAAACTTAGAATTAGGGTTTTATTTAACTTTTAATTTTAATTAATTTTCTTTGTTTTCATTAAATACAAAAACATAAAAAAATAACTTCTTTTCTTATTAAATAACTAATTAGTCTTTTTAATTTCATTTAATTTCTTTAAAGGGTCCAACGCCCTCGCATATTCGATTCTAATTTCTTGTCGCGCGTTTGTCTTTATTTTTTGTTTCAAATATAATGTAATTGCTAAAGCCTTGTAATAGATAATTAGGGAATTTATTTATTTTCTGCATTTTATTCAAATCGGGTCTTTGTTAATTTGGAGATGTATAGACCCGCACCTTGTAATAGCGTAGGACCTTTATTTTCCGCATTTTAATTTCCGCACCCTTTAAACTGCTAATCACATGAAAGAATGAATGGCCCAAATAAAATCGAAGCGTAGCTCACCCAATGCATGATCAAGATAAAACATAACTGAAAATGGTACACAATTCACACCCCACTCCTAGGGTACGCCTCACTGTTGCCTTGCCCCTCGAAACGTGGTCGTCGAGTATAGGAAGTTTTAGTAAGTCCTCATGTCCATGAACATGGCATGAGGGTAGCTTCTAAGGTGTCCTACTGTTGCTCTGGTGACCACACTGTCCCTAAACTCGAATTGACCCGAACACCTCCAACGGTGGTGCTACCTACCTCTCAATGATGGGATGGCACTACCTTAAGGACATTTACACAGCCTAATTCCTTAGGGTAGGTAGATGACTCGTAGATACTTGCTCTAATTCAAAACAAATCAAATCAAAACTCTTTTCACACCGACACTTTTCAAAAAGCTTTCAAAAACAATTTTTCAAACACTCTTGAGGACTGATACAAGAGTCGATCTGGAACTTTCAAAGAAACTTTTTCAAACCCACTCACACTTTGAAAAGCAAACAAACATTTTAACATAATGAGCAAGTACCTAAGAGCCCATGGATAACCATGGATATAAAGGGTGCTAACACCTTCCCTTTCTATAAATCTACCTCCCGAACCGAGAAACTATCTCATAAGGAATTTTGCTGTGCTTTTGTCCTGTCCATGTTGAAGAAAATAAAAGACGGTGGCGACTCTTGCTTACCGCGACATTTCGCGAAACCAGCATTAAACAGTCAGTTCCAGATCCACGGATCATAGAACTGGCGACTCTGCTGGGGATATTTAAAGTGAGGTGTACCTTAGGACTAAGATCATTTTTGTTTTCAATTGTCTGAATTGTTTGCTTTATTATTGTGGGTACTGTCTTGGGAGTTCTATAGATCCGAACCCGGATCTGGGGGATACCTTCTTAGAAAGTAGCAACAAGACTGTGAGGGAACTGTGCGGGGTATACCGACATGGTTGAAGCAGTCTTCTACGTTGATGTGGCACTTTGGTGTGTACCGGTAACCCTTGAGTTCAGTCAAGGAGAGTACGGGGCCGCCGCATGGTGTCGTGAAGCATCAACTGACCTTAGGAACCTTAATTGAACCATCTTGGCCTCTTTAGGGTAGTGAGATAACTGACTTTGGTGCAGTCCGAGGTTGGTTGATACTCGATACTACACTCAATTGAGGGTTGTTTTCTTGGAATATTTCGATCGCCAGTTCAGTGGCTAAATCGAAACGATGAACAATGAAAGCAATCCAATGATATTGGGACCCCTAGAACTCGGTTACTTTTGATAGGACAGGTCTTAACCAACAAACTGAAAGAGGGTAATACCTAGACCCCATGCTGGCCTAAAATCTAAGGGCTCTTTTGTGTGACTTGTGTGCCTTCGTATTTGACTACTTGAATGCTTGTTTTCTGACACTTGAGTTTCTTGCAGGTTTTGTTTACAGTCCTTAATTAGGACTCATAACAGGGTTTACCTATATTACCCCATGAATAGCATAACATCATACCATTGCATACATCCTACATAAGGACTAATCCATTTCAAGGATCTCAAGGGTTTGTGATGCAGGTCATAATGAGCCAAATGTCTAGCAAGGGGCAAAGAGGATTTATCTTCCTCTAGCCAAAGTTGTTAGGGGCTATGACCCACTCGATACGGTGAGCCTTGACTCTTGAAGAAGGACTCTCAACAACATGAAGTTCCTTCAATCAAGCTACCGGATTCAAATTTTGACAATTTTTTCTTGTTTACCCCGCGAGATCCTTGAAAACATTGCATATATATACATACATCTCATCGCATTACAGGTACCCTTGTTGCAGGTCACTTACCCTTTTTCGCTGTTTATTTCAGCAATTGCTTCCCAACAAGACAACCAGGGTCTTCACGCTCAAGAGACTCAGTTCAGGGAGATCTTCCTAAGCCTATCCAAGGGGCAGGAAGAGTTAAGGACACTCCTCATGGGGAATCTGGCCAAGAAAAGTCCCGAAGATGATAAGGACGAACGGCTGAAACGTCTGCAAACTGAGGTAGATACAATGAAAACCCAGATGCTGGGGCAAAGGGCTCTCATCCAAGGTTTAGCTCGGGAGCAAGAAGAGCTGAGGACTATGATCAGTCAGCTTCATCAAGACATGACACAACCAGCCCAAGTCAGGGGCCAGGTCATTGAACAGCTTCCAAGAGGACAAGAGTCTGGCATGGTGAAGAATAGACCTCTCCAAATTGCTACCACTTCACAGGTCCAACCACAACCTCGCCCAGAGCAACAAGTTGATCAGAATAAGCCAAGCAGGTCCAAGAGGCAATTCACCCAGCTTAACGTGTCGCTGTTTCAAGCTCTACAACACCTGTTGAGGTTGAATCTGGTTACACTAAGGGCTCCTCCCCGGAACCCCAACATCTCTGCTCCTAACTATCATCCCAACAAAAGGTGTGCATACCACTCCGATAGTCCTGGACACGACACTGCTGACTGCTGGGCTCTGAAGAACAAGGTCCAGGACCTGATTAATGAAGGGGCAGTGGATTTCACCCAAGTGGGTCAGGCTGAGTGCTTCTACCATCCCTACAGGATTCACCATTTGAAGTAACAAGCCCTGAAATGAGAAGACTTTTTGTCTATTAGAATTTTCAAGTTGTAATTTTCTTTTGATTGTTCAAACATTTATTCATGTTAAACGTTGTTATTTCATTAATGCATCGCATGTGTCTGTTTTGAATCAATATATTCGCATTCGCCATATTCAAACTGTTCTCATTTTCTTGATGTCAACTCTCAATTAATAATTCTAAGCCTCTTGAGGGAGGATGACGAAAACGATACCACAATCTACAGTATGCTTTTGAAAAGACCCCGCTGATGAGGTACAAGTATTGTTTCAATCCCTAAACACTGGAGTTATAAGGAAGATAATCCCTCGTCAACCCCTCTGAGCCAAAGAAGTAGGAGTTTTTCTTTTCGAAATTTAAAACCCTTAATCATAACCTGGGGCAGGGTAGTCTTCTCAGTTGATCCAGGTGCACAACAAATAGCATCAAAGGAGTCCTTCCAAAACAAAAGACAATGATGGTTCCGAATAATCATAAAGATAGGCAGTCATCATTTCTCAAAATAAAAGACCAATAAGTCAAAACCTATGAAGGAGACTTACAAAAACTGGGGCATCCCGCTGACTGTAAATACAAAAAGAAACAGTTCAGGCAAAAAATAGGGATAATAAAATCAGAAAGAAAGAGGTCCTACAAACCCTCAACAAAAAGGAAATGACTGCCTATTCAAAATAAACTGTCAATATCCGAATCATCACTGGAATATCAGAGCAAAGACTCAAACAAGGTCTAACGCACGATCAGCTGAGTTTAGGTTTGAAGAACATCACGAAGAACGGGTGGGTACAAATACTTTGAGCCTTTATCCTTTGTTTCTTAAACCGTGAACCCGGCCACGTTATAACCCTTAAAAGTCCTAGTTGAAGCATGGGTTAGTTCGAAAGCATACTGTACAAAGGTATCCTGACTCCTTAAGGCTTGCGGTAAAACAACGAGTTGACATCACAATTTACAAATTCACTTGTGTTTTATGAAAAATGCATTTTCAAAAAAAAAACTTCAAGACAGACATAAGCTTTGCATTTTTTGATATAACTTCGTTTGCATATGACTTTTTGTTTGAACAGCATAGAAATTCGCACGAGGAATATCTAGTGAACAAAAGCACTTCCAATCAAGGGGCACGGCATATCATTGTCCATCATCTGGGGCAGTCCAGTCAAGATTCAAGGAATCTCTCAAAATGCCAAACAGCCAGGGGCAAACCTCCGCCTGAGCCACTTGGGGCATTGGACATGAATTCCCAGCAACATATCTTGCATGACCAAACATCTTCTGGTAGCGTGGCAACACAATAACAGGGGCACCTCCCTACATCCTGAGAGCATGGACATAGTCGGAAAAAATACTACGCATAATCAAAGACCCGCTAGGTTGACACACCTAGGCAAAAATAAGGGCTTCCCGGCAAACCAAAAGGGTTCGGGCAAAAATAAGGGATGAAATAGAAAAAATCTGTACACCCGGCAAGCCGAAAACCTGAGAAGGCGGCTTGGGTAAAAAAGGGTATCCCGGTGGACTGAAAACCCGAAAGGGCGGTCCAGGAAAAAGTTAGGGATCAAAAGCGTACGACTATGTCCCGGCATCTTGTCACTTTCCTACCAGAAGAAGATTTGTCGATCGGCAGTCATCAAGCACCTCCACAGGTAACATCAGAAACAGGGGCAGTAATGAGTCGTCGAAGCGATCTAATTGCTCTGTCCACAAGATACAAGGTATGATCAGCTGAAGAAGGTAACCAAGATATCTTAATTCCCCAGAGAGTGAGCAAGCAAGTCAATGCGCTCTCCCCAAGCAGAGTTATCCTGTCAGCCTTAAGGAAGTTGGGCATCCTCCAGCAAATATCAAACATTCCTCAGCAGAGTACACAGACATTCCTAATAAGCATCCCCGACAGTCTTGATCTAAGATTGTTCCCCGGCGGTATACCAGACATTCAGCGGAGCCACTTCCCAAATATATCTCAAAGATTTCCCCAGGAGAGTCCAGTCTGAAGATTTCCCCAGGAAAGCTGAATCATCTCCCCAGCAAGAAGCTCATCCCCAGTAGATTCTGGAAGCTTCCCCCCTGCAGAGCACGAACGCGTCCCCCGGCTTTATTCAAAGGTTATTTCCCTACCAGGATATAACTGGGTTATCCTCAGCCAATAACCAGGGAAAGATCGTCCCCGACAAAGTCTTCCTATCCTCCAGCGGAGTTCATCACATTCTTCAACAAAACCCAACAATGGTATCCCCAATGGAGTTCTCATTCATCTCAGCGAAGCACCTCTCCTCCCACAGAGTATTGTTCCCCAGCAAGATCGCTAGAGTAGTTATTCCCCGCAGAGTAATCTCTTTATCAAGTTTATTACCCAACAGAGTCATCTTCTCCTACCAGTTCATTCTTGCAATCTTCATCCCCAGCAGAAACGAAGAACTCTCTTCAACCATCAGCCCAGGATTTAACTCACGGCATTCATCAAGGATATATTTTCCTAGACGAAAATACCTTCAAAAACATCACATACATCATGATACATGAATAAACGCATCATATCTTACAATCTCATTTATGTTGAGAACATCATTGCTTGATCCATGGCATGCATTACATACGACTGACTTTTACATTTCAGGAAAGATCCAGTTAAGTTCTCAGCTATTCCAAGACCTTGCCTGGTCCAGTTAAATCGACTCCTAAAGATTTTTTTGATGTCGATCCAGTCAAAGGCCTTCTCTGGTCCAGTTAAATCGATTCCTAAAGATTTTCCTGATAAAGACCCAGTTGAAGATTCCAAGACCTTGCCTGGTTCAGTTAAATCGACTCCTAAAGATTTTTCTGATGCCGATCCAGTCAAAGGCCTTCTCTGGTCCAGTTAAATCGATTCCTAAAGATTTTCCTGATGAAGACCCAGTTGAAGATTCCAAGACCTTGCCTGGTTCAGTTAAATCGACTCCTAAAGATTTTTCTGATGCCGATCCAGTCAAAGGCCTTCTCTGGTCCAGTTAAATCGATTCCTAAAGATTTTCCTGATGAAGACTCAGTAGAAGACGTCCAAGATTCCTTCATCATTCTTTTGAGGTAGTAATCGCCCCAAGATTCTCTCATCATCCCGTTGAGGTAGTAATCGCCCCAAGGTTCTCTCATCGTCCTGTTGAGGTAGTAATCGTCCAAGGTTCTCTCATCGTCCCGTTGAGGTAGTAATCGCCCAAGGTTCTCTCATCGTTACTGTTGAGGTAGTAATCGCCCAAGGTTCTCTCATCGTTACTGTTGAGGTAGTAATCGACCAAGGTTCTCTCATCGTTACTATTGAGGTAGTAATCGCCCAAGGTTCTCTCATCGTCCCGTTGAGGTAGTAATCGCCCAAGGTTCTCTCATCGTTACTGTTGAGGTAGTAATCGCCCAAGGTTCTCTCATCGTTACTGTTGAGGTAGTAATCGCCCAAGGTTCTCTCATCGTTACTGTTGAGGTAGTGATCGCCCAAGGTTCTCTCATCGTTACTGTTGAGGTAGTAATCGCCCAAGGTTCTCTCATCGTTACTGTTGAGATAGTAATCGCCCAAGGTTCTCTCATCGTTATTGTTGAGGTAGTAATCGCCCAAGGTTCTCTCATTGGTACTGTTGAGGTAGTAATCGCCCAAGGTTCTCTCATCGTTACTGTTGAGGTACGCAGGTTCTCGCTACGGAATCTCTTACGCGATCAACACCTAGACGGCATCTATAAGCCCATCCACATACTGACAGTCTCCAAATGGCATCTATAAGCCCATTCCCGACAAGACCCCGTCACCACACCAGATGGCATCTATAAGCCCGTCCCCCTATCCAGCATCTCTCCAAATGGAATTTGTAAGCCCATTCCCTGCATCATATTGCTGATACTCTACTATGTGAGTGCAAATTTCTGGGCACTCTAGTGTTCAATCATCTTCCACATTCGGATTACGAAAGGCATGTCAGCCAATCTACATCCTCAAGTCTAAGAAGATTGAACAGGGGCAACTGTTGTACCCCAAAATTTGCCCTCCCATATTCTTCAAGATTTGTCAAGATCAAGCTTCAAAATCTCCCAAGGGTTGCACAGTCCAATTGCCTCCTAACACAGTCAAAATTAGGGTTTTGGTTCTGGCAAAGAAATTGAAGTTTTCAAGGGTCCAATCAAGTCCCACATGCCCATAAACATTGTCAAGCATCCTTATGCCAAGTTTCAAGACTCACAGCATCAAATTGCACAGTCAAAAACCTTAAATGCTTCACAGTCTACTGTAGGGGCAAAATGGTCATTTGACAGTCAAAAGTCAAAAATTTTGGTCAACATCTTATTTTAAAGCCACAAACATCATTTGATCAATTCTTGATCATGATTCTCAAGGCATGGCTCAAAAAGTCTCAAGATGCAAAAGTTTCTATTTTTGGACAGCTGAAAAAGTCAACTGCAAATTGACCAAGGCATAACTTCCACATGGCTTATCAGAAAAATTACATCCAAAGCTCATTGTGAAGGGAATGACATTTCCTACAACTCATCTTCACACTTCAAGTCCAAGAAATTCTCTCACAAAAAGTTATCAATCTCAACATTATAGGTCATTTTCAAAAGTCAACAAAAAGGCACTTTAAGTCAAAGACCATAACTTGAGATTGGTAAATCAAAATGACATGGGACCAAAGGCATTGGTAAGAGGACTTCAAGTCCTTTCCAAAATTTCTAATAACATGATCAAAGCTTAAAAATTGAGCAAGATATGCCTTGTGGAAGTTGGGAAATTTTTGGGAATTTTGAAAAGTCAACTTTGCTTCAAATACCTCAAAATTGCTAATGGGCCTCAATTTCTTCCATGAATCATTATCCAAAAGCTATGCACGACCCATTAAGCTAAAAGGGAGTTATTTTCTTATTTTTAATTAATTAATTGAATTTTTAATCCTATTAATTCATTTAATTAAAATTAAATATGAGAAAAATACTAAATCATGTGTTTCAAATCTTTTTGTGCAGCCAATTCATTCTTTATGGATCAAATATTCGTGTACCATTCAAAAAGGAAAGAATATTCCATGATTTGGCACAATTGGCATGAAAAAGATTGAAAAAAAGATCATGGAAAATCAAATCTCAAAATCATGAATGGATGGATTTTTGGGCTGGCTTTTTGACCTAATTCATTCACATACATAAGCATAAGTGAACCCTAATGCCTAGAACATGAGAGCTGCGCAGAAACCTGAAGGACAACTTTGCATTTTTTCACAAAAAATTGGAAAACTGTTTTGATACCTAGGGCTTGTTTCAAAGATCAAAAAGCATTCCAAAAGCTTGCTAACACTACCAGGAAGCTATTCCAATCGAAACCAACCCTCCATACTCAAGGAATTGGTATAACCGGATTGCATTTTTCATGAAATTTTCCATATTCGTGTTTGCATTTTCATGCATTATTAATGTCTTTTAATGATTGATTTATACTAACATGATGATTCTGAAGCTAATGGCACAATTCAATTGAAGAATGGCTACCTGTATAGAAAGTTACCATGAATGCATATTAGGGTTTCAGAAACTTTGAAAGAGGGGTTCATTCGTCTGGAAAAATTGGACAATAAAACCAGTACCATTGAAATCAGGAGATCCAAACGAATTGATCTCACACCTCGCGCCCTTTTTCTTTTTAACCATACTCTAATCGCTATTATTGCAGGTTTGTTTTAGTGGGGGTTTAAAACCCCCGCTATTTGATATCATTTACAGGTGCAAAAGGAAGAAGAAGGCTAGCGTGGATGAACGTGGTTGGCTGATTCAAATTTAGCGCGTTTTTATTTTTGGTTCAGCGTAATCTTACTTTTTCCATTATATTGATCATTGTCCATTATACATACAAACTAACGCGTTGGCTCAGTTGGCTTGTGCGTTGTCCTACAGGCATTGGGACCTGGGTTCGATTCCCAGGTCCCCCATATTTCTTCATAATTTTGTTTGTAACGTATTCAGGTGTTACTACTCTCCAGTGGTCCACCAAACGCCCCAATGCCTGTGCCTGCCACATGTCTCTAGCGATCAATCCAAAGGCCATCACATGGATTCCACCATGAACGCTAGTCAAACAGTCTGCACGCAAGCGCTGGAAAGTCAAAAAGGCCAGATTTCTAGTGGGCCTGAATTCCTTGCATAAACCTCCCCTTTGGGTTCAGACACCCCATGGTTTGCATTTTTTCTTCTTTCTTTTCAATTTTTTCTTTTTAATTTGTTTTATTGTTTTAGTTAATTCTACCAAAATTAATTTTCATAATAAAATAAAAATCAGAAATCATAAAAATAAAAATATGTTTTATTTAACATTTAAGTCACTAATTTTTGTAAATAAATCTTTTAATAATCAATTTAGTAAAATTAGGTTTTATTTTAATCTTTTCTTAAATAATCTAAAAATATATAGAAATTAGGTTTTTAGCATTTTTATTCTCTTTTCTTAATAAATAACTTTTTATTCTTATCATTATTAATTATTAATTATTTTGTAAATAAACTTGTAATTAATTAATTTAGTAAAATTAGGTTAAATTTAAACATTTTTTTAATTAAAAACAAACTTAGAATTAGGGTTTTATTTAATTTTTAATTTTAATTAATTTTCTTTGTTTTCATTAAATACAAAAACATAAAAAAATAACTTCTTTTCTTATTAAATAACTAATTAGTCTTTTTAATTTCATTTAATTTCTTTAAAGGGTCCAACGCCCTCGCATATTCTATTCTAATTTCTTGTCGCGCGTTTGTCTTTATTTTTTGTTTCAAATATAATGTAATTGCTCAAGCCTTGTAATAGATAATTAGGAAATTTATTTATTTTCTGCATTTTATTCAAATCGGGTCTTTGTTAATTTGGCGATGTATAGACCCGCACCTTGTAATAGCGTAGGACCTTTATTTTCCGCATTTTAATTTTCGCACCCTTTAAACTGCTAATCACATGAAAGAATGAATGGCCCAAATAAAATCGAAGCGTAGCTCACCCAATACATGATCAAGATAAAACATAACTGAAAATGGTACACAATTCACACCCCACTCCTAGGGTACGCCTCACTGTTGCCTTTCCCCTCGAAACGTGGTCGTCGAGTATAGGACGTTTTAGTAAGTCCTCATGTCCATGAACATGGCATGAGGGTAGCTTCTAAGGTGTCCTACTGTTGCTCTGGTGACCACACTGTCCCTAAACTCGAATTGACCCGAACACCTCCAACGGTGGTGCTACCTACCTCTCAATGATGGGATGGCACTACCTTAAGGACATTTACACAGCCTAATTCCTTAGGGTAGGTAGATGACTCGTAGATACTTGCTCTAATTCAAAACAAATCAAATCAAAACTCTTTTCACACCGACACTTTTCAAAAAGCTTTCAAAAACAATTTTTCAAACACTCTTGAGGACTGATACAAGAGTCAATCTGAAACTTTCAAAGAAACTTTTTCAAACCCACTCACACTTTGAAAAGCAAACAAACATTTTAACACAATGAGCAAGTACCTAAGAGCCCATGGATAACCATGGATAGAAATGGTGCTAACACCTTCCCTTTCTATAAATCTACCTCCCGAACCGAGAAACTATCTCATAAGGAATTTTGCTGTACTTTTGTCCTGTCCATGTTGGAGAAAATAAAAGACGGTGGCGATTCTTGCTTACCGCGACATTTCGCGAAACCAGCATTAAACAGTCAGTTCTAGATCCACCGATCACACCGGTGTTAGCAACATCACCGGGCCTGCCAAAATTACTCGCAGTGGTAGGTTGTTCTCGCCAGATATTGCGCCGCCAGCTATTCAGAAACCTCTTATCATCACACCCGCAAGTCTGCATGTTCCACTTCCTAATCAAGTTCCTGTTTCTACCCCTGCTGCCGAGTCCTCTGACGCTCGGGGCAAAGGGATTGCTACTGATTTGCCTGCCTTGACGGAGGCGCCGAAGACAACCACTGTTGAAGCCTCCCAGCAAGAGATGAAGGAGATCCTCAAGATTATCAAGAAAAGTGATTTCAATGTTGTTGAGCAGTTGGGGCACACCCCATCAAAAATTTATATGTTATCACTGCTGTTGTGTTCAGAGGCCCATGCAAAGGCCCTGATCTCCTTCCTGAAGACGGCTCATGTGCCGCAAGAAACATCTGCTGATCAATTTACTGATTGCGTGGCCAACTTGACTGCCGATAATGGTTTGGGCTTCTCGGACGCCGATCTGACCGCCAAAGGAAAGAACCATAATGACGCCCTGCATGTCTCTATTGAATGCAGGGGCACTACTCTTTCCCATGTGTTGGTAGACACCAGTTCTTCATTGAACGTATTGCCCAAGAAGGCCCTAGACAGGTTGGATTGTGAGGGTCTGGAGCTCAAGCCTAGTAACATTGTAGTCCGGGCCTTTGACGGTTCGAAGAGGATGGTACATTGTGAAGTTGACATTCTGATCAGGGTTGGTTCTGAAATTTTTGATTCTAATTTCTATGTGATGGACATCCATCCATCCTACTCTTGTTTGTTGGGTCGTCCATGGATCCACAAGGCTGGAGCTGTGACCTCCATACTACATCAAAAGCTTAAGTACCCAGTCAGAGGAAAGATTGTTACAGTTCAAGGGGAAGAAGAGTATATGGTCAGCCACTTAAACTCGTTCCGATACATAGAAATGGATGGGGAATTCATTGAAACCCCCTTTCAACATTTTGAAGAGGTGCCTCAAACATTGGCGTCGGCTGAAACTGTGATTGAAGACCCTCCTTTGAAGATGGCTTCCTTAAAGGATGCCCGAGCTGCGATTGAGAAGGGTGAGTGCGCAAACTGGGGCCGACTTCCTGACTTCACTTCAAAGACCGACAAGTTTGGCTTAGGCTTCACTGCAGAGGCTCAGAAGGCTGTTCGTAAAGCAAGGATTGGAAGACCTCCTGTGTTCATCACCAACCCAGGAGTGAATGCTATTGAAGACGGCATGGAGGAATCAGAATTTGACAGCTGGATCTACCCAACAACCAACAGTGGACCAAGCAACTGGACTGCCAAAGACTTCACACCTATTACTTTTGTTTTCAATTTGTAACAAACAATATGCTGAAACTTTTATAGCTCGGTGTCCTACCCGGGGCACCGTGGCTCCATTTGTGAGGGCTTTTTGTATGACATTTTCATATATGATTAATCAAAACATTGGACGTTTGTTGCATTTCAAATCTTGTGCTCCTTTTCTTTCTTTATCATATATTGCAAGACAGATATATTTACACACACTCACTTATACAGGTTCCAATCCACTCTGGATCTCACTGGTAACGACTCTGCTACTGCCAGTTATGACTTTGAAAATCCGATCAACTTAGCCGAAGACGAAGGTGAAGATGATTGCGAAGTTCCTGGGGAACTTGCAAGACTGCTACTCCAGGAAGAGAGGGCCATTCAGCCACATGAAGAGCCAGTGGAAACGGTAAATCTAGGTACTGAGACAGACAGAAAGGAAGTCAAGATCGGTGCCAATCTAGAGTTCAGTGTGAAACAACGATTGATTCAGATGCTGCATGACTACATGGAAATCTTTGCTTGGTCTTACGAAGACATGCCTGGTTTGGATGCCGACATTGTGGTTCATCACCTGCCTACCAAGGAAGACTGCCCTCCGGTAAAACAGAAGGTCCGCCGTATGCGTCCAGAGATGTCCGAGAAAATCAAAGCCGAGGTTATGAAACAATTTGATGCCGGGTTTATAGTTGTAACTTCTTACCCTCAGTGGGTTGCTGTTGTACCCCAAAATTTGCCCTCCCATGTTTCTCAAAACATTTCAAGAAAAATTCACAAGTCCAACCCGGCGCGTCATATTCAGGTATTCTTTCGCCAAGATATCTCTGATAACATATTCTCAAATTCAGGTTCGGCTCAAGAGTCAATTCTTTAAAGAAGGTATCCGAATGTGTGAGTTTTCTTGAAGAAATATAGTGAAAAAGTGTGCTGAAAGTGCAGTTTTTACGCGCTAAAAAATTCATAACTTGAAGATCGTGGCTCGTTTTGAACCCGTTCCGGTGGCCAAAATTCCGTCTTGACATTATCTACGTTTTCATCTCTCACGGATGGAAGCCAATTTCGATCATAAGGTCTTCAAAAATGTGGATTTATCAAGTATTTTCATACAGAAAATTTGTGACAGAAGTTTATTTGCGTCATGTTCAGAAAATCATAACTTGGTCGATTTTCATCGTATCGAGCTGGTTCCGGTGCCAAAATTTCAAAAATTGAGTTGTCTACATTTTCACAGAAGGTATTGAGTTCAAACGGTATTCAAAAGGCCTTTGTTTTTTGCTCAGAGTGCGTGACACGCTGAAAATCCTGAATGCTGAATATTATTTCATCTGGGCCGAAACTTCGAAAATTCATAACTCGGTCAATTTTTATCGGATTGGACTCATATTTTTACACAAGGTCCCTGACTCATAGATCTACAACTTTGCTTCAAAAGTCGAGACCGGATTATACTCCGATCAATACCAGTTTTTTATTGAAGAACGTGTCAGAGTCGACACTGGAGCCCAAAATAAGTTTGTCTGAGCTGAAACTTCAAAAATTCATAACTAATTCACCTTTTATCCGATTGAGCCGATTTTCGGACAGGAGTTAGTTATCTATGTCAGCTACATTTTGTTTTCACATTTCAACTTCAAAAAATGCACTTAAGTCCCTGCGATTTAGCCTGGAAAGTGACGAATTCAAGTGAATATTGGAGGCCCAATTGCACATTCAAAGCCCATTTGCTTTACCATAATTTCCATTATATAATCACCTTCTTTTCACACAAACCAAAGAAGGAGAAAAAAAAGAGAGGAGAAAAAAAGAGAGAAAAAACCTTGCCACAACACTGTTAGAATATCAAACTCTTTCAAGAACCCTAAAACCTTGAAATCCTTATTACAAATCCCTCTCTCACTACAAACAAGTCATCACAGTTACAAACCAACACCTCACTACTTCTTCAGTAAGGATAAGGCTGGCTTGATCTCCATGATCAAAAGGGCATAAAAGCATTCATGTCACTACTTTTCCAGTAAGGGTAAGATTGATTTGATCTCCATGATCAAAAGGGTATAATCATTCATACATGCCATATTGTGCCTAAACATTAAATTTCTTCATATATTGGCTTTATTTGCATTTTATGATTTTATTTAATGTGTTCGTGAGATTCAACACTGCAGATTTAGACAGGATCCCATGCAGGTTCATTAAGGAACGTTGAGGCCAAAAGCCAAATGGCCAAAAGCCAAAAGGCCAAAAGCCAAAAGCCAAAAGCCAAAAGCCAAAAGCCAAATGGCCAAAGTAGAAAAACTTATGCATGACACCAATACATGGCGAGACAGACATCCTAGAAGATTAAGAAACGTTGAGGCCAGAACACAAATGGCCAAACCACTCCAATTCACCTCCAAAAGGGGGACAGAAACCCCCCAAGGTATTGTATTTTCTTTCTTTTCCTTATTTTATTTATTTCAATTATTTCTTTTTTTAATTAATTCCTTTAATTTAACTTATTTTCATAAAATATAAAAAATAGTAAAAAACAGAAAAGTCATAAAAATCAAAATATATTTATTTAATTAATATTTTTTGTAAATAAATCTCACTAATTAATTAGATTTAAATTTAGGTTTAATTCAAATATTTTTCTTAATAAATTAAAAATTTGTAGAATTAGGGTTTTAATCAATTTTTATCCTTTTTCTTTTCTTTTCACTAATAATTAATTATTTATTTTTATAAATCAAATTGCCATTAATTAATTAATTTAATTTTAGGTTTAAATTTTGTCATATTTTCTTAATAAATAAAAAATTGTAGAATTAGGTTTTTAATTGCATTAAATTCTCATAAATACAAAAAACCAAAAAATAATTTCTTTTTCTTTAATTTAATTAATTTGCTAATCATTTAATTTCATTAAAAAAGGTCCAACGCTCTCGTTTCTCATTTTAACTCATATTCGCGCACTTTATTTATTTCTTGTAAATATTAATGTACCTCTCCCAAAGCCTTGTAAACTCTGACATTTTAATCTTTCTCGCACTTTACTTTACTTCTTTATTTTCTGTCAAATCGGGTCCTAAAAATTTTGGCGATGTGGACCCACGCCTTTTGTAATAGTTTAGAACTTTACCTTTCTCGCAATCTTTAACTGTTAAATAAATGCATGCAAGAATGAATGATAAAGTAAAAACAAACGCATAGATCACAATAACATGACAAGATAAAATAAACGAATCTGACACACAAATCACACACCACCCCTAGGGTACGCCTCACTGTTGCCTTGCCTCGAAAGGTGATCGTCGAGTAGAGGATGTCTTAGTAAGTCCTCATGATCCGGGAACCTGGCATGAGGGTAGCTTCTAAGGTGTCTTCCCATTGCTCCGGTGATCACCATGTCCCGAACCTCGAATTGACCCGAACACCTCCAACGGTGGTGCTACCTACCTCTCAATGGTGGGATGGCACTACTTTAAAGGACATTTACACAGACGAATTCCTTAGGGTAGGTAGACGACTCGTGGATACTTGCTCTAATTCAAAACAAAACAAATCAAAAATACTTTTCACACCAACACATTTTCAAAAAGCTTTCGAAAGCATTTTTCAAACACTCTTGAGGACCGATACAAGAGTCGAACTGGAATTTTCAAAGAAACTTTTTAAAACCCACAGTTGAAAAGCAAACTGTGATCGGTGGATCTGGAACTGACTGTTTAACGCTGGTTCGCAAAATGTCGCGGAAGCAAGAGTCGCCACCGTCTTTTATTTTCTCCAAATGGAAAGGACAAAAGCACAGAAAAATTCCTTAAAGAGATTGCTCTCGGTTCGGGAGGTAGGTTATAGAAAGGGAAGGTGTTAGCACCCTTTCTATCCATGGTTATCCACGGGCTCTTAGATACTTGCTCATTTGTGTTTTCAAAATTGTTTGTTTGCTTTTCAATGTGGGTTTTAAAAAGTTTCTTTGAAAATTTCAGTTCGACTCTTGTATCGGTCCTCAAGAGTGTTTGAAAAGTTGCTTTCGAAAGCTTTTTGAAAAGGTGTCGGTGTGAAAAGTATTTTTGAATTTGTTTTTGAAATTAGAGCAAGTATCTACGAGTCGTCTACCTACCCTAAGGAATTCGTCTGTGTAAATGTCCTTTAAAGTAGTGCCATCCCACCATTGAGAGGTAGGTAGCACCACCGTTGGAGGTGTTCGGGTCAATTCGAGGTTCGGGACATGGTGATCACCAGAGCAATGGGAAGACACCTTAGAAGCTACCCTCATGCCAGGTTCCCGGATCATGAGGACTTACTAAGACATCCTCTACTCGACGATCACCTTTCGAGGCAAGGCAACAGTGAGGCGTACCCTAGAAGTGGTGTGTGAATTCGTGTGTTATTTTCATGTTAATATTTATCTTGTCATGTTATTGGTGTTCTACGCTTATTTTTATTTTTGTCCATACATTCTTTCATGCCTTTGATTAACAGTTAAAAAGTTGCGAGAAAAGTAAATTCTAAGCTATTACAAAAGGCGCAGGTCCACATCGCCAAAGTTAAACCAGGACCCGATTTTGACAGAAAAATAAAGAAAGAAAATAAGGAATTAAAAGTGCGAGAAAATTAAAAGGTTACATGGCCTTGGGAGAGATACATAAGTATTATAATGAAATAAAATAAATATGCGAATAAGAATTAAATCGAAATGAGGGCGTTGGACCCTTTTTGCAAAATTAAAATTACATGGAATTAATTAATTAAAGAAAAAAGAAAAGGAGATGTTTTTGGTATTTTTTAGTATTTTAGGATTTAAATGAAAAAAGAATTAATTGAAATTAAATGCTAACCCTAATTCTATTTGTTTTTTTTAATTTATTAAGAAAAGAAGATTAAAACCTAATATTAACCCTAATTAATTTACATGCAAATTTAATTATAAAAATAAATATTTAATTATTTAATTAGTATGGAATAAAAGAAAAAAAAAAGAATAAAAAATTAATTAAACCCTAAGTCTATGTTTTTTAGATTTTTTATTAAAAGAATTAAAATTAAAACTTAATTTAAAACTAAATTTAATTACATGCAAATTTATTTATGAAAATACTAAAATAAAATATTTATTATATTTTTTTCTTCTTTCTGATTTTTTTATGGCATTTTTATATTTATGAAAATAATAAAACTAATTAATAAAACAATAATAAAGAGAAATATAAATAATAATTAAAAAAAAATAAAGAAGGTAAAAAATATGCAAACCTAGGGGGTTCAGACCCCAAATGGGAGGTTAAAGCCCAATTAAATTGCTGGCCTTGTTGGACTTTTCCACTAGCGTGTAGCAGCGTTGACTAGGACTTATCATGCTCCTCAATTCTTGGCCTTTGATTGGATTCCATTGGACGCGTGGACGCTTGATTAGGAAGGTGTATGGTGGTCTCCAGTACGTGAAACTGCATGTGATTGTTAATTGAAAAATAACATGGGAATAATGAAGACCTGGGGCTCGAACCCAGGTCATGTACGTTGCCAATACTCTCGCTTTCCACTGAACCAATTCATACGCGTTTAATATATAATAACTAGTAATCATTATAAAAGAAAATTGGTTAGTAGCTAAAAAACGCGCGCAGAATTTGAACGAACCACTCACGCCTTGACACTGCATCATCTTCTTCATGTTTGTTTTTCCTGAAAAATATAATAAAACATGGCAACGGTTTTTTTTTTAGCGTTCTCTTAGGCTAGCTTCTGAAAAATAGCGACTAGCCCTGTGACGCTCATAAATTGAGCGCGAGGGTGTGTTTAAGATCGTCCAGACGCGTTGATTCCAATTGTGGTGGTTTCACACTCCAATTTTTCCTCCTTCAAAAACCCCCAATTCGGAGCTTCCTGAACCCTAATGAACAACAATGGCATAATCGCGTATAATGCATAAAAATACAATTAAACATATGGGTTAGCTTCAGAATTGCATAAGGAGTATGAATCAACAATTAAAATGCCATGAAAATGCATAGATGTTAAAACACGATTATGAATTTTTTTTCTGTACAGGGCCGGTTCATTGTACCAATTCTTGATGTTTTGATGAATGTTTTTGATTGGAAATCGTTCTATGAAGCTTCAGCAAGCTAATGAAACAAAAATCGTGCCTTGAATCGCCCTAGAATGAGGTTTTCAGTTTTGAGTTTCTTTGCAAAAATTTCAAGTTTGTGAATTGGTTTCTAGCGCAGCTCAATGGTCCATGGCATTAGGGTTGTGTTTCTTGTATATGTAGGAATGAATTAGGTTAAAGAAATCAAACAAAAAGCTTGGCATTCATGACTTTTGAAATTTGATTTTCAAAGATCTTTTCCAATCTTTTTCATGTGCTTTTGCTCTCAAATCACATCCAATTGCATTGGTTCTTTCCTTATTTAGCTAGGCACGAAATCTTGATGATATAATGTGCACAAAAAGATTGAAAAATTAGGTTAAGCATTTTTCATGTATTTATTTTAATTTAAATGAATTATTATTAATAAAAATCCAAATAAATAAATAAAAAAATGAATAAAACTTCCCTTTGGGCCAAGTGGTCGTGTGCATGCTTGGGACAATGAATTGTGGAAGAAAAATGGGCCCATTAGCAATTTTAGGTCATTTGAATCAATGTTGACTTTTCAAAATATCCAAAAATTTCCCAACTTCCACAAGGCATAACTTGCTCAATTTTTAAGCTTTGCTCATGTTCTTGGACATTTTGGAAAGGTCTTTGAGTCCTCTAACCAATGCCTTTGGTCCCATGTCATTTTGATTTACCAATCTCAAGTTATGGCCTTTGACTTAAAGTCCCTTTTTGTTGACTTTTGAAAATGACCTATAATGTTGAAATTGATAACTTTTTGTGAGAGCATTTATTGGACTTGGAGTATGAAGATGAGTTGTAGGAAATGTCTTTCTCTTCAAAATGAGCTTTGGATGGAATTTTTCTGATAATCCATGTGAAAGTTATGCCCTGGTCAATTTACAGTTGACTTTTTCAACTGTCCAAATAAGGAAACTTTTGCATCTTGATGATTTTTGAGCCAAGCTTTGAGAATCATGATCAAGCATTGATCAAATGATGTTTGTGGCTTCAAAATGATATGTTGACCAAAAATTTGAACTTTTGACTGCCAAATGACCATTTTGCCCCTGCAGTTGACTGTTGTGCAATTAGGGTTTTGACTGTGCAATTTTGTGCTGAAAGCCTTGAAACTTGGTATGAGGATGCTTGACCATTTTTGTAGGCAGATGGGACTTGATTGGACCTTTGGAAACTTCATTTTCTTGATCAGAACCAAAACCCTAATTTTGACTGTTCAGGAGGCTCTTGCACTGTGCAACCCTTGGGGAACTTTGAAGCTTGACTTGGCAAATCTTTGAAGAATATGGGAGGGAAAATTTTGGGGTACAACAGTTGCCCCTGTTCAATCTTCTTAGACCTGAGGATGCAGATCGGCTGACGTGCCTTTCGTAATCCGAGGGTGGAAGATGATTGAACACTAGAGTGCCCAGAAATTTGCGCTCACATAGTGGAGATGGGCTTATAGATGCCATTTGGAGATTGATGAATAGGATGATGGGCTTATAGATGCCATTTGGAGATTGATGAATGGGCTTATAGATGCCATCTGGGTGTTGATCGTGTAAGAGATTCCTTAGGGAGAACCTGCATACCTGCAAAAGAAAAATGAGTACCTGACATGTTGCAGGAGCTGGTTTTTCAGATGCTCGGTATAGATGTGTCCTGACTGGTTACAGGAGCTGAGTCTGGAGCTTCACAAGATGATGAATGAACCAGGGGTGGTTACTACCTTAGCATGAACGGTAAGAGAACCTTGGGTGACTTTAACTTCAACGACGCTTGTTGAGAAAATCTTGGTGGGAATTACCATCTTCGCCGTATCGGGAAGAGAACCAATAGGCAATTATAACCTGAAATGGAATTATCTCTCACGCACCGTCGGGGAGAGAACCATAGGAAATTATAATCTGAAAGGGAATTACATCTCACGCACCGTCGGGGAGAGAACCATAGGAAATTATAATCTGAAAGGGAATTACATCTCACGCACCGTCGGGGAGAGAACCATAGGAAATTATAACCTGAAAGGGGATTACATCTCACGCACCGTCGGGGAGAGAACCATAGGAAATTATAACCTGAAAGGGGATTACATCTCACGCACCGTCGGGGAGAGAACCATAGGAAATTATAACCTAAAAGGGAATTACATCTCACGCACTGTCGGGGAGAGAACCATAGGAAATTATAACCTGAAAGGGAATTACATCTCACGCACCATCGAGGAGAGAACCATAGGAAATTATAATCTGAAAGGGAATTACATCTCACGCACCGTCGGGGAGAGAACCATAGGAAATTATAATCTGAAAGGGAATTACATCTCACGCACCGTCGGGGAGAGAACCATAGGAAATTATAATCTGAAAGGGAATTACATCTCACGCACCGTCGGGGAGAGAACCATAAGAAATTATAACCTGAAAGGGAATTACATATCACGCACCGTCGGGGAGAGAACCATAGGAAATTATAACCTAAAAGGGAATTACATCTCACGCACCGTCGGGGAGAGAACCATAGGAAATTATAACCTGAAAGGGAATTACATCTCACACACCGTCGGGGAGAGAACCAATAGGAAATTATAATCTCAAAGAAAAACCTAAAATGGAATTATCATCTCACGCACCGTCGGGGAGAGAACCAATAGGAAATTATAATCTCAAAGAAAAACCTAAAATGGAATTATCATCTCACGCACCGTCGGGGAGAGAACCAAATAGGAAATTATAATCCCAAAGAAAAACCTAAAATGGAATTATCATCTCACGCACCGTCGGGGAGAGAACCAATAGGAAATTATAATCTCAAAGAAAAACCTAAAATGGAATTATCATCTCACGCACCGTCGAGGAGACAACCAATAGGAAATTATAATCTCAAAGAAAAACCTAAAATGGAATTATCATCTCACGCACCGTCGGGGAGAGAACCAATAGGAAATTATAATCTCAAAGAAAAAAAACCTAAAATGGAATTATCATCTCACGCACCGTCGGGGAGAGAACCAATAGGAAATTATAATCTCAAAGAAAAACCTAAAATGGAATTATCATCTCACGCACCGTCGGGGAGAGAACCATAGGAAATTACAATCTCAATAGCAATCATTGAGAAAAACCTTGGATAACTTCTACTGAATCTTCATCAGAAAAATCTGTTGGGAGTCGATTTAGCTGGACTAGAGAAGGCCTTGGACTGGATAAGAAATCTCTGGAGTCGATTAACTGAACCAGATAAGGTCTTAGAGTCTTGAAATATGATGGAGAATTTAGCTGAATCTTTCCTGAAAGGTAAAGGTCAGTCATATGCAATGCATGATATGGATCAAGCAATGATGTTCTCAACATAAATGAGATTTGTATGATATGATGCGTCTATGCATGCTATAATGATGTATGTGATGTTTATGAATGTATTTTTATCTAGGAAAGTAGATCTTTGACGGGTGCCGGGAAGTCATATCCTGGGCTGATGTTTGGAGAATAGATTTCGCTTCCGCTAGGGATGATAATTGCAAGAATACTGATAGGAGAAGATGACTCCGTTGGGGAATAAACTTGGCGAGTGGAATAACTCTGCGGGGAGGAAAGTACTCTGACGATCTTGCTGGGGAGCAATACTCTGCGGGGGAGAGAGATACTTTGTCGAGTTGTTGATAATAACTTGCTGAGGATATCTTTGATGTATCGGAAGTATTGATAGACTTCGCTGGGGGTAAGAGAACTTCGTCGGGGACGCTCTTTCCGTGGCTTTTGGCTGAGGATAACCCAGTTATATCCTGTTAAGGAAATAACTCTTTAAATAAAGCCGGGCGACGCGTTCGTGCTCTGAGAGGTTAAGCTTCCAGAATCTACTGGGGATAAGCTTACTGCTTGGGGATATGAATTCCAACCTTCCTGGGGAACTGGATTGGACTCTTCTGGGGAAGTTTTGATATGCTGGGGAAGTGATTCCTTTGAATATTGGTACGCCGCCGGGGAACAATCTTTAGACCAGGACTGCCGGGGATGCTTGTTAAAAATACATATGCTGTTGGGGAGATGTTGAGATCTGCTGGAGGATACTCAACTTCCTTAAGATTCGATAACTTTGTTTGAAGAAGAGTGTACTGACTGCTGACTTACTCTCTGGGGGATTGAGGTGCTGGTTATGTTCTTCAGCCGAACCTGTTTTGATACCTTGGAGGACAGAACAATTAGATTGCTCTTAGACGACTCTTTATTGCCCCTGTTTCTGAGGTGGGAGAGGAAGACCAGCGAGGTGCTGATAGTTGTTGATAGACAAACCTTCTTCTAGTAGGCAAGTGACGAGATGATAGGACATAGTCGTACGCTTTGATCCCTAACTTTTGCCTGGACCGCCCTTTCGGGTTTTCAGTCCCCCGGGATACCCATTTTTGCCCAAGCCGCCTTTCCAGGTTTTCGATTTGCCGGGTGTACAGATTTTTTCATTTTCATCCCTTATTTTTGCCCGAACCCTTTTGGTTCGCCGGGAAGCCCTGATTTTTGCCTAGGTGTGTCAACCTAGCGGGTCTTTGATTGTGCATAGTATTTTTTTTCGACTACGTCCGTTCTCAGGATGTAGGGAGTTGCCCCTGTTAGAAGTGTTTTGTCATGCCACCAGAAGATATTTGATCAGGCAAGATTCGTTGTTGGAATGCCCTAAATGACTCAGGCGGAGATTTGCCCCAGGCCATTTTTGCCTTTGAGAGATTCTCCGAATCTTGACTGGATTGCCTCAGATGATGGACCATGATCATGTCTGCCCCTTGATTAGAGGTGCTTCTGTTCATTAGGCATTCATCGTGCGAATTTCCCTGCTGTTCAAACAAATAGTCATATGCAAACAAAGTTATGTTAAAAATGCAAAGCCTATGCATGTCTTGAAGATTTTGAAAATGCATTCTTTTTCATAAAACAAGTGAATGTTTGTAAAACGTGATGTCAACTCCGTATTTTAACGTGAGCCTTAAGGAGTCAGGATACCTTTCGTAACAGTATGCTTTCGAACTAACCCATGCTTCAGCTAGGACTTTTAAAGGTTATAACATGGCCTGGTTCACGGTTTAAGAAACAAAGGATAAAGGCTCAAATTATTTGTACCCACCCGCTCTTCATGATGTTCTTCAAACCTAAACTCAGTTGATCGTGCGTTAGACCTTGTTCGAGTCTTTGCTTTGATTTTCCGATGATGATTCGGATGTTGATAACTTATTTTGAATAGGCAGTCATTCCTTCTTGTTGAGGGCTGGTAAGACCTCTTTCTTGTCTGATTTTTTTGTTATCCCTTTCTTTTTTTTTTGCCTGAACTGTTTCCTTTTTTGGAATTACAGTCAGCGGGATGCCCCAGTTTTATAAGTCTCCTTCATGGGTTTTGACTTAATGGTTTTCTGCCTTTCTTTATTGATTATTCGGAACCATCACTGTCTTTCTTTGTTTTGTAAGGACCTCTTTGGTGCCATTCGTTATGCACTTGGATCAACTGAGAGACTACCCTGCCCCAGGTTATGATTAACGGGTTTTAAATTTCGAAAAGAAAAACTCCTACTCCTTTGGCTCAGAGGGGTTGACGAGGGATTATCATCCTTATAACTCCAGTGTTTAGGCATTGAAACAATGCATGTACCTCATCAGCGGGGTCTGTTCAAAAGCATACTGTAGATTAGGGTATCGTTTTCGTCATCCTCCCTCAAGAGGCTTAGAATTATTAATCGAGAGTTGACATCAGAAAAAATATGAAAATAATTTGCGTATAGTGAATACGAATATATTGCTTCAAAACAGACATATGTGATGCATTAATGGAATAACAATGTTTAACATGAATAAATGTTTGAACAATCAAAGCACAACACAACTTGAACATTCGAATGAACAAAAGTTTCCTAGTCTCAGAGCTTGTCACTTCAAAAGGTGAGCCTTGGAGGGATGGTAGAAAAATTCAGCCTGACCATCTTGTGTGAGTTCCAGTGCTCCTTCATCAATCAGGTCCTGAATCTTATTCTTCAAAGTCCAACAATCCTCTGTAGCATGCCCCAGGCTATCAGAATGATAAGCGCAGCGAGCGTTGGGGTTATACTTTGGTGACGTTGTATTTTGAAACTTCGGAGCCTCTTTTAGAGTTACCAGCTTGGTCTCCAGCAACTGTGGCAATATCTGGGATAAGGTCATGCTGAGCCGAGTGAACTGCCTTCTCTCGCTCTTTTGTTGGTTGCGATGTTGAATTTGTGACACTGGAGCCGTTTGGGGAGCTCTCTCCTTGCCTCTTTGTCTCAAAGGTGGTCGAACGATGACTGGCTTTTTACCCTTAGACTTTTGCCCCAGCTGGTTACCCTGAAGCAGTTGGTTGACGAGAAACCAGAGCTCGTCTTGTCTTTGAGCTAACCCTTGAATAGCAGTCACCTGCCCCAGCATATTGGGCTTTCAATGCATCCACCTCAGCTTGTAGGTGTTTCAGCCTTTCACCCTCAGCACTGTTTCTAACAAAGGTCTCCATGAGAAGTGTCCTTAGCTCCTCCTGCCCCTTGGATAGATTCAGGAGGATTTCCCCGAACCGAGTCTCTTGAGCAAGACAGTCCTGGTTATCTGGTTGGAAGGCCATTGCTGAAATAAACAGCGAGAAAGGTAAGTGACCTGCAACAAAGATACCTGTTATGTAATGATGTGTATGACATGCATGCGATGTTTTCAAGGATCCCGCGGGGTAAACAAGAAAATTTGTTAGAACTCGGGTCCGGTAGTTTGATTGAAGGAACTGCATGTTGTTGAGAGTCCTTCTTCAAAGGGTCAAAGGCTCACCATATCAAGTGGGTCATAGCCCCTGACTTTAGTCATCATGTCTGGTTTTGATTTCCAAACAACCTTGGTTAAGGGAACCTTCTTCAAGAGTCAGAGCTCACCATATCAAGTGGGTCATAGCCTCTGACAACTTTGTCTAGAGGAAAATAAATCCTCTTTGCCCCTTGCTGGGATAGTTGATTCACCATGACCTGCATCACAAGCCCTTGAGATCCTTGAAATGGGTTAGGATGTATGCAATGGTATGATGTTATGCTATGCATGGGGTAATGCAGGTAACCCTGTTATGAGTCCCAATTAAGGACTGCAAACCAAAACCTGCAAGAAACTCAAGTAAAACCTGTCATGAGTCCCAATTAAGGACTATTAACAAAACCTGCAAGAAACTTAGCAAACCCTGTTATGAGTCCCAATTAAGGACTATGAACAAAACCTGCAAGTAGTCCATGTGTCAGATAGCAAGCATGCCAGTAATCAAGTTGGAAGGCACACAAGTCACACAAGAGAAGCCCTTAGAGTTTAGGCCAGCATGAGGTCTAGGTATTACCCTCTTTCAGTTTGTTGGTTCATACCTGTCCTATCAAAGTAACCGGGTTCTTAGAGGATCCCAATATCATTGACTACCCTCAATCGGTCATAACTCCAGCATCGCAATCTTTTCTTGCGGCCAGAACCATCACGAGAGTTTAGCCTCAATGGGCGTAGCATACTGCTACTGTTCTAATGGCCAAGTTGGGTCATTTAAGGTTCTAAGGTCTGTTGGTGCTTAATGACTCCTTGGAAGACCCATATTCTCCCCGTTTCAACACGAGGGATATCGGTACAGACCAAGGCGCCACACCAACGTAGCCACTGCTTCACCCATGTCGGTATACGCCGGACAGGTCCCTCACAGCTTATGCTACCTAAACAGGGTATCCCCAGATCCGGGTTAGGATCTATGTAACTCCTATGCAACCCACAAATTTAAAGCAGACAAGTCAATACAATTGAAAACACAGTGATCTTAGTCCTAAGGTACACCTCACTTTAAAATTAAGTCCCCAGCAGAGTCGCCAGTTCTGTGATCGGTGGATCTGGAACTGACTGTTTAACGCTGGTTCGCGAAATGTCGCGGAAGCAAGAGTCGCCACCGTCTTTTATTTTCTCCAAATGGAAAGGACAAAAGCACAGAAAAATTCCTTAAAGAGATTGCTCTCGGTTCGGGAGGTAGGTTATAGAAAGGGAAGGTGTTAGCACCCTTTCTATCCATGGTTATCCATGGGCTCTTAGATACTTGCTCATTTGTGTTTTCAAAATTGTTTGTTTGCTTTTCAATGTGGGTTTTAAAAAGTTTCTTTGAAAATTTCAGTTCGACTCTTGTATCGGTCCTCAAGAGTGTTTGAAAAGTTGCTTTCGAAAGCTTTTTGAAAAGGTGTCGGTGTGAAAAGTATTTTTGAATTTGTTTTTGAAATTAGAGCAAGTATCTACGAGTCGTCTACCTACCCTAAGGAATTCGTCTGTGTAAATGTCCTTTAAAGTAGTGCCATCCCACCATTGAGAGGTAGGTAGCACCACCGTTGGAGGTGTTCGGGTCAATTCGAGGTTCGGGACATGGTGATCACCAGAGCAATGGGAAGACACCTTAGAAGCTACCCTCATGCCAGGTTCCCGGATCATGAGGACTTACTAAGACATCCTCTACTCGACGATCACCTTTCGAGGCAAGGCAACAGTGAGGCGTACCCTAGAAGTGGTGTGTGAATTCGTGTGTTATTTTCATGTTAATATTTATCTTGTCATGTTATTGGTGTTCTACGCTTATTTTTATTTTTGTCCATACATTCTTTCATGCCTTTGATTAACAGTTAAAAAGTTGCGAGAAAAGTAAATTCTAAGCTATTACAAAAGGCGCGGGTCCACATCGCCAAAGTTAAACCAGGACCCGATTTTGACAGAAAAATAAAGAAAGAAAATAAGGAATTAAAAGTGCGAGAAAATTAAAAGGTTACATGGCCTTGGGAGAGATACATAAGTATTATAATGAAATAAAATAAATATGCGAATAAGAATTAAATCGAAATGAGGGCGTTGGACCCTTTTTGCAAAATTAAAATTACATGGAATTAATTAATTAAAGAAAAAAGAAAAGGAGATGTTTTTGGTATTTTTTAGTATTTTAGGATTTAAATGAAAAAAGAATTAATTGAAATTAAATGCTAACCCTAATTCTATTTGTTTTTTTTAATTTATTAAGAAAAGAAGATTAAAACCTAATATTAACCCTAATTAATTTACATGCAAATTTAATTATAAAAATAAATATTTAATTATTTAATTAGTATGGAATAAAAGAAAAAAAAAGAATAAAAAATTAATTAAACCCTAAGTCTATGTTTTTTAGATTTTTTATTAAAAGAATTAAAATTAAAACTTAATTTAAAACTAAATTTAATTACATGCAAATTTATTTATGAAAATACTAAAATAAAATATTTATTATATTTTTTTCTTCTTTCTGATTTTTTTATGGCATTTTTATATTTATGAAAATAATAAAACTAATTAATAAAACAATAATAAAGAGAAATATAAATAATAATTAAAAAAAAATAAAGAAGGTAAAAAATATGCAAACCTAGGGGGTTCAGACCCCAAATGGGAGGTTAAAGCCCAATTAAATTGCTGGCCTTGTTGGACTTTTCCACTAGCGTGTAGCAGCGTTGACTAGGACTTATCATGCTCCTCAATTCTTGGCCTTTGATTGGATTCCATTGGACGTGTGGACGCTTGATTAGGAAGGTGTATGGTGGTCTCCAGTACGTGAAACTGCATGTGATTGTTAATTGAAAAATAACATGGGAATAATGAAGACCTGGGGCTCGAACCCAGGTCATGTACGTTGCCAATACTCTCGCTTTCCACTGAACCAATTCATACGCGTTTAATATATAATAACTAGTAATCATTATAAAAGAAAATTGGTTAGTAGCTAAAAAACGCGCGCAGAATTTGAACGAACCACTCACGCCTTGACACTGCATCATCTTCTTCATGTTTGTTTTTCCTGAAAAATATAATAAAACATGGCAACGGTTTTTTTTTTAGCGTTCTCTTAGGCTAGCTTCTGAAAAATAGCGACTAGCCCTGTGACGCTCATAAATTGAGCGCGAGGGTGTGTTTAAGATCGTCCAGACGCGTTGATTCCAATTGTGGTGGTTTCACACTCCAATTTTTCCTCCTTCAAAAACCCCCAATTCGGAGCTTCCTGAACCCTAATGAACAACAATGGCATAATCGCGTATAATGCATAAAAATACAATTAAACATATGGGTTAGCTTCAGAATTGCATAAGGAGTATGAATCAACAATTAAAATGCCATGAAAATGCATAGATGTTAAAACACGATTATGAATTTTTTTCTGTACAGGGCCGGTTCATTGTACCAATTCTTGATGTTTTGATGAATGTTTTTGATTGGAAATCGTTCTATGAAGCTTCAGCAAGCTAATGAAACAAAAATCGTGCCTTGAATCGCCCTAGAATGAGGTTTTCAGTTTTGAGTTTCTTTGCAAAAATTTCAAGTTTGTGAATTGGTTTCTAGCGCAACTCAATGGTCCATGGCATTAGGGTTGTGTTTCTTGTATATGTAGGAATGAATTAGGTTAAAGAAATCAAACAAAAAGCTTGGCATTCATGACTTTTGAAATTTGATTTTCAAAGATCTTTTCCAATCTTTTTCATGTGCTTTTGCTCTCAAATCACATCCAATTGCATTGGTTCTTTCCTTATTTAGCTAGGCACGAAATCTTGATGATATAATGTGCACAAAAAGATTGAAAAATTAGGTTAAGCATTTTTCATGTATTTATTTTAATTTAAATGAATTATTATTAATAAAAATCCAAATAAATAAATAAAAAAATGAATAAAACTTCCCTTTGGGCCAAGTGGTCGTGTGCATGCTTGGGACAATGAATTGTGGAAGAAAAATGGGCCCATTAGCAATTTTAGGTCATTTGAATCAATGTTGACTTTTCAAAATATCCAAAAATTTCCCAACTTCCACAAGGCATAACTTGCTCAATTTTTAAGCTTTGCTCATGTTCTTGGACATTTTGGAAAGGACTTTGAGTCCTCTAACCAATGCCTTTGGTCCCATGTCATTTTGATTTACCAATCTCAAGTTATGGCCTTTGACTTAAAGTCCCTTTTTGTTGACTTTTGAAAATGACCTATAATGTTGAAATTGATAACTTTTTGTGAGAGCATTTATTGGACTTGGAGTATGAAGATGAGTTGTAGGAAATGTCTTTCTCTTCAAAATGAGCTTTGGATGGAATTTTTATGATAATCCATGTGAAAGTTATGCCCTGGTCAATTTACAGTTGACTTTTTCAACTGTCCAAATAAGGAAACTTTTGCATCTTGATGATTTTTGAGCCAAGCTTTGAGAATCATGATCAAGCATTGATCAAATGATGTTTGTGGCTTCAAAATGATATGTTGACCAAAAATTTGAACTTTTGACTGCCAAATGACCATTTTGCCCCTGCAGTTGACTGTTGTGCAATTAGGGTTTTGACTGTGCAATTTTGTGCTGAAAGCCTTGAAACTTGGTATGAGGATGCTTGACCATTTTTGTAGGCAGATGGGACTTGATTGGACCTTTGGAAACTTCATTTTCTTGATCAGAACCAAAACCCTAATTTTGACTGTTCAGGAGGCTCTTGCACTGTGCAACCCTTGGGGAACTTTGAAGCTTGACTTGGCAAATCTTTGAAGAATATGGGAGGGAAAATTTTGGGGTACAACACAAACAAACCACTTTTGAAAACACAAATGAGCAAGTATCTAAGAGCCCATGGATAACCATGGATAGAAAGGGTGCTAACACCTTCCCTTTCTATAATCTACCTCCCGAACCGAGAGCAATCTCTATTAAGGAATTTTTTTGTGCTTTTGTCCTTTCCATTTGGAGAAAATAAAAGACGGTGGCGACTCTTGCTTCCGCGACATTTCGCGAACCAGCGTTAAACAGTCAGTTCCAGATCCACCGATCACAGTTGCCAACGCGGTTCCAGTGCCGAAGAAAGATGGTAAGGTCCGAATGTGTGTTGATTACAGGGATTTGAACAGGGCCAGCCCTAAGGATGATTTCCCTCTGCCTCATATCGATGTTCTGGTTGATAATACTGCTCAGCATAAAGTTTTCTCCTTCATGGACGGCTTCTCCGGTTATAATCAGATCAAGATGGCTCCTGAAGACATGGAGAAGACCACTTTCGTTACTCAGTGGGGCACCTTTTGCTACAAGGTCATTCCATTTGGGTTGAAAAATTCTGGGGCAACCTACCAACGTGCCATGGTTGCTTTATTTCATGATATGATCCATCACGAGATAGAAGTGTACGTCGACGATATGATTGCAAGGTCCCAAACTGAGGAGGAACACCTTGACCATCTACGGAAGCTGTTTGACCGTCTGAAGTTGTACAAGCTGAGGTTGAACCTGAACAAGTGCACCTTTGGGGTGAGATCTGGAAAACTACTAGGTTTCATTGTAAGCGACAAAGGTATTCAAGTAGATCCTGCCAAGGTGAAAGCCATACAAGAGATGCCAACTCCCAAGACAGAGAAAGAAGTCAGAGGCTTTCTAGGACGATTGAACTACATTGCCCGATTCATCTCACATCTAACTGCTACCTGTGAACCAATCTTCAAGCTGCTGAAGAAAGATCAAGTAGTACGTTGGAACGATGAATGTCAGGCCGCTTTCGAAAAGATCAAAGAGTATCTCCAAGAACCACCCATTCTTATGCCACCGGTTGAAGGAAAACCTCTAATACTATACTTGACAGTACTTGGCAACTCAATGGGGTGTGTGTTGGGGCAGCATGACGAGTCTGGCCGAAAAGAGCACGCCATTTACTACCTGAGCAAAAAGTTTACCGACTGTGAGACTCGGTACTCACTGCTCGAGAAAACTTGCTGCACTCTGGTATGGGCTGCTCGCCGGCTGAGATAGTATATGTTGACTCACACTATTCTGTTGATTTCAAAAATGGATCCAATCAAGTACATATTCGAAAAGCCTGCTCTTTCTAGAAGAATAGCAAGATGGCAAATGATCTTGACGGAATATGACATCCAATACACGACTCAAAAAGCAATCAAGGGAAGTGTATTGGCAGACCATTCTGCACACCAACCAGTAGACGATTACCAGTCGTTGAACTTTGAATTTCCAAACGAGGATATCATGGTAGTGACTAATTGTGAAGTACCCGGACCGGATGAAGGACCTGAGGAAGGATCCTTATGGTCTATGCACTTTGATGGAGCCTCGAACGCTTTGGGTAATGGTATCGGCGCTGTGATCATATCCCCCAAAGGCACTCATACTCCACTCACCGCTCGGTTATGTTTCAACTGCACCAACAACATGGCGGAGTATGAGGCATGTATCATGGGTATTCAAGCTGCAATTGACCTAAGGATCAAGTTTCTGAGTGTCTTCGGAGATTCCGCTCTCGTGATCAATCAGGTCAAAGGCGAGTGGGATACGAAACACCCAAATCTTATTCCTTACAAGGAGTATGTGCTGACATTGCTTCCCCACTTCGAAGAGATAACTTTTGAACACTTCCCAAGAGAGGAGAATCAGTTGGCGGACGCATTAGCTACGATGTCTTCAATGTTCAAAGTCAAATGGGACAACGAGGCGCCCTGGATCATCATTTGGAAGTTGGACAAGCCTGCATATTGCTGTGATCTTGAGGCTGAGGAGGTAATTGAAAAACCCTGGTATCATGAAATGAAGAGGTACTTGGAAGCTCAAGAATACTCCGAGGGTGCATCCGTTAACGACAAGAAGTTTCTGAGAAGGTTCGCAGCAAAGTTCTTCCTCAGCAATGGCATTCTCTACAAGCAAAACCATGACTCAACCTTACTGTGTTGTATGGATAAGACTGAAGCAGAAAGGATCATGGCAGAACTTCATGAAGGTACCTTCGGAACAAATTCCAGTGGACATACCATGGCAAAGAAAATCCTTCGGGAAGGATATTTCTGGTCCACAATGGAAGCTGACTGTTACCAGCATTTTCGAACTTGTCATAAATGCCAGATCTATGCTGATAAGGTGCATATTCCTCCGTTTCCTCTGAACGTCTTGACAGCCCCTTGGCCATTTGCAATGTGGGGCATTGATATGATCGGCGAAATCAGACCGACGACATCCAACGGACATCGCTTCATCTTGGTAGCGATTGATTACTTCACGAAGTGGGTTGAAGCAGCTCCCTATGCCACTGTAACCAAGAGCGTCGTGGCACGATTCATTCGGCACAACCTGATATGTCGATACGGTGTACCTGAGAGGATCATTACGGACAATGGTACCAATCTTAACAACAAGATAATCACTGAGCTCTGCGAGCAATTCAAGATACAGCACCACAACTATTCTCCCTATCGGCCGAAGATAAATGGGGCTGTCGAAGCGGCAAATAAGAATATTAAGAAGATTGTGCAGAAGATGACAGTGACCTACAAAGATTGGCACGAAATGTTACCGTTTGCTCTTCATGGGTACCGTACCTCAGCACGGACGTCAACAGGGGCAACTCCCTTTTCCTTGGTCTATGGCATGGAGGCAGTCTTGCCTATTGAAGTCCAGATACCCTCTCTCCGGATAATGAAGGATGCAGACTTGAGCAAAGATGACTGGATCCAGACTCGGCTTGACCAATTAAACCTAATTGACGAAAGGAGACTCACTGTTATTTGTCATGGTCAGACGTATCAAAAACGGATGATCAGGGCATTTAACAAGAAGGTCAAACGACAAGACTATCAAGTCGGAGACCTGGTAATCAAGCGCATCATTATTTCTCAAAGTGATCCTCGGGGCAAATGGACCCCTACGTACGAAGGGCCATTTGTGGTTAAACATATCTTCTCAGGAGGAGCTATGATCCTAACCACCATGGATGGTGACGACCTTCCTCACCCCGCCAATGCAGACATAGTAAAAAATACTACGCATGAATAAAAGACCCGCTAGGTTGACACACCTAGGCAAAAATAAGGGCTTCCCGGCGAACCAAAAGGGTTCGGGCAAAAATGAGGGATAAAATGAAAGAATCTGTACACCCGGCAAGTCGAAAACCTGAAAAGGCGGCTTGGGCAAAAATGGGTATCCCGGTGGACTGAAAACCCGAAAGGGCGGTCCAGGAAAAAGTTAGGGATAAAGCGTAATACTATGTCTCATTGGATCACCTTGCATCCAGAATTCGGCATCAATTATCAGGCTCAGACGGCATCAATCAATCGGCTTCATCTTCAACTAAGCAGCAAAGTGATGAGACGCTTGAAGACATAAAGGTGATAGCAGAGTGGGAACCCAGTGGGATTATTTTTCACATAGCTGTTTTGTTTCCTTTCCACAAAATTGTATAAACTCTATTTTTGCTCGACGACATTCTCTTACTAGGACGTCAGCCTCTTGTACAAAAACGCCTATTTACGGGCAAATTTCAAAAGCAATACAAGTTCAATCTTTCATAGAAATTATCCATTGTTTTTTTATTTTTCTGTTTTGTCTTGCGAAGAACGTACAATGTTCATTTTTTTGATATATGCATTTGCCATTAATTGCTAACCATGAATATTTGCATACGAGACAAAGGATTAATTACAGGTGACATCAGAAACAGGGGCAATGTAGAATTGTCCAAGCAGTCTAGTTGCTCTGTCCACCAAGGTACCAAGGTAGGTTCGACTGAAGAACGTAACCAAGTTACCTCAACTCCCCACAGAGTAAGGCAAGATTCAGCAATACTTCCCCCAAGTAGAGTTGGTTTCCTATCAGCCTTGAAAAATCACAATATTCCCCTAGTAAGCCAGCAATATTCTTCTCAAGCAGAGTTGGTCTACTGTAAGCCTTAAGGAAGTTGGGTATCCCCAAAATATCTCAACATTCCCCAGCGGAGTATGAACATTCCTCAGCAAGAATCCCCGGCAGTCTTAATATAAGATTGTTCCCCAGTGGAATACCAACACCCCGGTACAGTCTGAAAGTTTCCCCAGGAGAGTGGAATCCATATCCCCAGCAGGTTTTGAAGCTTATCCCCAGTAGATTCTGGAAGCTTATCCCCTACAGAGTACGGACGTCTCTCCCCGACTTTATTCAAAGATTATTTCCTCACCAGGGTATAACTGGGTTATCTTCAGCTAATAACCACGGAAAGATCGTCCTCGGCGAAGTTCTTCCTATCCCCGGCGGAGTCTACCGTTGAAATACCCAACGGAGCTCTCATCAAAACCTCGGCGAAGTATCTCTTCCCACAGAGTAATTCTCCTCAGAGTAATCTCTCCAACAAGTTTATTCCCCAACGGAGTCATCTTCTCCTACCGGTTTATTCTTGCAACCATCCTCCCCAGCGGAAACGAAGAACTCTACTCTTCAACATCAGCCCAGGATTTGATTCCCCGGCCATTCGTCAAGGATTTATTTTCCTAGACGAAAATACATTCATAGACATTTCATATTTCATACATCCTGCTTACATACATGATAAAGTGCATACAACACTATCTCATTTTGAGCATCATGACATCGTGCATCTCATACATCATGACATTGCATATAACTGATGTTTTGCCTCTTCAGGAAAAAGATCAATCCGAAAGATGATTACTATCAACTATCGCAATTCCAGATTCGATACCTGTATCTAGCCAAGGCATATCTGTGAGTGATTGATTGTAGATTCAATACCTGTATCTAGCCAGGGCATATCTGCATGAAGAGTTTGAAGATCAACCCCTGTAACAGGCCAGGAAATTATCTTTCATTCTCAGGGCAGAGGTTTACACCTGTATCCAGCCAGGAAAGCTATCTCTACCAACCTTTTGCAAATTCCAGATTCGATACCTGTATCCAGCCAGGGCATATCTGTAGATGACAATTCCAGATTCGATTCCTGTATCCAACCAGGGCATATCTGCATGAACAAGTTTAGAGATTCGATACCTGTATCCAGCCAGGGCACGTCTGTAAACAACCTTTCGAAGTTCCAGATTCGATTCCTGTATCTAGCAAGGGCACATCTGTGAGCAACCAATTGTAGATTCGATACCTGTATCTAGCCAGGGCATATCCGCATGAAGAGTTTGAAGATCACCACCTGTAACAAGCCAGGAAACATCTTCCTTTCTCAAAGTACGCAAGTTCTCGCTAAGGAATCTCTTATGCGATCAACACTTCCAAATGGCATCTATAAGCCCATTCCCAATGAGGTTCTGTCACGTCTCCAGATGGCATCTATAAGCCCATCTCCCTATCCACCGTCTCTCCTAATGGCATCTATAAGCCCATTCCCGATGTCACATTGCTGATACTCCAGCATGCGAGTGCAAATTTCAGGGCACTCTAGTGTCCAATCTCCTTTTACCCTCGAGTCACGAAAGGCAAACTTGCCAATCTAACTCTTCAGGTTCAAGAATATTGAACAGGGGCAACTGTTGTACCCCAAAATTTGCCCTCCCATTTCCTCAACATTTTCTCACCACAAGACCCTTGGAGCTCAAGACCCAGTTAGGGTTTCCTCTGCTCAAGATCTCTCCTTGCACTGTTGACCCAAATTAGGGTTTGAGTTTGCACAAAGATGTTTTGACCAAAAATTCCTAAGATGACTTTCATGCTTCATATTGAACTCCCAAGTTTATCCATACCAAGTTTCAAGCCTTGATTCCAAGTTTTGCCCAGTCAATTGGACAGTTGACCTAGAAATCAGCTGTATTGGGGAAAAAGTCAACTGTGGTCAATTGACAGTCAAACCTCATGAAATTTGACCCACATCAACATATTGAACTCATACAAACCATTTGACCAAGTTTGGATCACAATTCCACAAGAAATTTGATCAGATCACCAAAAGGGCAAAATGGTCATTTTTAGGGTTTTGACTGCACAAAGGCAATTTTTGACTGCTTAACCTAACCAATGGCAAACCAAGCTCACATATGGACTCAAGGACCCCATGGAATTGTCTTGACATGTTCAACAAGTTCAAAAGATCCCAAATGCACAAGATTGACAGATGAATTTTCCAGTCAATTGATCAATTTTTGACTATATACTGAAAAGTCAAACTTTGACTTTTTGGTCAAAATCAAGTGTCAAGATTCATTTTTCATCAAAACATGTCAAGTCATGAAACTTGTTCATCAAGAAATCAAAAATCACAAATTAGGGTTTGAAATGAAGAATTTTCATAACTTAGAATTTTTCTAAGTTATGAAAATCCCTAATTTTTTCCTAACTTTGTCCCATTTTTTCACCAAGATGCATTTGGATTCAAACAAAAGTCAAAACATGAAAGTTGTAGTTCATTGCAAAATCTACAACTTTGATTCACAAAGTTTCTTCAAAAGAAGCTTGTAGCTCAAGTTATGATTTTTGGAACAAGGGTGCAAAACATTCTTAACTTAGAAAAATTTTGACCTATTCTAGGCAGGATTTTTGTCTAACTTCATGGCCACTTTTCATATGCTTCCACTTGGAATTTCAATTTGCATTACAAAGATGGATTGTAGTACACATTCCAAGATTTCCAAAATGTCCAAGAACTCATCAAACAACCTTGTGGTTAGGGAGAATCGAATTTGGCAATATGGGTAAAACTCACTTTGTTCATGGCCAATTTACATGTCCATAACTTTGGATTTTTTGAACTCAGCATGCTCTAAGCTAGATTACAAGCCTTTTATCTCATCCACACTCAATAATTTAATTCAAACCCCTTGTGTTCAAGCCTTATCTTATGTGTTTAAACATTGCATACAAGATTGAGCCATAATTAGAAAAAGCAATATATCCATTTTTGAAAAGTTGAACTTTATGTCAAATTTGCAAATCAAGAAGTACAAGGTAAATCTCTTTGGCACAAGTTCAGAAGGATATCACACTGATCAAGACAAAAAGATGCAGCACATTTGAGGGGCATGCACAAGTCTAGAAACCAAGTTGACATTTTTTGCTTAAGTGTGAAGAAACTTGGCATAACACACAACAACTCTCACTTCTGCCAACACAAGCTAAAGCAAACTTGTTAGACACATCCCAAACAACATAACTGAGCTAAGGCACGACCAAAACACCTACCAAACCTCAAAAAACCGTCCTACTGCAGAAAACAGAGTCACCTCTGCAGTTGGACTTCCATAACTCAATCCACTTGTGCATTCTTGCTAAAACACGTTCATACACACTCCATACCACATATACAAGCTATCCCAAGCATTGGACATGACCTGTAACACCTCTAACCAACTTCACCATTTTCACTTTTTCTGTTTTGCAGGTTGATTGCCATAGCTTGATTCACTTGGTTTCAAAGCAAGCTAAAGGTTGGAATAGCATCCCTAGACTTCAAGCAAGTTGTACCAATCCTCACCTTGTCTTGAAAGTGCCTCCATTGCTAGACACGATCCAAGCTGAACAGGTAAGTTCATGGACTTTTATCTCTCAATCTAGGAAGAGTTAGCTTTAAGTTTATGAATGAAAAATGTTCTATTCATGGCCCTGAAGCTATACCTATCCTCACTTTCCATTTATATTGCATATGCTGAGAGAATTTAAGACCTGAACATTGACAAACACTTAGGTTAAGAATTAGGGATGGAGAAATTCTCTCTCATTTCTGAGAGTTAAGTTGAGTTTTTTATATGTATGGAATCGTGGCTTGATGCTTGACATCTTTCATGTTATAAGTTTGTGCTAAAAGTCCAGGAATCAGGAGTTGTGTTTGAAGCAAGAAGGGCGCGCGTTTTTTCAAACATTTTTTGTCTGAAGGTTGAAGACAACCTTTCATGGGTTGGGCCTGAGATGTTTTCTTTTTCACACCACTGCATTTCACATGCACCCCCCTGGCCCATTTTGAGTTTTATTTATCATTTTTAATTTTTTCCTTTTGATTGTGATTCTATATTTTTATTTAAGCATGAAAAAAATCTTAAAATTATTTTTCTCACCTTTTTTTGCATTTATTTGATATTTATTTGGTTTCATTTAGTTTTGTACATAAATAAATATAAATATCTTTTATTTGAAAATACTAAAAAAAATAATACAAACACATTTTATTTCTGATTTTTATTTTATGTTATCTCTTGAAAACATTTTATAAAAAATATACTTTTTTTTTAATATTAAATATTTTATTTTTTGTACATATTTAATATATTTAGTAAATATTATAAATACTTATATATTTATTAATATATTTAGGTTAAAAAACACAAAAATAATACCTTTTTATTTTTATTAACATTTAACTTAAAAAAATCACTTGTTTGACAATATATTTTCTTTTATTTATGTTTTACACATGATTAATAAATATTGCATATATTATATAATAAATACATTTATTTAGCAAAATTAGGGTTTTGCCCTAAATACATGAAAAATACCAAAAATTAATTCATTTTATTTTTTAAATACTTGAAAAATCCTTTTTACATACATATGAAAATCATTTTTGCATCTTGCATATTTATTTTATTTTATTTAATTATTGTGCAATTAAATACCTTGTAAAAATTCAATTTGGATGTAATAGTTTAGGTTTAATTTCTTGCTAAAATATCCTCATTTGAACATTTGTACCCCCCATCCCATATATTGTGTTGTAATAACTTAGGACCTTTTATTTTCCGCATTTTAAAAGCTTTCTAAATATGCCATGTTAGAATTAGGGTTTGTATGCAAAAATTAACCAAAAATAGTTTGACCTAAATTCAAGATAAACAAGCATGAAAATGGACAACACTAATCACACTTGCACCCCTAGGGTACTCCACTTGTTGCCTTCAATAAATGGGCCATATTGCATGTTAGGTATCTTTGGCAAAAACAAAACAATCAAATGATCATAGTCCCTCGATGACGCTTTCAAAAGTTGCCTAAAAATGATCAAGTCCCTTAAAGGAAAAATTGCCCAAAGATACTTGGCACCATTGCAATCATGGTCTAAACGATGACCCGCGCCCGTCCCGTTCACATCCTAACACAAGATTGTCCACCAAATACAATGGTGGAACAAAATTGTTAAAAGGGTTAAAACATAGCAAAGATCTTTGAGAAATTTAGGGTAGATAGCTCTTGGTTACTTGCCAACTTGCAAAACAAAAACACTTGCCTATTTTTCAAAACACACATCACAACACTTTCAAAACAACTTTCAAAAAAATTGAAAACTTTTCAAAAGATATACACCTTTGTATACATCCCAACATGGACCATTACAAAGGTTGCCACCACATTGGCCTCTTTTCAAAACATTTTTCAAACCCACGCACAAAGCACCATTTCAAACAATTGAAAATCAAGGAAAGTTGATCTAAGCAAGTAACTAAGAGCCCATGGATAACCATGGATAGAAAGGGTGCTAATACCTTGCCTTTCTATAATCTACTCCCCGAACCCAAGAAAACATCTCAAAGGTTTTTGCTGTGCTTTTTAACCTTTCCTTAGGATAAAATAAAAAGTCGGTGGCGACTCTTGCTCAACCGAAACATTTGCGAAAACAAACGCAAAATCTCAAGTCAGTTCTCCCACCGTATCACAGCAAGTGATCTAAAATAAGTAAATAAGAGCCCATGGATAACCATGGATAAAAAGGGTGATAGCACCTTCCCTTTTCATAATCTACCCCCTGAACCCAAGAAAACATCTCAAAGGTCTTTCCTGTGCTTTTTGACCTTTCCTTAGGATAAAATAAAAAGTCGGTGGCGACTCTTGCTAAACCGAAACAAGTGCGAAAACAAACGCAAATCCCAAGTCAGTTCTCCCACCGTATCACAGACGTGTACTGGGCTAACCCATTTACTTTCGGAGATTGGATATATGATTCCTTCTTCCAATAGCTTCTTAATTTCATCTCTGACTACAGTGCTAAGGATTGGGTTAATCCTTCTTTGAGGTTCTCTAGAGGTTTTGCAATCTTTTTCTAGCATAATATGATGCATACAAATTGAAGGACATATTCTTTTCAAATCGGATATGTTATAACCTAATGCAGTCGGATACTTCCTTAGGACGTCTAAAGGTTTCTTAGTTTCGAGTGTTCCTAAACTGGAATTGACTATTACTAGTCGCGTACATTCGGTATCTAGGAATTCGTATCTTAGGTTCCTGGGTAAGGTTTTTAATTCTAAACCTGGTTTCTTTGTACATGGCATATGATCAGGTGTAAGTGCTAGACTTTTGCTTAGACTATCATCTTGATATGGTTCACGCTAATTGTCGTCTTCGAATATCAAAGGGGTTTAGATTTTCATTATTTCAGAGTATGTGGTCTGTTCTGCTTCCATCTCTCTTACACACTCGTCTATAACGTCAATTAGATAACATGTGTCATTCATGGCTGGTGCTTGTAAGAATTGAGTGAGGATGAATTCCACTTTTTCCTCTCCAACTTCGAATGTTAGTCTTCCCTTCTTTACGTCAACTATAGCTCCAGTTATGGCTAGGAAGGGTCTTCCTAATATGATAGGAGTAATTGAGTCCTCGGTAATGTCCATGATTATGAAATCGGTCAGGATATAAAATTGACATATTCTAACTGGAACGTTTTCCAGTATACCTACAGGGTATTTAACTGATCGGTCAGCTAATTGAACAAACATTTTTGTGGGTCTAAGTTCTCCCATCTCCAGCTTTTTGCAAATAGATAGGGGCATGACACTGATACTTGCTCCCAAGTCGCATAGAGCCTTGTCTATGACAAACTTTCCAATGTTACAAGGTATAGAGAAACTACCTGGATCTTTTAACTTAGGGGGCATATCATTTTGAATAATAGCGCTACACTCAGCAGTAAGTGTAATTGTTACGTTGTCTTCTATCTTTTTCTTGTTAGATAGGATTTCCTTGAGAAAGTTAGCATACGAGGGCATCTGAGTGATAGCTTCTGTAAATGGTATTGTGATATTCAGTTGTTTTAAAAGTTCAACGAATTTCTTGAATTGGCCCATCGTTTTGGAATTGGTAAGTCTCTGAGGGTACGAAATTGGTGGTTTATAGAGTGGTGGAGGAACATAAGGCTTCTCTTTCTCCATTGCCTCTTGGTTTTCGTTTTCCTTTTCCTTTGGTTAATTCTCATTTTCAGTTGGCTTGTTCTGCTTTTGGTACATGGCTGGATTTTTGAGTCTTGGATCAACAGGTCCGTCAAGTTCTTTTCCACTTCTCAGTATCACAGTGTTAACATGTCCTTTTGGGTTAGGTTGTGGTTGACCAGGGAAAATTCCAGTCGGGGCAGCAGTAGGTGCTTGTTGTTGAGCTACCTGTGAAATTTGAGTTTCAAGCATCTTATTATGGGTAACTAAAGCGTCAACTTTACTAGATAATTGTTTAATCTGCTCATTAGTATGTAAATTCTGATTTAGAACATCTTTATTAGTCTGAGATTGAGAAGCAATGAAGTGTTCTATCATGATTTCAAGATTAGATTTCCTAGGGACATTGGATGTATTAGGTCCATTATTAGGGTGATTTGGGATAGCTTTTGGATAGCCAAGTGGCGTGGCAGGATCTTGTCCAGGTGCGTACAACGCATTGTTGCTTTTATACGAAAAATTCGGATGATTCTTCCAACCAGGGTTATAGGTATTACTATAAGGGTTTCCCTGTATGTAATTCGCTTATTCAACTGGAACTCCTGTTAGAAGTGAGAATCCTGGAGCAGGATGTGATTGAAGACCACATAGATCGCAAGTTTGAGCTACTGCAGCTATGGTAGCTGCGGGAGCGGTGGTAAGATTTTCTAGCTTTTTGGTAAGGGCTTCCACTTTAGCATTGACTTGATCCAGACTATTCACTTCAACCATGCCACCTTTTGTTTGAGTTTTTTCCATATTAACTCTTTCGCTTCCCCATTGATAATGGTTCTGAGCCATGCTTTCGATAAGTTGATTTGCTTTAGTATACGGTTTACCCATCAATGCGCCACCAGCAGCATCGTCTATAGTCAATCTTATGTTGTACAAGAGACTGTTATAGAACGTATGAATGATCAGCCATTCTTCTAAACCATGATGAGGACAGAGTCTAATCATGTCCTTATAGCATTCTCACGCTTCGATAAGTGATTCGTTATCTTTTTTTCTAAAACCATTGATGTTGGCTCTGAGCATAGCAGTTTTGCTTGGTGGGAAATATCTAGCCAAAAAGACCTTCTTCAACTCATCCCATGTTGTGATTGAGTTTGAAGGAAGAGATTTGAGCCATGCTCGAGCTCTGTCTCTTAAAGAAAAAGGAAATAGGCGCAATCGTATCGCCTCGGGGTTTACACCATTCGTTTCTACAATATTTGCGTACTGCACAAACACTGACAGATGCAGGTTTGGGTCGTCAGTAGGAGATCCAGAAAATTGGTTCTGCTGAATGGCGGATAGAAGCGAAGGTTTCAGCTCGAAATCGTTTCGAGCGATAGCAGGAGCGGCAATGCTGTTGTGAGGTTCCTCTTGAAAAGGAACTGCGTAATCCTTAAAAGGATGAGGTGGAGTTGGTGCGTCAGCCATCTTCGATTCTTCAATTAACTCAGGGATTGAGATATCAGGAAGCTTAGTCGGAGGAAGATTGTTGAGATCACGGTATTCTTGAATTCGGCGTCTTACTCTGAGATAGCGCTCAATATCGTTGATTTGTAGATGCAAAGGCTCGCTTCGGGAGCGAGTATTTGGCATACAACAGAGGGGAAAATAAATAGTTTCCTTAGTCTATACAGTGCTACTTTATGAGTGCACTAGTGACTAAATCAAAGTCCCCGGCAACGGCGCCAAAAACTTGATGTGCGATCGACCTAATGTGTCTAACGGTATCTTAACTGCAAGTGCACAGCCTATCGCAGTAGTAATAAAAAGATGTCGAACCCACAAGGACTTTGTAATCACTCTAGTGCTATAAAGGTTTGCTAGTTTAGCTAAGGCGGATGTTGTCACGTTTGGTTTTTAGAAGTTAAAGTAGAGGAAAACTAAATCGAACTAAGGAAATAATAATAATAAAGCGGTCGGTATGTAATATAGTGAACCTAAGCGGATTTAATCGAACCTAAGCATATAAAGATGTTTAACTTAAATGGTTCTGTAGAAATTATCAGTTTAAAAACCCTCAACTCACACTCTCGTGGTCTTATCTCGGATTATACCCCTAAAGCCCTATGCCTGCTCTCGCTAGCCCATAAGTGTTTAGAAAATACTCTTTGAAAACTTAATAAAGTCTAATTCGTTTTAAAGTGCTCTCGCTGTATTTAAATCAAATGCCTAACTTTAGCTATCCGGTTAAAACCTCACACTCTCGTGGTCTTGATCTTAACCTATTCTACTTTTCTTACTCTCGTAACAAAAAGATTGATTTTAATTATAAAAATTCACAGCCAGAAATTAAGTTAATTTAGATTTTAGCTTAGGAACAATTTAATCCATTCAGTTACTATTATCACATCCCGACTCTAGAAATTTAGCTAGCCATGGTACTTGAAACAGACAGACAGAAAATATAATTGGAAAGAAGTGAAACATTCATGATAAATAAATAACAGTAATTGAACGTAAACAAATTTTACTTAAAATTAAATTAAATGCAATTAAAACCTGAATAATAATACTATTCCTCAAGCTCCCTCTTCCACAAGTCGGCAAGATTGGAACCTTCGGAATTGAAACTCGAAACGAAGTATGAGGCTAAAAACAAATTCTAACTAAGATATCAATTTCCTAATGTTAGAAATGGCTATTAAATGGTAAAAGGGAAATAAAAACAAGAACAGCAGGAAAAATGCAAACTGGGAAATGGTTCGTAAATTCGGTAGAGCTTCCGCAAGAAATTTATGAAAATAAAACTATGTCCGTTCTTCATCGAAATCTCTCGTAGTTATAGAGGAGAAATTGATAGTTAAAAAAAAACAAGAACGTGGGCTTTGCACTTCAGTTGTGGAGAAAAATCAGGAATACTGGGTGTTGGTGAGGTTGAGAGATTGTAGGAGTATCTGAAGACTCCTTTCTTTTTGTTGCCCACGTCTCCACGTCTTCACCTCACGTTCTTCATAAAGTTGGATTAAGCGTGTAACGGTCGCCACAAGTGTGTTACGGGCATTCTTCATGTAATAAGCGTGTTACGGTCGTAACACCAAGGTGACGGGCGTAAGACGCTTAGCAGCGCGTTACGTTCGTAAGTGATGTGTGACGACCGTCACAGCATCAAAAACTGCAGAACTTTGCAGAATTGTTCCTTTTCTTTTGGTTTTCATGTTAACTTTTTTCATATGATCCTTTTCCATTAAATTGACTTGAGACATGTTGTACCTGTGAAAAGACATAAAAACTCAAAACAATCGGGAATTAAATGGATTAATGCAGTATGAAAACGGACTAAAAACGTAGCAATTATACGATACGATTTCTCGTTATCACCACACAAAGCACATTTTCAAACAAAAGCAAGTGATCTATCAAATAGCTAAGAGCCCATGGAAAACCATGGATGAAAAGGGTGCTAATACCTTCCCTTTTCATAATCTACCCCCGAACTCAAGAAAACATCTCAAAGGTATTTCTTGTTCTTTTCAGTCTTTCCTTTTGGATAAAAGAAAAGTCGGTGGCGACACTTGCTAAAACCGCAACATTTGCAATCAAACGCAAAACAACCAAGTCAGTTCTCCCACTGTGTTACACTAACCAATCCAAGAAGTGAATCAAACTCCTTCAATGAGGCATTAAAGTAAATAAAGGAAGATGAAAAATCCTTCTCAATCCAAACAGACACATCAGACCAGACAAAAGAGGCAATGGAGCAGGAAAGAAATAAGTGAACCCGAGATTCTGCAAGGCCAGGACACAAGGGACAGACTAAGTTATGAACTCCAAAAATTATCTCTCTTTTGGCTAATTCTTATCTTGTTGTGCGCCTATGAAGCTAGAACCTCAAATCGAAAAATTAAATGTTGCTTAGAGTGTGAGTAGACCAAATTAAACTAATCGTGCAAGCAGAACTGACATTTATGTAAGTGATTGGCTATGACAACAAAGAGAGCCTTAAGAAAGCTTATTTAGCAAAAAAATAGAAGGTGGTGGCCACCATGAAAAGGAGTCATTGGTGTTAGGTTCTAGAGTGATGTCTGAAAGAATGGAAATGAGTTCTTGTCTTTCAAGAATGTCTATAGTTGGAAGTGGATGGTTGAATTGAACATTTTGGCACCATAGATTAGCTTTCCACTCACCAGCAAACTCAACTGATAACTTATAATTCTCAGCAAAAGAAAACACATAAGGATATAAAACTTTAAGAAGACTGGGGTCGATCCATCTTGAGCTCCAAAAGTCGATATCCTTGTCTGAACCAAGTTTACATGATATGGAGTTTCCAAACTAGTTAAGGTCTTGCCCCCACTTTTCCAAAGAAACTGTTAAGTCTCTCCACCACAACGAGGATCTCTGGTGGATTGTTTCCCAGTTATAATCAATGATATGAGCCTTTAACTTTCCATATTTAAGAGACAACAAAGAAATCAAAGGGAAATTATTCTTAATAAGGATCTTCCAAGCCCTTTTGCAAATCAATGCCACATTAAAGACTTCACAATGCTTGATATTTAATCCAACTTCTTTCTTAGAACTACAACCAACCGGCCATAAAACTCAATTGATCCTTCCTTTATTTTCTTCAATTTTCCATATAAATGCACGCTGAATATTAATAATGGCTTGAATCACAATATTTGGAGCTATGTTGAATGAGAACGTATATAACGATATTGAATTTAGGATATCATTTAAACACATGATGTAGCCACTTAAGGAAAGAAACTTATCTTTCCACGAAGAAAGTCAACTGCGAAGCTTTTCAATTATTGGATCCTACGAACCACGTCTATGAGGGTTGATCCCAATCGGAACTCCCAAAAAATTGAAAGGAAGTGAAACAATTGGACAATCCAAGAAATCAGAGGAAACATCCAAAAATCCTAGGTCAAGGTTAATACCAAATATTTGCTATGGAAGTTGACTCTAAGTCTCGATGCCATTTCAAATCTCCAAAAAATTGCTTTCATAGCCCAAATGTTGTCCCTATTTGCCTCTCTAAGGATAACTATGTCATTAGCGCATTAGAGCAGATCAAAATGGAGTTAATATGAGAAAGACAAATGATGGAAAGCCAACTGTGAAATTGAATTTCTCATTAATCTTGTGAGCCCTTCTACAACAATGATGAAGAGAAATGGGAAAAAATGACCCCTTTGATGAAGGCCTCATCCCAATTAAAAGTTGAACGAGGGGCTTCCATTGATTAATGTTGATAAGAAGAAGGAGCAGACACAAGCTTTTAACCAACCAATCCATTTTGAGTCCAAATACATATAGAATTTTAGAAGAAACTCAACATATAGCAACAGATAGTCAGTGGAAGAGGATATGGAATTTGAAAGTGCCAGAAAATATTACATGTGTTTGCTTCACCGTATGTTACCTTGTTCATGGATTGTATCGGCTGCAAATTTATATGTCAAATATTGTTTACTCTCTCTCTCTCTCTCTCTCTCTCTCTCTCTCTCTCTCTCTCTTCAAGTATCTTGCAGGAATTAGAAAAGAGAATTTCTTTCCACACCTAGGACACTTGTTCCAGATTTCTGACGAAAAACTCAAAATACCTTAAGAATTTGGAAGTGTATATCCGAACGCACCGCCAATGTGATTTATTAAGTTTACTTCGAATAATGTATATCTGAATTCACCTGTTAACTTATTTCAGATATGCATATCCAAATTTATCTCTGAACAAAACAATCAATATTATTCAACAATTCATAACATTCATTCAACATAATTCAAAAAAATTACACAAATAGTTCTGCAAAAAATTAAAGTTACATATTGTTACAAACAAGAAGTTTAGGATGTTGCAACATCTTGATAACATATTATGCCAATCTTTGAAGCTTCGTATCCATATTAATTGGACCCTTAGAAGAATATTGTTGAAAAGTACCCCACATAATCTCTAAACCGTCATCGTTCTTCAGTTGAAACAGTGTGAACTTTACATTTTCTTCAGTGTCAAGTGAAGGTGAACAATACTCAAGCTTGACCACCTTTCGATTCTCTAGATATTGCAAGAGAGAATGAAGTATCGTAATGAGCTCGGTGAACAGCGTGTCCTACGAGAACCTGAATTGAAGTGGCGACTGCGCATTACTAAAGTAGACAAAAACAAGTTGTTGATATGTTTGTGTCATTTCTGGTTATGGTTTGTGATGGAGAATGAAATGGTTTGGAGACTCAATTTATAGCCTTTTGGAGCAATATTGACCAAAGAAATCTTATCAGGACATATTTCAGAAGTGCACATCCGAATTAAACTTGTTTTTACCAAAATAAGGGGTTTTCGGAAGTGCACATCCGAAAACACCACGCTTTTTTTTTATAAAAATAGGAAGTGAATTCAAAAGTTCATATGCAAAATAAGCCATGTGTTGTCTTTTTTTTTTAAAATTAAAGGTTAATTCAAAAGTCCACTTCTGAATTATGCAGAACCAGAATAAACATCATTATTTGTACCAAAGAGACATGGAAAACATAAACAAATGTAAAATTAAATATAGATAATATGTTATATATGTATTGAAACATATAGATTTTACAATATGTTCGTCAATACATTAAAAAAATAATTCGATTACATTCTAAAATGCACCGAATGAATTGTCACCGCTTAAATCTAAAACTGAATCTTTTTTTCGACTTCTCCCTATTTTATTCTCTCTCAAGCTTCATCAAATTGGTGAATTCTACCGTCCTTTCCAAAAATTGATTCGGCCAAGTTTCCGCCTCTTTTGCATGATGTGCGTCCATTCCACGGATGTAGCAGGAATAGGACACCCCGATCTCAAATAAACTTGAATAAAATGGCATGACCTAAGGCACCAAATACACATGATACGACTGAATGGATCTTAAAGAGGGGGAGTGCGAAGAGGAAAAAAGGTTTCCAAAAAACCATATATCGTCAAGTCGATGCACACCATCTCATATGCACTTGCTATAAGATTATCCATTTCAGGGAAGCTCATCCACTTTTCAACTGGTGCGTGAATGCTAACACTTGCAACAAGAGCATTGTGAACTTTATTGAATGCTTTAGCTGTGACATACAGTCGTGTATAAAGTTTATTGTGCGCTGTCAATTCAAAAATTAGTGTTTGGCGCACAAGAGTGTGATTCTCCTCTCTTTTACCAAGTAACTCGAACATGGCTCGATACCCGCAATTATCATCACTTCCCACATCCACTATGCTTTCAATTTGTTTGTGTATAAAAAGAGGAATCTCATCAATGTAGATAATTGGTGGTGGTTATGGTTGTTTTATAATAGGCGGTGTACGAGGTGCTTTAGAAATCCGAGATCCCTTGTTAAGACTTATTTTGGATTTTGAGGTTGGAGAATCTGTGAATATTTCATCAACAACTTCGTGATAAGAAGGAGTCTGCTTTGTTGTACTATCATCTTGTGTAGTTTTCATCTTTTTAGGTGCACCTTTGGTTTTTACTGGTTGCGAAGGGGGTTTCAAATTGATTGTTTCCGGAAATGCGACTTTTCTCAAGTGTTCTTTAATGTGTAACTTCGTAGCATCATCCTCTTTATAAAATATATCTATGATCACTTATAACTTGGTTGTGATGGTTATGTTATATTTACCTTCCTTTGTCGGCTCATAGTCACCAAATTGAAGTCTTTTCTGATGAGTGAAAACCTCATCCATATGCATGGAGGAATTGAGCTTTATTTTTTTAGAAATAAAACAAGCACATGGAAGCTCGTAAGTCGTCCTAATTGTACACTCACATTTCAAACTATTTGGCCCCGTCGTTTTCGATTGCATCGCTTCATGATAAATGAAATTCAATCCCGTCTCGAAAATGGTGAAAACCAATTGTGCTATTGTAAATCGACAAGTATGTTTCTCGGTGCAACTTTGATTGTAAACCAACTTTGATCTTTGTGCAATGTATTATTTATAACGATAATTATAAACCGACTTGATATTTGAAACACATTATGGTTTATTCTGTTTCAAACTGACAAGTATGTTTCTCGGTGCAACTTTGATCAATAATAATTCATAAATAAATTCCTTCTTTACCATCTTAAGTCGGAATACAATTGGATATCCGTGTAGCTTGGTGTCCAACACATGATTATACATACCGTACATGACATTAAACCTCCATAAATCATCCACCCTACAATAACTGCGCAATTTAAATGGACACTCACATTTCCTCGATCCCGTGTCATCATGTTTTATTTTACAAAGTTTTGGAACATATTTACCACTTCTCTCGCATGTCATCCCAATAAATGGTTACCGTTTACTAGTCTCATTGTCCGACCTTCCATTCGAACCCATTCAAGCATATGTTAACGAGAGGTGAAACTTTTATCATTTGGAAATTTTTGTTCATGTTCTATCACAACATCATTCATTTTATCAACGTCCTTCACCTCATTTGCCTTATCATCTTCATTGACCTTGTCTGAAACCTTTAAGATAGCTCTGACAATATTGTCGGGGTGCACCATACCTAACATGTTCAAAAAAACATAAATTATATTAAAATAAAATTTTGATTTTGTAATAGACATGATTTCGGATATGCACTTCCGAATTATGGTAGGTTGAATTCGGAAATGCATATCCAAAGTGACGATGTTTTCTTCTTCAATAAATCAGCTTCAATGCGTGAAATGTATGGTGAAATAATAGAAGTTTACATCAAATTGCAGCTTTCTATGCTCTTTCAGCTATACTCAAACACTTGAAACTTGATTTAGAGACAAAAATTCCATTGAGAATGATTGAAGTTTTGTTGAGGGTTTTGGTAATGGGGGAAAATAAAATGAATGAAATAGTTGGAGTAGGTGACCATACAACATTCTTATATGGAAAGGGAAGTTTCAGATATGCACATCCGAACTCACCTCTCAGAATGTTTTGGATGTGCGTATCTGAAACCACCTTAAAAATTTAAAATCCAACGTTTAATTATTAAAACGTGAAAAAGGGTATCTTCGGATATGCACATTCAAAAAATGTTGATATGTACGTTCAAAAGTGCATATCTGAAGGATATTTTCGAGTTTTCAGAGGTGAAAATCACCACTATTAGATGTAAAGAGAAATTCTCTTTAAAAAATGAGGTAAAGTCTTTTGTTTTATGAAAATGAACAATTTTGAGATCAATTGTTACGTTTGCAAAGACAACTATACCTCTCTCTCCATGGCATCTTAGATACCATATCAATTGTTTATTAAATATGTTTAGTACTCCTTTGTAATGAATTATAAGTAAATTTTGATTTTTTTATTCATTGAATAATTTATATATATATATATATATATATATATCAAATACATCAATTAATCAATGAATTTAAAAAACAAAATTTACAAATAATTCGTTACGGATGGAGTATTTATATAGATCTTACAAACATGTTTCTTTGACATCTTGTACCGTGGATTCATGTTGAAGTTAAATGAGCTATGAGCCTAAATAATTTTTTTATGAATTTGAATTAATTAATTTATTAAAATAATTAATTTCTAAAATAAAATAATTAAAATTGTTAATTTGTTATTTAAAAAATATTAATTAATAAATTATTTACTATGTCATTAAAAGTAATTTTTTATTTTAATTATCGCTACCAGCTATGCAAAATTGAAGGTGAACTACCAAAATTATAAGTGAAGTAAATTTTAAGAATTAAAAAAATTAAATTTAAAATATAGAGACAAAAACTTAAAAAACGATCAAAAATATATATAAACTTTAAAACTAAAATACCAAACTAAAAAATCCTGGTGAAAATTGCTAAAGTCTTAACTAAACTTCAAAGTAATTTTTTGTGGGGAGGGGTGGAAGAGCGTGGGAGGGTCCATTAGGTTAGTTGGAAGGATGTTTGTCTACCGGTGAAAAAGGTAGGTCTCGAATTTAGAAGGATTGAAGACCTCAATTTGGCTTTACTACACAAGTGGAGATGGAGGATTTTGGAAGGTTCTAATTTTCTTTGGTGTAACATTTTGCAGGCTCGATATGGTGATATCAATTTGCAAATGGTTAATGCATATAGAGTTTCTAAAGGTATGATTTGTCTTTCTTCTTGGTGGAATGATATTATTACTTTGGATAAGAATCTTTCAGAAGACGTTTTCATTAAGAACTCGAGGTTTCATATTGGTTGCAATTTTACCACGTCTTTTTGGAATTGAGTTAAGCTTGGTGATTCGAGTTTGAATGAGCGTTTTCCGGGGCTGTATTCTTTGTCAGTTTTTCAGAAAGTGTCAGTCGCGGCCATGGGTGGTTGGGTCGACGAAATATGGATCTTGTACCCCAAAATTTTCCCTCTCATTTATCAAGCAATCTCTCACAAGATATCCCTTAGTTCAAGACTGCACAAGGGTTGATCAGCTCAAGACACCTCCTCAAGCACTGATGACTGAAAATTAGGGTTTGAGTTTGCACAAGGACAAATGGACTTTTAATACCCCATATGACTTTCATGGATCATTTTGGACCCTCAAGATTGCTCATGTCAAGTTTCAAGTCTTGGATCACATTTTTGCTTAGTCAATTGATTAGTTGACCTAAAATTAGCTATATTGGGGAAAAAGTCAATTGTTATCAATTTACAGTCAAACTTCATAATTTTTTGTCCATATCAACATTATAAACTCATATATGTCATTTTATCAAGTTTGGATCACAATTCCTCAAGAAATTTGATTAGATCATCAAAAGGGAAAATGGTCAAAATTAGGGTTTTGACTGAGAAGGTGCAATTTCTGATTTTTGACCTAGCAAATGATTTGTTGGTTTGAGGCATGATCTCAAGGATTCAAATGCTTCATTTTTACCTAATGGCATGGCTCAAAACATCTCTCAAGATCAATTGATTGACAGATAAATTTCAGTCAACTGATGAAAAGTCAACTGTACACTGAAAAGTCAAACTTTGACTTTTTAGTCAAAATCAAGTGTCAAAGATCACAATTCGTCAAAACATGTAAAAATATGTGTGATACGGTGGCAGAACCGACTATTTAATACTGGTTTGCGTTTTGCGTTTTTTGTTCGCAAAATGTCGCGGTAAGCAAGAGTCGCCACCGACTTTTATTTTATCCAACAAGGAAAAGGAAAAAGAACAGAAAAACCTTTTTCGAGATGTTTCTGAGTACGGGGGGTAGATTATAGAAAGGGAAGGTGTTAGCACTCTTTCTATCCATGGTTTTCCATGGGCTCTTAGGTACTTGCTCATCTTTTTAAATTGCTTGTGTGTGTGCTTTGTTTTAAAAAGTTTGTTTTACTTCGTTTTAACCCTTGCTTCTGTCTTCAAGAGTGTTACGAAGTGTTTTTGAAAACTTTGTTTGAAAAGTGTTTGGTGTGAAAAAGTTTGATTTGAGCAAGTACCTACTAGCATCTATCTACTCGAAAAAAGATCGTTTTTATTCTTGTTTCCTTTAGACAGCTCTATCCTAATATTGAGAAATAGGTAGCACCGTCGTTGGAATTTGCAAGGGTCAATTCGAAAGGGACGTAATAGTCATTGAAGGTAACATGTAAGGATACCTTAGCATTTTGAAGGGACTGTCATCATATATTCGTAGGCAACATCGAGGGACAAGATCATATACCGTAGGTAACTTCGAGGGACATCGAGGGACCATGATCTTTATGATAATTTTAACTGAGGGCCTTTGCTAAGGGTATCCCTACGTTCGAGGGACATGACCATTATTTTCCGAGGCAACCAAGTGAGGTATACCCTAAGGGTGCATATGTGCAAGGTGTGTTATGTTCAGTTATTTTAGTCTTGTGTTAAGTTTACAAATGTTTGATTATTCTTGCCATACAATCCTATTAGTCATACATCTAGCAGTTAATAATTGCAGTAATTTAGAAGTGCAAAAATATAAAACCTAGCTATTACAAGGCTTCGGGGAGGGGGATTATGTACATATCCAAAACTGGGGGGGGGGGGAATAAATAAAAGCGGTAAAGGTTCTACTAATCATCTATTACATCCCAATATACAGTTACAATAATAAAATGAAGTGCGAAAGAATAATAACGCGCAAATTTGAAAAGACGTCTAAAAATCCTAAGATATAAAAAAATCTTTTTGTTGTTTTTTGTTTTAATTTATAAAAATGGTTTAAGTTAAAAAATAATTGATCTAGATCTATATTTAAAAAAGATAATTATTAAAGAAACATGAAATTTAAATAAAAGAAATTAATTCTATGTTTTTTTTGGTATTTTTGTTACGAAAAGGAAAATGAATTAAAATGAAATTAAACCTAAGTTCTATTAATTTTAATTTAAAAAAAAAGTTAAAGTGTTTAGTTAATTAATTTACCAAAATTAAAATTTAATTAAGAAAAAATCCTAAATCTATTTTTATGTGATTTTTATATTTGTTTATTGATAAAAAAAAAGGATTAAAAGAAATAAATGAAATGAATAAAACAGGAAAATAAAGATGGGCCTAGTAGCAAAAGTAAACAGGGGGTGCAATCATCAGAAATTCCTAGGCCCGAATCTTCAAAAGATTCATGCTCTAACTATGGTGTTTTTTTATTCTTGCGTGGAACCTATGATTCAACCATCCATAACTGTTCTATATAAACTCAAACAAACGTTAGCATGCCATAAAATGTGATTAAAATTAGAGATTCGAAGTTTAAAATTTTACCAAACCGGTATTGTCAAATGGGGGCGTGTTAGGCGTGTGATGGATTGCTCTTGGGCCTTGTAAGACTCCTAAGGACTTCAAGAGGATGGTTTGAGGCTTGATGTCAATTGAGAGAGACCGAAACCTCGAGATATAACTTGCACCAATTCTTTGATTTCTGAAGAGCTTTTTGAAGAGCTTTTGGAGAGCTTTTTGAAGAGCTTTTTGAGAGCTTTTTAGAGAGGAATTTAGTATCTTTCAAGCTTGTATGGCTCTATATTTATAAAGGAGAATGAGGAGACAAGAAAGCATGGAAAGAATCTCCCTCATAATGTTGTGTTTTAAGACCATGATCAAGATTTGAAAAAAATGCCATATTTGATGATTTTATGCCATTTTCACATGTGGATGAACCTGGACATATTTGAAGGGTTATTACACGAAATCAATTGACATAAACCGCCATAAAACTTACCCAAAAAGGATCCACATCAAAATTTACATTATTTCTATTATTTATTTATTTAATTCTGAATTTTAATGAATAAAATATCAAAATAAATAGCATAAATAGTAGAAAAATGGATGGGTGGGCTTAGAGGTAGAGGACCATGTTAGGAATGAGTTTCAAACTTGAAAAGAAAGGCCCATTTGAAAAAAATCCAAGTTTGGTCAATATTTGCTTCATGCATTTTTTTCAAAAATTCTCCAACTTTGACAATGCATATCTCTCTCAATTTTAACCTTATGAGGGTGTTCCTGGACTTTTTAGAAAGCTTAGGATGTCCCCTAAGCAACCTATTTTGTTTCATATCAATTGGATCTTCCATGTTCATGTAAGAAGCTTTGACCCAAAAGGTATTTTTGTTGACTTTTCAAAATGACCTATAATGTCCAAATTTATATCTTCTTGTGAGTGCATATTTTGAACTTGGGAGCTAAAGATGAACTGTAGGTAATTACATACTCTTCAAAATGAGCTTTGGATGGGTCATTTCTGATAAAGTATTAGAATGTTATGCTTGGTCAAAGTTGAGTTGACTTTTCTTGTAAAACCCTAATTTAGCAACTTTTGGGTTTTGATGAATTGTGAGCAATCCTTGAGGAATCATGATCAACCCTTGATAAAATGATGAATAATACTTCAAAATGAGGATGTTAACCAAAAATATTGAAGTTTGACTGTATGTGGGCCACAGTTGACTTTTGTCTTAGCACAGTCGACTTTCAAGCCTTTGAGCAATTGACTGAGCAAACTTCCTCTGCAAGACTTGAAACTTGACATGGATGATCTTGAGAACATATTAGGACAATAGTGAGTATTTGGGACCCTTTGGACTCAAAAATATTGATGCAAAATGAAACCCTAATTTGAGGTAGACTGCCTTTAGGAGAGAGTTTGTCTGGTCAACTCTTGGACTTCCTTGGGCAATTTGAAGACCTTACTTGAAATGTATTGAGAAATATAGGAGGGTAAATTTTGGGGTACAACAGCTGCCCCTGTTTAATCTTCTTAAACCTGAGGATGTAGATTGACTTGCTTGCCTTTCGTGATCCGAAGGTGGAAGATGATTGAACACTAGAGTGCCCAGAAATTTGCACTCGCATGAAGTGGTACTGGCCTTGCGATTTCGGGAATGGGATTATAGATTCCATTTGGAAGTTAATGACGGAAAATGGGCTTAAAGATGACATCATAAGAAGTGTCGATCGCATAAGAGATTCCTTTGCGAGAGCCCGTATACCTATTGTCGAGGAGAATTTTGCTAGGGAATGTTGGTCTCTGTCTTGAGAGAAATAGAATTTTAGAAGCTTCAGTCATCCGTTATTCTACTGGGGAATCATCTCTTAGTCGGGGAGGTGAAAATGAACTGCTATTTGGTCGTATATAGGCTGCATCGCGACCTACTGGGGAAAGGTGAAACTGATCGTGTTTGATCAGGTCCAGGTCTTATAATGTTGTGGACTGCTGTCTAGAGATAAGAGAAAAGAAACCTGGATGGTAAGGTTATGAGAAGGAACCTGGATAGTAGGGGTTATGGGAAGGAACCTGGGTAAGGTTGCTTCGTGAGGAGTTTTGATAAAACTGCATCTGAACCGAGAAGGAACCTGAGTAACGTTGCTTTGTGAGGAGTTTGGGTAAAATTGCATCTGAACAGAGAAGGAACCTGGGTAAGGTTGCTTTGTGAGGAGTTTGGGTAAAACTGCATCCGAACTGAGAAGGAACCTAGGTAAGGTTGCTTTGTGAGGAGTCTGTGTAGGGCTTTAGGAGGAACCTGGGTAGGGTTACTTTGGGATAAGTCCGTGTAAAACTTCAGCAGGAACCTGGGTAAGGTTACTTTTGGCTAACTCTATGTAAAACTTCAAGAGGAACCTGGGTAAGGTTACTTTGTGATAAGTTCGTGTAAAACTTCAAAATGAACCGGGGTATGGTTACTTTGAGATAAGTTTGTGTAAAACTTCAGGAGGAACCTGGGTAAGGTTACTTTGTGATAAGTTCATGTAAAACTTCAGGAGGAACCTGGGTAAGGTTACTTTGTGATAAGTTTGTGTAAAACTTCTGGAGGAACCTGGGTAGGGTTACTTTGTGATAAGTTCGTGTAAAAATTCAGAAGGAACCTGGGTAAGGTTACTTTGTGATAATTTCGTGTAAAACTTCAAAATGAACTGGGGTAAGGTTACTTTGAGATAAGTTTGTGTAAAACTTCAGGAGGAACCTGGTGTTTCCAGTGATTTCTGGTAAACAACCGCTAGTCTTCCAAACTATCGAATAATCTTTCTTATTGTTATTCAATCCCTCTGGTAACTCACAGGATCGACTAGATTGATCCTAGGACTCCTTGGATATTAAAGTTACTCTTACAATCGAACAGATATTCATGGTCAATATTGTATAAGTGTTTGGCTTATTTCGATCTCTCTCTAAAATGTAGTCAAAATGTGTATAAAAACTAAGTTACACGAATAGATGCTAGTTGTAATGCTGAATTGTAAAGACATATAAGACTGCATGAAAATGAAGTAAATGGTTTCGACTTACAAAAACGGTTAACATAAAGGGTTTCTGGAACATAAAAGTTTTAAAAGAAGGAGAAACGTTTAATGCGAGAAATCTATAAATGATTTTAAGTAAAAGTATGCGTTCGAAGAACAAGGCTTAAACGTAAAGGTATGGAAAATGTGATGGTTTTCAGAAATATAAAACGCTCGAAACATAAAGATAACATTAAAGTGTAAGATTTTGAGGAAGAGATTTCGAAGTAAAAAGGGCTGTGAATAAGAAAACTTGTAAATGTTGTTTGACAAAAGGAATAAAGGAATAAAGGAAGTACTGGAAATGGTAAAAAGGTTTTCACTAAATTAGAAATACATGGTGCTATCATACATACATTTCTCTTGCATTCGTTTCCCTTGCCATGTGGTAGTTTGAATGTTATTGAGTATTTTGTATAATAGATATGACACACGGAAATCCTAACATTAAGACTCCTATTTATACTAATTCGACCCTAACGGTCTTGCTATAGGATTATGCCACGTTTCGAACATGCAGGACAATGCTTCTTTCATCTTTCCACGTGTCCCCAAATGCTCCAACACATAACTTTCAAACTTTGAAAGTCCCGCTTCCATTTGAATTTAACATGCTTTGGTGTTTCTCTGTTTCGAACGCTTTTCCCAAACATAGCCTCGCTGTTGTTTCGAGACTCCTCTGGACATGTTCCCATAATTGCCGTTCGAAGCTTCAAGCTTTGACACACTTATTCGAAACACTGCTTCTGCAACTTCGAAATTTGGCGCTTAATTCTATTTCGATCAGAACATTCAATTCTTTTGGCTTCTAAATAACATTATCAAAATCTTCAGCCAACAAATTGCCCCTTTAAAATATGTATTTCGATTTCTTTGAGAAATACCTATTTTAAATATTTACACAAGATTTTGATAGGACTTTCGAATCATCGTAACATTTAATGTCTTTGACTCCAGTCACATCAATCATAACACCTTTTGGATTCCTTAACCGCCCGGAGTCACTTCACAGCGTGGTGCAGTTATAAGTAATGATTATCTTTTTTAATCACGCCTATTACCTATGCTAATTTTCACGCCACCTCTTCATCATACCAACCCATGATCTCCACGTATCATACTTCTATTCGGTGGATGCTTAAACTTCCCCATTATAAAACGTCAACTTAATCTTCTTCTTTTCTTTTCACACTCTAAACCTTTCATACTCTGAATTTTTACCCTCCTTCTCTCACAAAACAATCTAAGCTTCCAAAAAATGTCTTCTTCTACTTCATCCCAACTCAAGAAAGTCTCCAAGAAGAAAGGAAAAACTACAGGAGCTACTATGGAGAGTAAAATCATCACCATTCAAGGCCAATCTGCTCTTGCTCCTCAAATGATTTCCAAAGAAAAGGAAATGATGTACGCGTCACAGGTACTCATTCCTACCCACGTTGCTGGTAAGAGGCTAGCCTTAAATGGCCCTCTTACAGTTTTTGAAATATTAAAGGACACCAGGACAATTTTTCCCGTCTGTTATAGCTTCAAACCCTTATTCAACAAAATGGATGCCCCTAGGGTAGTAGAATCTCCTAGTTCAAATGCCGTAGAAACCCCAACCGTTCCTCCCAAGGACCCCTTTGTTTTGGATTATGTAAAAAGCAATTTTAAGCCATTTCGATCTTGCCCTACTTCTGATATCGCTTATCAAAATTGGTTCACAAAGGTAGAAGCCAAGAAATCCCAGCAATGGGAAGAATTAGGCATTTATAACCTGATTAAGCTATCGAAACCTGGATTTACCTACAGCCATCCTCTGCTATTCGCGTCCCTTTATTTCTGGGACAGTACCTACAACACTTTCCATCTCCCAGGTGGAATGATCACCCCCACCTTCCTCGATATAGCAGCCATCATTGGGCTGTTGCCAGTGGGAGAAACTTACGTTCCTGACAACGAAGAGCACTCAAGCATAATTGACTTCGAAGTCAAGTTAGCCAGCTTTTCCAAATTTATCAGCCATTATCATGCTGAAGGGGACAATGTGTCTGACGTAGAGCACATTGCTTTTTTAACCCTGTGGCTGTCTAGATACGTTTTCTGCAGTAGATCCCTGCAGGTAGCTAGCAGGTTCATTCCTCTAGCCAGGGATTTACATGAAAATCGAAAAGTGTGCCTAAGTGAATTACTCTTAGTTGACCTCTATGAGAGCCTGAGGTCAGCTGTTTCGAGCCTCAAATCCCACACCTCCAAAAACATTTTATTGGCTGGCCCATTTTGGTTACTCCAACTATGGCTAAACGCCATGTTTGAACCTTCCTTATCAACCGCCAATACCATTGATGAGCAAGATTCTGAAATAAGTGATAGGATAGTCGAAGGCACTAGGCTTCGAAGACTAACTCCTAATGATGACAAAGATGACTTCAAGGTTCAATTCTCGAAGTACATCATGATATTCTCCAAAAGGCACAAGTTCGAAGAGAGCATGGCGCCTTTTTCTTCGAGGGCTCATGGACCTTCTTGGTTCACCATGGCTCTCTCAGAAGCCATCAAGAGTAAGGAGATTCAGGATGTATGGAGAGCTTTCTTGCTGCCTAGACTCATCTCTTCAAGGATAACCCCAGCCAAGAACCAAATTCTTCTCTTTGCCTACCAACCAAACTTCGTTTCGAGGCAGTTTGGCTTATGCCAACTGATTCCTGAACCTTTGTTCCAAACTGAGAGCGCCATCACTTCTGGCCGAACTTTCAAGGCAAGGGAAGCCAAGATCCAGCAAGAACAATATCAAGGATTTGCCCAATTTGAACTGATAGCCTTCGAACCTACCCATCTCGCAGCCAAAGGATTTCTGGAGTGGTGGATTAAGTTTTATCAAACTTGCATGTTCGATACTCTTACGATTCGACAGAAACTAATTGATGCCTTCGATGTGCAGGTACCAGCAAAGAAAGGTATGTTTACTCATGCCAAAGAGATTAAAGCTTTTCAAAATTATTTTGAAACCACTTACGACCCCACGCGCTTGGACTCCACTGTGCATCAAGCAGCTGAGACCTTGAAGGAAAAATTTAAACAAAAAGTTTCTAAGCTAAAACTTCCTTCAGGGCTGTCACCTAAGGATAGGTATAGGTTGGCATTCGAAATGCATCCACCTAAATTTCCCAGATTACCTACCTCAGAACTGGCTCTGGCTTGGTTTCCCCCATATCCATGGTGGTTTACTTGCAAAGAGATGTTCAAATATCTTCAGAGGAAACCAAAGCCATCTGAGACTGTGACATGGGCTCGATATTGGCTTCATGATTTCCCAGGACACCTTCGATACGACCTTTCTGCCATGTCAATTAAATCTGATCAAGGCACAGGTGCGAATGCTTGGGAAAAATCCCAAATGTCTTTTATTTTCCATATCTTTAACCTTTGCTTTAATTGTTTTGATTTTCAGCTATCAGGATAAAGACAGCTGCCTCGAAATCGAAGGAAGGGAGTGCCTCTCAAGCCTCCATCGAAACTACCGAAAAAGCTAATCCACCCGAAACAACTACTACTGCTGCAACTACAACAACCACAATAACGCCAACAACAACAAGTGCTCCAATTCCAACGGTAATCGCTTAGCCTTGACATTTCGAATTCACTCAAGCTTTGTGGTTTATATCTAACTTTTCGTTAAAATTCTTTCAGACCAACAAGCTTCCTCCTACTACTCCCAAGAAGCGGAAATTAAGCACTACTGGGGAAGACCCCAAGGCTGGAGGAAACTCAAATACTGCTTCGAAGAAGAAGCTAAAGAAAGATACTCCTAAAAGCACTGTTCCGACTAGTGTCTCTGGACTCGATTCCAGGAATGCTGCTCCCTTACCTAAATCCAAAAATCCACCTTCGACCTCCAACCCACCGTTGGAACGTATAGCTAGTAACCTCTCCTCTGAGGGTCCACAGGTAAATCGAACTTCTAAAAATTGTTTCCAACACTAACTTCTTATTACCTTGGTGAATGTTTTTTCTTTAACATTTTGTTGTTCCTTGCAGAACATTTTGAATCCCACTTCCACCATTTCGACCTCACCATCCGGAGCTGCCGCTCCGCTCAACTCCTCTCCTCAAGGGGATTCCAGCAACTTGGTCCAAAACAAAGGTTCTTCCAATGTGGCGGTTGTGGCTGGAACTTCTGATCAGCAGGAGGATCAAGGTACCTCCATTCCTCCGAAAGAGGTGAACGAAACAATACTTCAAACGTCTGCAGAGGATTTACAAAGGGCTTCTCTTCAAAAGTCCCCTCTTGAAACTCTTCAAGAGGACCCAAAGGACACTCAGACTGAAGAAGAGAAAGCTGACTCTAGGCAAGGAGCCGAAGAATCTGCAGACGAAGAATATGAGGGGGAAAGTGCCAATGACGAGGAAAATGTCAATGACGGTTCAACTGCTGGGACGGAATCTAACGCAAATAGCGGCGAAAGGGATGGTATCGAAGTGGTAGATTTGGACGAGGATGAAGAAGACCAAGAGCACGAAGAAAATGAAGGGGATGATGGTGCAATCAACGAAACCCTAGAGGTTAAAACAAACGTGGTTCCCCTACGCGTGGAATTCCCCCAATCCTCTCCGTCTCGAATGACTGACGAGGAACTGGCACTTCTGAGGCGAAATGACCCCATTGGGTACATGAAGGCAAAGTTGGCTCAGAGGGACGTCCCACTCGCTAGGGCTGGCACAAGTTCAACCAGTTATCCTCTTCCCACAGATGAAAGAGTTGTTCTTCTTAACAAAATTAGGAGAACTATTCTCAATGTGGATATATTCGAAGTGCTTAAGCAAGATAGTACTGCTTGCTATACTATGAAGGAGCTGCTCACAAAGGTCAATCTTTCCACCTGCTCCTTGCCAGTTAGTACTCTCTTGTTTGATCTTCAGAATCTGCTGGACAACGTAACTGGCTACCTTCTCCAAGACGAATTTGCTGCCAAGAAGGTTCACGAGAAACGCATTGCCATGGATGCCGCTTATGAACAAGCTTCGAAACTTTCTCAGGAAGCTGAGGATCAAGCTATGCATCTGAAGCAGGCGAAAACTGAATATGAGGCTCGAGCTGAGTCCATTCTTATTTGGGAAAGGCAGATTCTGGAGCTTCAGCAGAAAGTTAAGGAGGCTAAGGAACAACAACTAGCCTTCGAAACTAATCCTGCAGGTAACCAATTCGAAGAGCTTCTCAACCAGGGGCTTGCAGAAATGGAGACTGCAGAACAAATTAAAGGAGAAGTGGCGACCTTGGAAGGTGCCAGGCGGTTTGCTCAGCAGAAACTTGAAACATTTCGAAGCACCTTTAATCGATTGAAAAACAATGCTTATTTCTAGATTTTGATGTTTATCTGACTATAACTTTGGTTTCTTACATGTAATATTCGAACAACGCCATTTTGGCATTCTATCTTGCCATCTTGGCTTTTTATAATATTTTGCTTACGTTGTTACTATTCGAATCTCCCGCAGGCTTGGCTTATATTTCTTTATATATTTCCCATTAACCTTTAGGACACGTTTATCATCCAAGAGTTCTTCGACTTCGTATGCATTGTTTGAGAACACTTTTAATATTCGAAAAGGTCCTTCCCAATGAGGTGACCATTTACCTAACGCTTTATTCTTCTTATCCATAGGCAATATGACTCTCCAAACCAAGTCATTAATAATGAATACTTTTTTCTTCACCCTTTTATTGTATGTTCTGGCCACTCTTTCTTTTTGCCTCATCAAAATTTCCAACGCATGTAATCTAATTTCGTCCAACTCAACTAATTCATTCATCATCATTTCCCAATATAATGCAGCTGGGATTTCGTTTTGTCTCTGAATTCGAACTGATTGCAGATGAATTTCTACTGGTAACACTGCATCATGCCCAAATGTAAGTTGGAAAGGCGTAGTGTTAGTAGCTTCCTTAGGAGATGTTCTACAAGCCCATAACACTTGGTCCAGAGTTTTGTGCCAATTTCTTGGCCTCTTGCCAATATGCTTCTTGATTAATCCTATTATTATTTTATTTGCTGCTTCGACTTGTCCGTTTGCTTGAGCATAATATGGTGTTGATGTTAGCAATCTAAACCCCATTTCTTGGGCAAATCCTTGCATCTTTCTACCAGTAAATACGGAGCCTTGGTCTGTAGTTATGCTTTCTGGCAATCCAAACCTATAGATAATGTGCTTTTGTATAAATTCGATAATTGCCTCTTGATCAGCAACTACCAGAGGTATAGCTTCGATCCATTTGGTAAAATAATCTACTCCCACCAAGATATATTTCTGTCCTTTGGATGAAGCAGGATTTATTTCTCCTATCAAATCCAATGCCCATCCTCTAAATGGCCATGGTTTGATGATCGAATGCAACTCGCTTGCAGGGGCATGTTGAATTCCTGCATGTTTCTGACACTCCTCACATCCTTTAACAAAGTCTATGCAATCTTTGAGCATGCTAGGCCAATACAAACCGTATCGAAATAGCAACCATTTCATTTTATGGCCTGCTTGGTGTGCCCCACATGCCCCATTATGGACTTCAGACAATGCTAAATATGCCTCACTCTCTCCTAGGCATTTCAATAATACACCCTCTTGGGTCTTTTTGAATAATTCGTTCCCCATGAGGAGATATGACAATGCTCTATATTTTGTTTTTCTATCCACCTTTAGAGTTGGGTCTGCTAAATAACTCTTCAATGGACTTTGCCAGTCTGCATCTGACAAAGTATCTATGGCTAGTATTTCGAATCCCTGTTTCTCAGCATATACCAATCTCATACTCTCCAGATCTGATGGTGTGAATCTAGTAGCCATAACTCTTCCCCTTAATTCGACCAAATCCTTAAAATTCTTGGTAGATACTTTATAACCTGAAGCCAACTGCGCTAGGTCATTTGCTTCTTGGTTCTCTATTCTTGGTATGTGTTGAATATCCATGTATTCAAATTTCCTTAATAGCCTATTGACTATGACGAAGTATACCATTAAATTTTCCTTTATGCACTTGTATTCCTTCGTGATTTGTTTGACCACCAATTCAGAGTCTCCTTTAATTTCGACTCTGGTTGCCCCCAATTCCAACAAAGCTTCAAGTCCAACAATGAGCGCTTCATATTCAGCTTCGTTGTTCGAACAACGAGGACCATCTAATTTATACTTGAATTTTGTTGGAATTCCTTCAGGAGAAATTAGAAGGACTCCAACACCACTTCCATTCCTGTGGGTTGAACCATCGAAGTACAATTTCCATGGTTGCATTTCGACGTAGCTCATGCTTGTCTGCTCAACCAACGAATGATCCACAATGAAATCAGAAATCACTTGACCTTTCATAGCTTTTAAAGGCATGAAAGTCAATGAATATTCTGTTAAGGCTAAAGCCCACTTGCCAACTCTACTATGCATTATTGGTTTTGAAAGCATATGTTTAATGACATCGAAGTGAGATGAAACATAAACATCAACAGGTTTTATATAATACTTGAGTTTCATACAAGAGAAATACAAACAGAGACATAGATTTTCTAAATTGCTATATCTGGTCTCTACATCATTTAGCACTCTACTTAAATAGTATATGGCTCTTTCGACGCCATTGTTATCCTCTTGTGCTAGCATACTACCTATACTAACTTCAGAGGCAGATATGTACAATCTCATGGGCTTCCCCCATGATGGTGGAGACAAAAGAGGAGGCTGGGAAAGATATTCTTTTATTTTGTCAAACTCCTCCTGGTGAGCTTCGTTCCATTCGAAGGCTTGACCTTGCTTCAGACGAAGTAACAGAGAGAAAGCTTGGGTTCTTCCACTCAGGTTCGAGATGAATCTTCTGAGGAAGTTAATTTTCCCTAGCAAAGATTGCAACTCCCTTTTTGACGCAGGTGCTTTCGTCTCCATTATGGCTTTGGTTCTGTTCTGGTTGATTTCGATTCCTTTCTTGTGGACCACAAAACCAAGAAAGTCTCCAGCCTGCACAAAAAATGCACATTTAAGGGGATTCATCTTTAAGCCATGCTTTCTCATTCGTTCGAATGATTGGCTTAAATGATGCAAATGTGCTTCTGCAGATACAGATTTGATGACTATATCGTCAATATACACCTGCATGAAGGTTTCGATGAAATCATGAAAAATTGAATTCATCGCCCTTTGATAAGTTGCCCCAGCATTTTTTAAACCAAAAGGCATCACCACCCATTCGTAGGTGCCTAAGGCTCCTGGGCAACGAAATGCTGTTTTTGCAACATCTTCTTCAGCAATGAAAATCTGGTTATACCCAGAGTATCCATCTAACATACTCAAGTATTCGAACCCTGCAGCAGAATCTACTAGCATTTCTGCCACGGGCATGGAATATTCATCCTTAGGGGTTGCAGTGTTTAAATCCCTAAAATCTATGCAAATTCTTAAAGAACCATTTTTCTTAATAACGGGTACTATGTTTGCTAACCATTCAACGTACCTTGTTGTTCTGATGAATTTGCAGCGCAGCAACCTTTCGATCTCAGCTTTAATTTTTGTGAGGACCGCTGGTGCGAATCTCCTGGGAGTTTGTTTGATGGGCCTCTTGCCATCTTTGATTGGCAGTCTGTGTTCGACCAACTCCCTCTTTAAGCCAGGCATCTCATCATAATCCCATGCGAAACAATCTTTGTTTTCCTTAAGGACTTCGATCACTTTCTTCTTGAGGCCTGGGCTAAGTTTAGCACTTATGTAAGTTACTCTTTTCATTTTTTCATCCCCTAAGTTGACTTCTTCGAGCGGATCCTGTGCCAACATTTTGACACCTGAGTTTATGGGGTCCCTTTCGAAGCCTAAGGGTTCTTTATCATAGATGGCATCCAACCTTTGATCCATCTCAGACTCTTTGAAGGGTGGGCATTTCGAACCCTCCCCACTGACTTCATTCGTCTTTATAGTTGATTTGTTTATTTCAGCCTCTAAGGCCGCTTTTGATTTGTTCTCAGCCATATAGGCCGAAATCCTTTCGAAAAAGGTAGACTCAGTCATGGCTAAGGTTGTCGAAGTCCCAGCCTGTTGGCCGTTTTTGTATAGTGCTTTCGACTTCCTCTTCTTCACTGATTATTGTTCTATCCCAGTAAAGGCCGTCATGACGAAGTGTCATGTAGTAGTGGGCGTTTCTAGTTTCGTTCATCTCATCGTTTGGAACACATGGAGCAATCTTTGCCAGATTTTTATCATAGTCCCTTTTGTTAACCAAATTGACAGTTGACATAAAGTAACTCTGGTCTGCTTCGATGTTTTCCACGATTCCATCATCTCTCCATAGAACTAGTCGCTGATGCATTGACGAAGGAACTGCCCCCACGCCATGGATCCACTCTCTTCCCAGCAGCAGGTTATAGTTGGCCTTGGCTTCGATCACCATAAACATGGTGGGCCTGCAACTTGAGCCTATTGTCAATTCCAACTGGACCACTCCCAGTGTTTTGCCCACTTTTCCCTCATAATTGGACAAAACCATATTATGGGGTTTGATATCTCCTCCGCGGACCTCTAATCTTTTTAGCATGAAATGGGGTATCAAATTGACTGCAGCACCCCCATCCACTAGAACTTTGTTCACACCATGGACACCCACTTTCGCCCGAATGAAAAGTGGCTTGAGATGATTCTTCATTGCAGGTTTTGGACGTTCGAAGAACGCATTTTGTTCCTCAACAGCCCCATTGTCCATCACGTAGTAGCACACGGGCCTATGTTTCATTAAATCTGTGGTGTCTTCCTCCTCATATTCATTGATTTCGGTTTCCTGCCCAAATTCGCAGGGAAGCACAGACACCACGTTACAGTTCAAGTTGAATGAAGACTCCCCCTCTGATTCGAAGTTATCTGTTATCATATCTTCGTCCTCTTCCGGGCCTGGAGTGTATTCCTTTGGTTCATTGCATTGTTCTTCAGAGAAGAGCCTCCTATTGACTGGAGGTTTATCTTCAGTTTGATTTTTTGGTTTGTCGGTGCTAGATTCACCTTGTATTTTCGTTGAAGTATCCCCTTTGTTTGCCACAGCTTCTCTCTCAGCCTTTCGAATCCTTTGCTGTCTGCGCCACTGGGATCTTGACATGGGGTTCCTTCCTTTATAATTCTCTAATCTCACTTCCTCCCTTTTTTGTGTGTTGAATTGCCTCCTGTATGTCACAGCATGGCATGCATTTCGTTCAGCACTCCTCCATCTATCTTTGCCTTTGTCGTTTCTGACTTGTAGCCATCTATCGGTTGGCACTTCAGCAGGGAGTTTGAAAGTCACTCTTCGAGCGGATTTGGGGTGAGGGCTATCAGGCCTTCGCTGTTTGTATCTGCTATCGAAACGTGGGCCCATCTGAGCAGTTTCTTGGTGGTTCCAGCAAGGGGCGAAGGGAATCGTTTCGAAGGCCCTGGCCATGCTTTGGTCATACACAGCAGAACACCTTGGGCAAATCAAGCACTTGGTTGTCCCTTTGTAGCAGCGAAAAACAAACTCCAGCAGACTCTCTCCAGCCTTGGGATAACACCTAAAAAGCTGGTTATCCTGGCGCCAATTGTTGCCAGTTCGAGCCCTCTGTACCCTTTCGAAATTCGCAGCAATTCTTTGGTTGCAGAGGATGCTGCACCTTGGGAACAATATCATGCCTGAATCTCCTTTGTGGCATGTCATGAGATAATCTTTGAGACTAGCATCTCCAGTGTGATTATCCCCCATTTTGTACTTTTCTTTTTCTAAGTATTTTTCCACTTCCTCCATCTCAGAGCGAGGCCTTTCCATGTCTACCATATTTATTTCCACATCCCCCTCTTTAGCTTTATCATCACCCCATCCTGTGGGCTTTATATCTTCAATCTGGACCTTCGAACTCTCTGGGGCAGAATATTTGACCAGATAGTCAAATTTTCCACTGGGTTCCCCTAGAGTGTCCCATATTTCCTTCTGAGGGGGAATTGGCTGCGTGATTTGGACTTTCTCCAATTCCAGCCTCAAGCCTTCAGTGACTTGCGTTAATCCTTCGTTTTTATTCCCTTGGCCTTCAGTAGCCTGGGTTTCTCCTGCAACAGCTACAGGTGCAGCAATCGGAGTCTCTGGCGTATTCTGGATGTCTTCAGTGACCTCCTCGCTGACTTCGACCATCACCCAGTTCTCAACTTCAGTATCCTTTTCTTCTGTTAGGGCATCGCTTTGATCAGTCTCCACCATGTTGACTTCTCCAATGCATGCAGGCTCGGAGTAGTTGGTGTCTGCGACGTCCAAAGGATCTTCGTCCACTTTCATCTTCACCTTATCAGCAAATTTTAGTCTGCCATCTTTGATCGCGTTTTGAATCAAGTCCCTGAAAAGAAAACATTGTGAGGTCTTGTGGCCCAGGAAACTATGATATTTGCAAAATCCCCTCTTCTTTCTCTGATCCAAAGGAGGTATTTTGACATTTGATGGCACAATTAGTTGGCCATCCTTGACAAGCAAGTCAAAAATTTCGTTGCATTTGGTGACGTCGAAGGTATAAACCTTCTTTGGAAATTTGTCACTTTTCTCATTTTCAACAATATCTTTCCCTTTTGTGGGGACTAACATTTTGCAGGAGTAAGGCGGGGCCTGTTTTAACTCAGCGAGGTCGATTTCGACCTCTTCGAATTTGAATTCAGGATATTCTTCTACTTCCTCAGTCCCAACATAGGAAATCCTTTCTTTCTTGCTATTCTTAAAGACTCTGGCTTTTTCGGCCTTTAGTCTTTCGACCTGTCGAACCCTATCGGCTAACTGAGCCATATCCCTCAAATACTGAGTGTCTAGTTTCTTTCGAATAGAATAATCCAAACCGCCAGCGGCCATTTCGACTAACTCATGTTCAGGCACTACTGTGTAACATCTGGATTTCAACAGCCTAAATCTATTCAAATAATCATCTATGGGTTCGGTGAATTTTCTCTTAACACTCGCCAATTCCTTCAAACTTATTTTCGATTGTCCCATGTAAAATTGTTCATGGAATAATCTCTCTAAGAGAGTCCAAGTGTCAATGGACCCAGGGGGTAAAGTGGTAAACCATGTGAAGGCGTTTTTTGTCAAAGAACTTGGGAAGTATTTGATCCTGAGATCTTCATTATTGGCTATATCTCCCGCTTCGGTTAGATATCTCGCTATGTGTTCGACTGTTGACTCATTGGTATCCCCAGCGAACTTTGTAAATTTAGGGACTTTATATCCCCTTGGTAAATCAGTATGCATTATACAATCCAATATAGGAGAAGCGTAATTTGGCCTCCTCATTCCTGTGTTGAGGCCATTCTGGGCCATGATCCTCTCTATCATGGTGGTTAGGTTATTTTCTGCCAGGATGTTATCGTTTCGAATCCTATGAACGACGGCATCGGCATCTTGATTTCGACCAACCAAAACAACTCCCCTAGGTTGTTCTTCTCGAAATTCTGGGGCTTCTGGCCTTTCGATCCTTGCCCCTGGTTCCATAACTTCCCTTTGTGGAGCCGGGATTATTGGGGCTTCTAATCTTGGTGCCCTGGCCCCTAAGTTAACTTCTTCTCTGGGTGGTCTATAAATTGGGTCGTTAGCAATTTGTTCTATAACAGGCATGTTTGTTCGAAATCCCGCCTGATTCTGCCTACGCCTTTCTGTAGGAGCAAAAAAATCTGCTATTCGACTCATATTATCAGTGTTTTCCCTGTTCGTCACAGTCACATTCTGCACTATTGGGGCAAATATTTCCTGCATGGTTTGCGCTAATACCCCTATCATATTATGGTTACTGTCATCCATCAATTGCCTAAAAGCCAACTGGTTATCTGTGGTTAGGATAGGCAATGTGCTATAACCCACTGACCCTTGGTTATTTGTCATAAACTGATTCGCACCAGACCCAGACCCTAGTTGGGGAGATGAATTCGATGTGGAATTGTGTAAACCTGCCATAAAAGATGTTGGCATTCCATAAGAGGAATTTCTGATCCTATTTCCATCGAAACCGGGTGGTCTAATTAATGGGGTGGCGAAGTGGGATTGTGTCCCTGGTGGTGGAACGAATCCCCCAGGGTAGCCCGTAGTTCCAGTATTTCCTAAGATCGAACTATTAGTTGATATGCCACTTATTCCATTGGTGGCTATGTTACTGGTTGAAGATGCAACAGACTGTGCATTCGAAGGGATTGCATTAGATGTTCCGCTCGAAATGGACGCGTTAGTGCCTGTTGCATGTGGGCCACCTTGGTCCCCTTGTTGATTGTCTGAATTAGACATTTTGTCATAACGTTTTCTTCTGGATAAAGGTTGGTTGCTGTTGGTTATCTTACCACTTCTCAGGTTCATAAAAGAGCAAACTTCTTAGGTTCCAACGTTTTTGTAATGGTTACGTCTCGACAATCCTTAATTCTGATATCCAATTATTCGTCCCACCAGGTGTGCCAATTTGTTTCCAGTGATTTCTGGTAAACAACCGCTAGTCTTCCAAACTATCGAATAATCTTTCTTACTGTTATTCAATCCCTCTGGTAACTCACAGGATCGACTAGATTGATCCTAGGACTCCTTGGATATTAAAGTTACTCTTACAATCGAACAGATATTCATGGTCAATATTGTATAAGTGTTTGGCTTATTTCGATCTCTCTCTAAAATGTAGTCAAAATGTGTATAAAAACTAAGTTACACGAATAGATGCTAGTTGTAATGCTGAATTGTAAAGACATATAAGACTGCATGAAAATGAAGTAAATGGTTTCGACTTACAAAAACGGTTAACATAAAGGGTTTCTGGAACATAAAAGTTTTAAAAGAAGGAGAAACGTTTAATGCGAGAAATCTATAAATGATTTTAAGTAAAAGTATGCGTTCGAAGAACAAGGCTTAAACGTAAAGGTATGGAAAATGTGATGGTTTTCAGAAATATAAAACGCTCGAAACATAAAGATAACATTAAAGTGTAAGATTTTGAGGAAGAGATTTCGAAGTAAAAAGGGCTGTGAATAAGAAAACTTGTAAATGTTGTTTGACAAAAGGAATAAAGGAATAAAGGAAGTACTGGAAATGGTAAAAAGGTTTTCACTAAATTAGAAATACATGGTGCTATCATACATACATTTCTCTTGCATTCGTTTCCCTTGCCATGTGGTAGTTTGAATGTTATTGAGTATTTTGTATAATAGATATGACACACGGAAATCCTAACATTAAGACTCCTATTTATACTAATTCGACCCTAACAGTCTTGCTATAGGATTATGCCACGTTTCGAACATGCAGGACAATGCTTCTTTCATCTTTCCACGTGTCCCCAAATGCTCCAACACATAACTTTCAAACTTTGAAAGTCCCGCTTCCATTTGAATTTAACATGCTTTGGTGTTTCTCCGTTTCGGACGCTTTTCCCAAACATAGCCTCGCTGTTGTTTCAAGACTCCTCTGGACATGTTCCCATAATTGCCGTTCGAAGCTTCAAGCTTTGACACACTTATTCGAAACACTGCTTCTGCAACTTCGAAATTTGGCGCTTAATTCTATTTCGATCAGAACATTTAATTCTTTTGGCTTCTAAATAACATTATCAAAATCTTCAGCCAACACCTGGGTAAGGTTACTTTATGATAAGTTCGTGTAAAACTTTAGGACGAACCTGGGTAAGGTTACTTTGTGATAAGTTTGTGTAAAACTTCAGGAGGAACCTGGGTAAGGTTATTTCGTGATAAGTTTGTGTAAAACTTCAGGAGGAACCTGGGTAAGGTTATTTCGGGATAAGTTCGTGTAAAACTTCAGGAGGAACCTGGGTAAGGTTATTTCATGATAAGTTTGTGTAAAACTTCAGGAGGAACCTGGGTAAGGTTATTTCGGGATAAGTTCGTGTAAAACTTCAAGAGGAACCTGGGTAAGATTACTTTGTGATAAGTTCGTGTAAAACTTTATTTGGAAATGTATGAGAAAAGACCCGTGTAAGATTTTTCAGGATAAACCCGTGTGAAGCTGCATTTAGGAGAAACCCGTGTAAGATTGCTTCGTGACGAACCCGTGTAAAGCTGCATTTAGGAGAAACCCGTATGTTGTACCCCAAAATTTGCCCTCCCATATTTCTCAAAAAAACATTTCAAGAAAAATTCACAAGTCCAACTCGGCGCGTCATATTCAGGTATTCTTTCGCCAAGATATCTCTGATAACATATTCTCAAATTCAGGTTCGGCTCAAGAGTCAATTCTTTAAAGAAGGTACCCGAATGTGTGAGTTTTCTTGAAGAAATATAGTGAAAAAAGTGTGCTGAAAGTGCAGTTTTTATGCGCTAAAAAATTCATAACTTGAAGATCGTGGCTCGTTTGGAACCCGTTCCGGTGGCCAAAATTCCGTCTTGACATTATCTACGTTTTCATCTCTCACGGCTGGAAGCCAATTTCGATCAGAAGGTCTTCAAAAATGTGGATTTATCAAGTATTTTCGTGCAGAAAATTTGTGACAGAAGTTTATTTGCGTCATGTTCAAAAAATCATAACTTGGTCGATTTTCATCGTATCGAGCTGGTTCCAGTGCCAAAATTTCACAAATTGAGTTGGCTACATTTTCACAGAAGGTATTGAGTTCAAACGGTATTCAAAAGGCCTTCGTTTTTTGCTCAGAGTGCGTGACACGCTAAAAATCCTGAATGCTGAATATTATTTCATCTGTGCCGAAACTTCGAAAATTCATAACTCGGTCAATTTTTATCGGATTGGACTCATATTTTTACACAAGGTCCCTGACTCATAGATCTACAACTTTGCTTCAAAAGTCGAGACCAAATTATACACCGATCAATACCAGTTTTTTATGGAAGAACGTGTCAGAGTCGACACTAGAGCCCAAAATAAGTTTGTCTGAGCTGAAACTTCAAAAATTCATAACTAATTCACCGTTTATCCGATTGAGTCGATTTTCGGACAGGAGTTAGTTCTCGATGCCGGCTACATTTTGTTTTCACATTTCAACTTCAAAAAATGCACTTAAGTCCCTGCGATTTAGCCTGGAAAGTGACGAATTCAAGTGAATATTGGAGGCCCAATTGCACATTCAAAGCCCATTTGCTTTACCCTAATTTCCATTATATAATCACCTTCATTCATACAAACCAGAAAAAAAGAGAGAGGAAAAGAGAGGAGGAAAAGAGAAAAAAAACCTTGCCACAACACTGTTAGAATCAAACTCTTTCAGGAACCCTAAAACCTTGAAATCCTTATTACAAATCCCTCTCTCACTACAAACAAGCCATCACAGTTGCAAACCAACACCTCACTACTTCTTCAGTAAGGGTAAGGCTGGCTTGATCTCCATGATCCTAATTTTCCAGTAAGGCATAAAAGCATTCAGGTCACTACTTTTCCAGTAAGGGTAAGGTTGATTTGATCTCCATGATCAAAAGGGTATAATCATTCATACATGCCATATTGTGCCTAAACATTAAATTTCTTCAAATGTTGGTTTTATTTGAATTTTTATGATTTTATTTAATGTGTTCATGAGGTTCAACACTGCAGATTTAGACAGGATCCCAGGTTCATTAAGGAACGTTGAGGCCAAAAGGCCAAAAGTCAAATGGCCAAAGTAGAACATTTTATGCATGACACCAATACATGGCGAGGCATACATTAAGGAATGTTGAAGGCAGAACACAAATGGCCAAAAGCCAAAACGCAAATGGCCAAAAGCCAAATGGCCAAAGTAGAAAAACTTATGCATGAAACTCAATCCAATGGCCAAAGAATGCAAACCACTCCAATACACCTCCTAAAAGGGGACAGAACCCCTCAAGGTATTGTAATTCTTTTCTTCTTTTATTTTGTTTGTTTCAATTATTTCTTATTTTTAATTCTTCAAAATAATTTATTTTCATAAAATATAAAAATAATGTAAAAACCAGAAAAGACAAAAATCAAAATATATTTTATTTAATTAATATTTTTGTAAATAAAAAAATCATTAATTAATTTAGTTTTCCATTCTAGGATTAATTTTGACTTTTTTTCATAATAAACTTAAGAAGTGTAGAATTAGGTTTTTAAGTATTTGTCATTCTTTTTCTTTTTTTATTAATTATTACTTATTAATTATTATTTTTGTAAATACTTGCAATTAATTAATTAGGTTTAATTTTAGGTTAAAGTTTAATGCTTTTCTTAATAAATAAATAAAAAACTAGAATTAGGGTTAATTAATATTTTAATTTCGTTTAATTCTCATAAAAATTCATAAATACCAAAAAACCTCAAAAATATTTTCTTTTCCTTTAATTTAATTAATTTGTTAGTAATAATTTTAATTTCATTAAAAAGGGTCCAACGCCCTCGCTTCCAATTTTAATTCCAATTCGCGCATTTTATTTTATTTCTTATAATATTAATGTAATTCTCCCAAAGCCTTGTAAACTCGGACATTTTATTTCTCGCACTTTACTTCTTTATTTTCTGTCAAATCGGGTCCTGGATTAAATTTGGCGATGTGGACCCGCGCCTTTGTAATAGTTTAGGAATTTTATCTTTCCGCACTCTTTTAACTGTTAAATAAATGCATGCAAGAATGAATGACCTAAAATAAAAACAAACGCATAGATCACCCATAATCTGACAAGACAAAAATAACTGAACATGACACACAAATCACACACCACCCCTAGGGTACGCCTCACTGTTGCCTTGCCTCGAAAGGTGATCGTCGAGTAGAGGATGTCTTAGTAAGTCCTCATGATCCGGGAACCTGGCATGAGGGTAGCTTCTAAGGTGTCTTCCTATTACTCTGGTGATCACCATGTCCCGAACCTCGAATTGACCCGAACACCTCCAACGGTGGTGCTATCTACCTCTCAATGGTGGGATGGCACTACTTTAAAGGACATTTACACAGACGAATTCCTTAGGGTAGGTAGACAACTCTAGATACTTGCTCTAATTTCAAAACAAATCAAAAAATACTTTTCACACCGACACCTTTTCAAAAGCCTTCGAAAGCAATTTTTCAAACACTCTTGAGGACCGATACAAGAGTCGAACTGAAATTTTCAAGAAACTTTTTAAAACCCACAGTTGAAAAGCAAACAAACCATTTTTGAAAACATAAGTGAGCAAGTATCTAAGAGCCCATGGATAACCATGGATAGAAAGGGTGCTAACACCTTCCCTTTCTATAACCTACCTCCCGAACCGAGAGCAATCTCTTTAAGGAATTTTTCTGTGCTTTTGTCCTTTCCATTTGGAGAAAATAAAAGACGGTGGCGACTCTTGCTTACCGCGACATTTCGCGAACCAGCGTTAAACAGTCAGTTCCAGATCCACCGATCACAGAACTGGCGACTCTGCTGGGGATATCTTTATAAAGTGAGGTGTACCTTAGGACTAAGATCACTGTGTTTTCAATTGTCTTCTTTGCTTGCTTTATTATTGTGGGTTTCTTGGGAGTTCTATAGATCCTAACCCGGATCTGGGGATACCTTTCTTAGAAAGTAGCAACAAGGTTGTGAGGGAACTGTGCGGGGTATACCGACATGGTTGAAACAGTCTGCTACGTTGATGTGGCACTTTGGTGTGTACCGGTAACCCTTGAGTTCAGTCAAGGAGAGTACGGGGCCTCCGCGTGGTGTCGTGAAGCATCAACAGACCTTAGGAACCTTAATTGAACTATCTTGGCCTCTTTAGGGTAGTGAGATAACTGACTTTGGTGTAGTCCGAGGTTGGTTGATACTCGATACTACACTCAATTGAGGGTTGCTTTCCTGGAATATTTCGGTCGCCAGTTCAGTGGCTAAATCGAAACGATGAACAATGAAAGCAATCCTGTGATATTGGGACCCTTAGAACCCGGTTACTTCTAATAGGACAGGTTGAGCCCACCAACTTCAAGAGGGTAATACCCAGCCCCCATGTTGGCCTAAACTTTAAGAGTTTCTTTTGTGTGACTTGTGTGCCTTCCAACTTGACTATTTGCATGCTTGTTGTCTGACACTTGAGCTTCTTGCAGGTTTTGTTTATAGTCCTTAACTAGGACTCATAACAGGGTTTACTGAATTTCCTGCAGGTTTTGTCCATAGTCCTTAACTAGGACTCTTAACCAGGCTTACTAAGTTTCTTGCAGGTTTCTGTTTTAGTCCTTAACTAGGACTCACAACAAGGTTTACCGAGTTTCTTGCAGGGTTTTGTTTTAGTCCTTAACTAGGACTCATAACATGTTTTACCGAGTTTCTTGCAGGTTTTGGTTTGCAGTTCTTAATCAGGACTCATAACAGGGTTACCTACATTACCCCATGCATAGCATGACATCATACCATTGCATACATCCTAACCCATTTCAAGGATCTCAAGGGTTTGTGATGCAGGTCAGGATGAATCAACCATCTAGCAAGGGGCAAAGAGGATTTATTTTCCTCTAGCCAAGGTTGTCAGGGGCTATGACCCACTTGATATGGTGAGCTCTGACTCCTGAAGAAGGTTCCCTTAACCAAGGTCGCTGGGAAATCAAAACTAGACATGATGACTAAAGTCAGAGGCTATGACCCACTGGATATGGTGAGCCTTTGACCCTTGAAGAAGAGTTCTCAACAACATGGCTATCCTTCAATCAAGCTATAAATTCCAATGCTAACAAATTTTCTTGTTTACCCCGCGAGGTCCTTGAAAACATTGCATACATGTCATACTCATCATTGCATTACAGGTATCCATTTTGCAGGTCACTCACCTTTCTCGCTGTTTATTTCAGCAATGGCCTTCCAACCAGATAACCAGGACCTTCTCGCTCAAGAAACTCAGTTCAGGGAAATCCTCCTGAATCTATCCGAGGGGCAAGAGGAGCTAAGGACACTTCTCATGGAGACCTTTGTCAGGAACAGTGCTGAGGATGAAAGGCTGAAACACCTACAAGCTGAGATGGATGCAATGAAAGCCCAAATGCTGGGGCAGAGGAATGCCATTCAAGGTTTAGCTCAAAGACAAGATGAGCTCCGGTTTCTCGTCAACCAACTGCTTCAGGGTAACCAACTGGGACAAACGTCTAAGGGTAAAAAGCCAGTCGTCGTTCGACCATCCTTGAGACAAAGAGGCAAGGAGAAAGCTCCTCATATGGCTTCAATATCACCTCACTAACTTCAGCCAGACAAGCCCAAAAGGCAATTCACCAAGCTCAACGTGTCGCTGCCTCAAGCCTTACAACAACTGCTGAGGTTGAACTTGTTAACTCTAAAGGATCCTCCTAAGAATCCCAACAGGACACCTTCAAGGTATGACCCCAATGCTCACTGCGCTTACCATTCTGACAGCCCGGGGCATGCTACAGAGGATTGTTGGACTTTGAAGAATAAAATCCAGGATCTGATTGAGGAAGGAGCTATGGAATTCACCCAAGATGGCCAGGCTGAGTGCTTCTACCATCCCTACAGGAGGCACCACTTGAAGTGACAAGCCCCGAGATTAGAAAATTTTTGTTCATTCGAATGTTCAAGATTGCCATTTTCTTTTGTTCAAACATTTATTCATGTTAAACATTGTTATCACATTAATGCATCGCTTATGTCTATTTTGAATCAATATACTCGTATTCACTAAACGCAAATTATTTTCATATTTTTTCTGATGATCAACTCTTAATTAATAATTCTAAAGCCTCTTGAGGGAGGATGACGAAAACGATACCATAATCCACAGTATGCTTTTGAACAGACCCCGCTGATGAGGTACAGGCATTGTTTCAATCCCTAAACACTGGAGTTATAAGGAAGATAATCCCTCGTCAACCCCTTCGAGCCAAAGAAGTAGGAGTTTTTCTTTTCGAAAAATAAAACCCTTAATCATAACCCGGGGCAGGGTAGTCTCTCAGTTGATCCAAGTGCATAACGAACGGCACCAAAGAGATCCTTACGAAAAAAAGAAAGACAGTGATGGTTCAGAATAATCAAAAGGACAGGCAGTCATTACCAAAATCAAAAAGCCCATTAAGTCAAAACCCATGAAGGAGACTTACAAAACTGGGGCATCCCGCTGACTGTAATTCCAAAAAAGGAAACAGTTCAGGCAAAAAAAAGAAAGGGATAACAAAAATCAAAAAAAGAAAGAGGTCATACAAACCCTCAACAAAAACAAAAAATGACTGCCTACTCAAATAAACGTTCAATATCCAAATCATCACTAGTATATCAAAGCAAAGACTCAAACAAAGTCTAACGCACGATCAACTGAGTTTAGGTTTGAAGAACATCACGAAGAGTGGGTGGGTACAAATAAAATTTGAGCCTTTATCCTTTGTTTCTTAAACCATGAACCAGGCCACGTTATAACCCCTAAAAGTCCTAGCTGAAGCATGGGTTAGTTCGAAAGCATACTGTTACGAAAGGTATCCTGACTCCTTAAGGCCTACGATAAAATAACGAGTTGACATCACGTTTTACAAACATTCACTTGTTTTATGAAAGAGAATGCATTTTCAAAATCTTCAAGACAGACATAAGCTTTGCATTTTTGACATAACTTTGTTTGCATATGACTTTTTGTTTGAACAGTATAGAAATTCGCACGACGAATATCTGGTGAACAGAAGCATCTTCCAATCAAGGGGCAGACATGGCCAGTGTTCATTATCTGGGGCAATCCAATCAAGATTCGGAGAATCTCTCAAAGGCCAAATAGCCTGGGGCAAATCTCCGCCTGAGTCACTTGGGGCATTTCAACAACGAATCTTGCCTGGTCAAACACTTTCTGATGGCACGACGAAGCACTTCTAAACAGGGGCAACCCCCTACATTTCGAAAGCACTGACATAGTCGAAAAAAATACTACGCACAACCAAAGACCCGCTAGGTTGACACACCTAGGCAAAAATAAGGGCTTCCCGGCGAACCAAAAGGGTTCGGGCAAAATGAAGGGATGAAATGAAAAAAATTTTACACCCGGCAAGTCGAAAACCTGAAAAGGCGGCTTGGGCAAAAATAGGTATCCCGGTGGACTGAAAACCCGAAAGGGCAGTCCAGGCAAAAGTTAGGGATCAAAGCGTACGACTATGTCCTGTCATCTTATCACTTGCCTACCAGAAGTAGGTCTGTCAATCAACAAGCTATCAGCACCTCACAGGTCTCCCTCTCCCACCTCAGAAACAGGGACGATGATGAGCCGTCCAAGCGATCTAATTGCTCTGTCCACAAGATATAAGGGATGTTCAGCTGAAAAACATAACCAGATGTCTTAATTCCCCAGAAAGAGTAAGCAGTCAATACACTCTTCTCCAAGCAGAGTTATCAAATCTCAAGGAAATTGAGTGTCCTCCAGTGGATCTCAATACTTCCCCAGCAGCATATATTCTTAACAAGCATCCCCGGCAGTCTTAGTCTGAAGATTGTTCCCCGGCGGCATATCAAACATTTAAAAGAATCACTTCCCCAACATATCAAAACTTCCCCAGAAGAGTCCAATCCAGTTTCCCCAGCAAAATTGGAATTCATCTCCCCCAAGCAGTAAGCTTATCCCCAGTAAATTCTGGAAGCTTATCCCCCGCAGAGCACGAACGCGTCGCCCGACTTTATTTAAAGAGTTATTTCCGTAACAGGATATAACTGGGTTATCCTCAGCCAAAAGCCACGGAAAGAGAGTCCTCGACGAAGTCTTCTTACCCCAGCGAAGTCCATCAACACTTCCAACAACAAGGGTATCCCCAGCAAATTATTATCAACACTTCCAACAACAAGGGTATCCCCAGCAAATTATTATCAACACTCAGCAAGGCATCCCTCTTCCCACAGAGTATTGCTTCCCAGCAAAATCACTAAGAGTACTTTTCTCCCCGCAGAATCTTCCATTTGCCAAGTTTATTCCGCAACGGAGTCATCTTCTCCTACCGGTATTCTTGCAGTTATCATCCCCAGCGGAAGCAAAATCAATACTTCAACATCAGCCCAGGAGTGACTTCCCGGCACCCGTCAAGGATTTACTTTCCTAGACGCAAAACACATTCATAAAACATCACATACATCATTATAGCATGCATAGACGCATTATATCATACGAATCTCATTTATGTCGAGAATATCATTGCTTGATCCATATCATGCATTGCATATGACTGACCTTTACCTTTCAAGAAAGATGCAGTTGAAATTCTCAATCATATTTCAAGACCTAGACCGGTTCAGTTAATCGACTTCGAAGATTTCTTATCCAGTCCCAGGCCTTCTCTGGTCCAGCTAAATCGACTCCCAACAGATTTTTCTGATAAAGACTCAGCAGAAGTTATTCCAGATTATAGTCTCCTATGGTTCCCTCTCCGACGGTGAGTGAGGTGGTAAGTCCTTTTCAGATGTTTCCCTCTCCGACGGTGAGTGAGGTGATAGTCTCCTATGGTTCCCTCTCCGACGGTGAGTGAGGTGGTAAGTCCTTTTCAGATGTTTCCCTTTCCGACGGTGAGTGAGGTGATAGTCTCCTATGGTTCCCTCTCCGACGGTGAGTGAGGTGGTAAGTCCTTTTCAGATGTTTCCCTCTCCGACGGTGAGTGAGGTGATAGTCTCCTATGGTTCCCTCTCCGACGGTGAGTGAGGTGGTAAGTCCTTTTCAGATGTTTCCCTCTCTGACGGTGAGTGAGGTGATAATCTCCTATGGTTCCCTCTCCGACGGTGAGTGAGGTGGTAAGTCCTTTTCAGATGTTTCCCTCTCCGACGGTGAGTGAGGTGATAGTCTCCTATGGTTCCCTCTCTGACGGTGAGTGAGGTGGTAAGTCCTTTTCAGATGTTTCCCTCTCCGACGGTGAGTGAGGTGATAGTCTCTTATGGTCCCCTCTCCGACGGTGAGTGAGGTGGTAATTCCTTTTTCAGATGTTTCCCTCTCCGACGGTGAGTGTGAGGTGATAGTCTCTTATGGTCCCCTCTCCGACGGTGAGTGAGGTGGTAATTCCTTTTTCAGATGTTTCCCTCTCCGACGGTGAGTGTGAGGTGATAGTCTCTTATGGTCCCATCTCCAACGGTGAGTGAGGTGGTAATTCCTTTTTCAGATGTTTCCCTCTCCGACGGTGAGTGTGAGGTGATAGTCTCCTATGGTTCCCTCTCCGACGGTGAGTGAGGTGGTAAGTCATTTTCAGATGTTTCCCTCTCTGACGTTGAGTGAGGTGATAGTCTCCTATGGTTCCCTCTCCGACGGTGAGTGAGGTGGTAAGTCCTTTTCAGATGTTTCCCTCTCCAACGGTGAGTGAGGTGATAATCTCATATAGTTCCCTCTCCGACGGTGAGTGAGGTGATAATTCCATTTCAGATGATTCCCTCTCCGACGGTGAGTGAGGTGATGATTCCCTTCAGATTATAATGACCTATGGTTCTCTTCTCGATACTGCGAAGATGGTAATTCCCACCAAGATTTTCTCAACGAGCGTTGTTGAAGTTAAAGTCGCCCAAGGTTCTCTTATCATTCATGCTAAGGTAGTAATCATCCCTGGTTCATTCATCACCTTTTGAAGATCCAGACTCAGCCCCTGTAACCAGTCAGGACACATCTATACCAGCCATCTGAAAACCAGCTCCTGCAACATGTCAGGTACTCATTTTTCTTTTGCAGGTATGCAGGTTCTCGCTAAGGAATCTCTTACGCGATCAACATCCAAATGGCATCTATAAGCCCATCATCCTATTCACCAACCTCTAAATGGCATCTATAAGCCCATTCCATCATCACACTGCTACTATGTGAGCGCAAATTTCTGGGCACTCTAGTGTTCAATCATCTTCTACCCTCGGATTACGAAAGGCACGTCAGCCAATCTGCATCCTCAGGTCTAAGAGGATTGAACAGGGGCAACTGTTGTACCCCAAAATTTGCCCTCCCATATTTCTCAAAAAAACATTTCGAGAAAAATTCACAAGTCCAACTCGGCGCGTCATATTCAGGTATTCTTTCGCCAAGATATCTCTGATAACATATTCTCAAATTCAGGTTCGGCTCAAGAGTCAATTCTTTAAAGAAGGTACCCGAATGTGTGAGTTTTCTTGAAGAAATATAGTGAAAAAAGTGTGCTGAAAGTGCAGTTTTTATGCGCTAAAAAATTCATAACTTGAAGATCGTGGCTCGTTTGGAACCCGTTCCGGTGGCCAAAATTCCGTCTTGACATTATCTACGTTTTCATCTCTCACGGCTGGAAGCCAATTTCGATCAGAAGGTCTTCAAAAATGTGGATTTATCAAGTATTTTCGTGCAGAAAATTTGTGACAGAAGTTTATTTGCGTCATGTTCAAAAAATCATAACTTGGTCGATTTTCATCGTATCGAGCTGGTTCCGGTGCCAAAATTTCACAAATTGAGTTGGCTACATTTTCACAGAAGGTATTGAGTTCAAACGGTATTCAAAAGGCCTTCGTTTTTTGCTCAGAGTGCGTGACACGCTGAAAATCCTGAATGCTGAATATTATTTCATCTGTGCCGAAACTTCGAAAATTCATAACTCGGTCAATTTTTATCGGATTGGACTCATATTTTTACACAAGGTCCCTGACTCATAGATCTACAACTTTGCTTCAAAAGTCGAGACCAAATTATGCACCGATCAATACCAGTTTTTTATGGAAGAACGTGTCAGAGTCGACACTGGAGCCCAAAATAAGTTTGTCTGAGCTGAAACTTCAAAAATTCATAACTAATTCACCGTTTATCCGATTGAGTCGATTTTCGGACAGGAGTTAGTTCTCGATGCCGGCTACATTTTGTTTTCACATTTCAACTTCAAAAAATGCACTTAAGTCCCTGCGATTTAGCCTGGAAAGTGACGAATTCAAGTAAATATTGGAGGCCCAATTGCACATTCAAAGCCCATTTGCTTTACCCTAATTTCCATTATATAATCACCTTCATTCATACAAACCAGAAAAAAAGAGAGAGGAAAAGAGAGGAGGAAAAGAGAGAAAAAACCTTGCCACAACACTGTTAGAATCAAACTCTTTCAGGAACCCTAAAACCTTGAAATCCTTATTACAAATCCCTCTCTCACTACAAACAAGCCATCACAGTTGCAAACCAACACCTCACTACTTCTTCAGTAAGGGTAAGGCTGGCTTGATCTCCATGATCCTAATTTTCCAGTAAGGCATAAAAGCATTCAGGTCACTACTTTTCCAGTAAGGGTAAGGTTGATTTGATCTCCATGATCAAAAGGGTATAATCATTCATACATGCCATATTGTGCCTAAACATTAAATTTCTTCATATGTTGGTTTTATTTGAATTTTTATGATTTTATTTAATGTGTTCATGAGGTTCAACACTGCAGATTTAGACAGGATCCCAGGTTCATTAAGGAACGTTGAGGCCAAAAGGCCAAAAGCCAAATGACCAAAGTAGAACATTTTATGCATGACACCAATACATGGCGAGGCAGACATTAAGCCAGACATTAAGGAATGTTGAAGCCAGAACACAAATGGCCAAAAGCCAAAACGCAAATGGCCAAAAGCCAAAAGCCAAATGGCCAAAGTAGAAAAACTTATGCATGAAACTCAATCCAATGGCCAAAGAATGCAAACCACTCCAATACACCTCCTAAAAGGGGACAGAACCCCCCAAGGTATTGTAATTCTTTTCTTCTTTTATTTTGTTTGTTTCAATTATTTCTTATTTTTAATTCTTCAAAATAATTTATTTTCATAAAATATAAAAATAATGTAAAAACCAGAAAAGACAAAAATTAAAATATATTTTATTTAATTAATATTTTTGTAAATAAAAAAATCATTAATTAATTTAGTTTTCCATTCTAGGATTAATTTTGACTTTTTTTCATAATAAACTTAAGAAGTGTAGAATTAGGTTTTTAAGTATTTGTCATTCTTTTTCTTTTTTTATTAATTATTACTTATTAATTATTATTTTTGTAAATACTTGCAATTAATTAATTAGGTTTAATTTTAGGTTAAAGTTTAATGCTTTTCTTAATAAATAAATAAAAACTAGAATTAGGGTTAATTAATATTTTAATTTCGTTTAATTCTCATAAAAATTCATAAATACCAAAAAACCTCAAAAATATTTTCTTTTCCTTTAATTTAATTAATTTGTTAGTAATAATTTTAATTTCATTAAAAAGGGTCCAACGCCCTCGCTTCCAATTTTAATTCCAATTCGCGCATTTTATTTTATTTCTTATAATATTAATGTAATTCTCCCAAAGCCTTGTAAACTCGGACATTTTATTTCTCGCACTTTACTTCTTTATTTTCTGTCAAATCGGGTCCTGGATTAAATTTGGCGATATGGACCCGCGCCTTTGTAATAGTTTAGGAATTTTATCTTTCCGCACTCTTTTAACTGTTAAATAAATGCATGCAAGAATGAATGGCCTAAAATAAAAACAAACGCATAGATCACCCATAATCTGACAAGACAAAAATAACTGAACATGACACACAAATCACACACCACCCCTAGGGTACGCCTCACTGTTGCCTTGCCTCGAAAGGTGATCGTCGAGTAGAGGATGTCTTAGTAAGTCCTCATGATCCGGGAACCTGGCATGAGGGTAGCTTCTAAGGTGTCTTCCTATTACTCTGGTGATCACCATGTCCCGAACCTCGAATTGACCCGAACACCTCCAACGGTGGTGCTACCTACCTCTCAATGGTGGGATGGCACTACTTTAAAGGACATTTACACAGACGAATTCCTTAGGGTAGGTAGACAACTCTAGATACTTGCTCTAATTTCAAAACAAATCAAAAAATACTTTTCACACCGACACCTTTTCAAAAGCCTTCGAAAGCAATTTTTCAAACACTCTTGAGGACCGATACAAGAGTCGAACTGAAATTTTCAAGAAACTTTTTAAAACCCACAGTTGAAAAGCAAACAAACCATTTTTGAAAACACAAGTGAGCAAGTATCTAAGAGCCCATGGATAACCATGGATAGAAAGGGTGCTAACACCTTCCCTTTCTATAACCTACCTCCCGAACCGAGAGCAATCTCTTTAAGGAATTTTTCTGTGCTTTTGTCCTTTCCATTTGGAGAAAATAAAAGACGGTGGCGACTCTTGCTTACCGCGACATTTCGCGAACCAGCGTTAAACAGTCAGTTCCAGATCCACCGATCACAGAACTGGCGACTCTGCTGGGGATATCTTTATAAAGTGAGGTGTACCTTAGGACTAAGATCACTGTGTTTTCAATTGTCTTCTTTGCTTGCTTTATTATTGTGGGTTGCTTGGGAGTTCTATAGATCCTAACCCGGATCTGGGGATACCTTTCTTAGAAAGTAGCAACAAGGCTGTGAGGGAACTGTGCGGGGTATACCGACATGGTTGAAACAGTCTGCTACGTTGATGTGGCACTTTGGTGTGTACCGGTAACCCTTGAGTTCAGTCAAGGAGAGTACGGGGCCTCCGCGTGGTGTCGTGAAGCATCAACAGACCTTAGGAACCTTAATTGAACTATCTTGGCCTCTTTAGGGTAGTGAGATAACTGACTTTGGTGTAGTCCGAGGTTGGTTGATACTCGATACTACACTCAATTGAGGGTTGCTTTCCTGGAATATTTCGGTCGCCAGTTCAGTGGCTAAATCGAAACGATGAACAATGAAAGCAATCATGTGATATTGGGACCCTTAGAACCCGGTTACTTCTAATAGGACAGGTTGAGCCCACCAACTTCAAGAGGGTAATACCCAGCCCCCATGCTGGCCTAAACTTTAAGAGTTTCTTTTGTGTGACTTGTGTGCCTTCCAACTTGACTATTTGCATGCTTGTTGTCTGACACTTGAGCTTCTTGCAGGTTTTGTTTATAGTCCTTAACTAGGACTCATAACAAGGTTTACTGAATTTCCTGCAGGTTTTGTCCATAGTCCTTAACTAGGACTCTTAACCAGGCTTACTAAGTTTCTTGCAGGTTTCTGTTTTAGTCCTTAACTAGGACTCACAACAAGGTTTACCGAGTTTCTTGCAGGGTTTTGTTTTAGTCCTTAACTAGGACTCATAACATGTTTTACCGAGTTTCTTGCAGGTTTTGGTTTGCAGTTCTTAATCAGGACTCATAACAGGGTTACCTACATTACCCCATGCATAGCATGACATCATACCATTGCATACATCCTAACCCATTTCAAGGATCTCAAGGGTTTGTGATGCAGGTCAGGATGAATCAACCATCTAGCAAGGGGCAAAGAGGATTTATTTTCCTCTAGCCAAGGTTGTCAGGGGCTATGACCCACTTGATATGGTGAGCTCTGACTCCTGAAGAAGGTTCCCTTAACCAAGGTCGCTGGGAAATCAAAACTAGACATGATGACTAAAGTCAGAGGCTATGACCCACTGGATATGGTGAGCCTTTGACCCTTGAAGAAGAGTTCTCAACAACATGGCTGTCCTTCAATCAAGCTATAAATTCCAATGCTAACAAATTTTCTTGTTTACCCCGCGAGGTCCTTGAAAACATTGCATACATGTCATACTCATCATTGCATTACAGGTATCCATTTTGCAGGTCACTCACCTTTCTTGCTGTTTATTTCAGCAATGGCCTTCCAACCAGATAACCAGGACCTTCTCGCTCAAGAAACTCAGTTCAGGGAAATCCTCCTGAATCTATCCGAGGGGCAAGAGGAGCTAAGGACACTTCTCATGGAGACCTTTGTCAGGAACAGTGCTGAGGATGAAAGGCTGAAACACCTACAAGCTGAGATGGATGCAATGAAAGCCCAAATGCTGGGGCAGAGGAATGCCATTCAAGGTTTAGCTCAAAGACAAGATGAGCTCCGGTTTCTCGTCAACCAACTGCTTCAGGGTAACCAACTGGGACAAACGTCTAAGGGTAAAAAGCCAGTCGTCGTTCGACCATCCTTGAGACAAAGAGGCAAGGAGAAAGCTCCTCATATGGCTTCAATATCACCTCACTAACTTCAGCCAGACAAGCCCAAAAGGCAATTCACCAAGCTCAACGTGTCGCTGCCTCAAGCCTTACAACAACTGCTGAGGTTGAACTTGTTAACTCTAAAGGATCCTCCTAAGAATCCCAACAGGACACCTTCAAGGTATGACCCCAATGCTCACTGCGCTTACCATTCTGACAGCCCGGGGCATGCTACAGAGGATTGTTGGACTTTGAAGAATAAAATCCAGGATCTGATTGAGGAAGGAGCTGTGGAATTCACCCAAGATGGCCAGGCTGAGTGCTTCTACCATCCCTACAGGAGGCACCACTTGAAGTGACAAGCCCCGAGATTAGAAAATTTTTGTTCATTCGAATGTTCAAGATTGCCATTTTCTTTTGTTCAAACATTTATTCATGTTAAACATTGTTATCACATTAATGCATCGCTTATGTCTATTTTGAATCAATATACTCGTATTCACTAAACGCAAATTATTTTCATATTTTTTCTGATGATCAACTCTTAATTAATAATTCTAAAGCCTCTTGAGGGAGGATGACGAAAACGATACCATAATCCACAGTATGCTTTTGAACAGACCCCGCTGATGAGGTACAGGCATTGTTTCAATCCCTAAACACTGGAGTTATAAGGAAGATAATCCCTCGTCAACCCCTTCGAGCCAAAGAAGTAGGAGTTTTTCTTTTCGAAAAATAAAACCCTTAATCATAACCCGGGGCAGGGTAGTCTCTCAGTTGATCCAAGTGCATAACGAACGGCACCAAAGAGATCCTTACGAAAAAAAGAAAGACAGTGATGGTTCAGAATAATCAAAAGGACAGGCAGTCATTACCAAAATCAAAAAGCCCATTAAGTCAAAACCCATGAAGGAGACTTACAAAACTGGGGCATCCCGCTGACTGTAATTCCAAAAAAGGAAACAGTTCAGGCAAAAAAAAGAAAGGGATAACAAAAATCAAAAAAAGAAAGAGGTCATACAAACCCTCAACAAAAACAAAAAATGACTGCCTACTCAAATAAACGTTCAATATCCGAATCATCACTAGTATATCAAAGCAAAGACTCAAACAAAGTCTAACGCACGATCAACTGAGTTTAGGTTTGAAGAACATCACGAAGAGTGGGTGGGTACAAATAAAATTTGAGCCTTTATCCTTTGTTTCTTAAACCATGAACCAGGCCACGTTATAACCCCTAAAAGTCCTAGCTGAAGCATGGGTTAGTTCGAAAGCATATTGTTACGAAAGGTATCCTGACTCCTTAAGGCCTACGATAAAATAACGAGTTGACATCACGTTTTACAAACATTCACTTGTTTTATGAAAGAGAATGCATTTTCAAAATCTTCAAGACAGACATAAGCTTTGCATTTTTGACATAACTTTGTTTGCATATGACTTTTTGTTTGAACAGTATAGAAATTCGCACGACGAATATCTGGTGAACAGAAGCATCTTCCAATCAAGGGGCAGACATGGCCAGTGTTCATTATCTGGGGCAATCCAATCAAGATTCGGAGAATCTCTCAAAGGCCAAAAAGCCTGGGGCAAATCTCTGCCTGAGTCACTTGGGGCATTTCAACAACGAATCTTGCCTGGTCAAACACTTTCTGATGGCACGACGAAGCACTTCTAAACAGGGGCAACCCCCTACATTCCGAAAGCACTAACATAGTCGAAAAAAATACTACGCACAACCAAAGACCCGCTAGGTTGACACACCTAGGCAAAAATAAGGGCTTCCCAGCGAACCAAAAGGGTTCGGGCAAAATGAAGGGATGAAATGAAAAAAATTTTACACCCGGCAAGTCGAAAACCTGAAAAGGCGGCTTGGGCAAAAATGGGTATCCCGGTGGACTGAAAACCCGAAAGGGCAGTCCAGGCAAAAGTTAGGGATCAAAGCGTACGACTATGTCCTGTCATCTTATCACTTGCCTACCAGAAGTAGGTCTGTCAATCAACAAGCTATCAGCACCTCACAGGTCTCCCTCTCCCACCTCAGAAACAGGGACGATGATGAGCCGTCCAAGCGATCTAATTGCTCTGTCCACAAGATATAAGGGATGTTCAGCTGAAAAACATAACCAGATGTCTTAATTCCCCAGAAAGAGTAAGCAGTCAATACACTCTTCTCCAAGCAGAGTTATCAAATCTCAAGGAAATTGAGTGTCCTCCAGTGGATCTCAATACTTCCCCAGCAGCATATATTCTTAACAAGCATCCCCGGCAGTCTTAGTCTGAAGATTGTTCCCCGGCGGCATATCAAACATTTAAAAGAATCACTTCCCCAACATATCAAAACTTCCCCAGAAGAGTCCAATCCAGTTTCCCCAGCAAAATTGGAATTCATCTCCCCCAAGCAGTAAGCTTATCCCCAGTAAATTCTGGAAGCTTATCCCCCGCAGAGCACGAACGCGTCGCCCGGCTTTATTTAAAGAGTTATTTCCGTAACAGGATATAACTGGGTTATCCTCAGCCAAAAGCCACGGAAAGAGCGTCCTCGACGAAGTCTTCTTACCCCAGCGAAGTCCATCAACACTTCCAACAACAAGGGTATCCCCAGCAAATTATTATCAACACTTCCAACAACAAGGGTATCCCCAGCAAATTATTATCAACACTCAGCAAGGCATCCCTCTTCCCACAGAGTATTGCTTCCCAGCAAAATCACTAAGAGTACTTTTCTCCCCGCATAATCTTCCATTTGCCAAGTTTATTCCGCAACGGAGTCATCTTCTCCTACCGGTATTCTTGCAGTTATCATCCCCAGCGGAAGCAAAATCAATACTTCAACATCAGCCCAGGAGTGACTTCCCGGCACCCGTCAAGGATTTACTTTCCTAGACGCAAAACACATTCATAAAACATCACATACATCATTATAGCATGCATAGACGCATTATATCATACGAATCTCATTTATGTCGAGAATATCATTGCTTGATCCATATCATGCATTGCATATGACTGACCTTTACCTTTCAGGAAAGATGCAGTTGAAATTCTCAATCATATTTCAAGACCTAGACCGGTTCAGTTAATCGACTTCGAAGATTTCTTATCCAGTCCCAGGCCTTCTCTGGTCCAGCTAAATCGACTCCCAACAGATTTTTCTGATAAAGACTCAGCAGAAGTTATTCCAGATTATAGTCTCCTATGGTTCCCTCTCCGACGGTGAGTGAGGTGGTAAGTCCTTTTCAGATGTTTCCCTCTCCGACGGTGAGTGAGGTGATAGTCTCCTATGGTTCCCTCTCCGGCGGTGAGTGAGGTGGTAAGTCCTTTTCAGATGTTTCCCTCTCCGACGGTGAGTGAGGTTATAGTCTCCTATGGTTCCCTCTCCGACGGTGAGTGAGGTGGTAAGTCCTTTTCAGATGTTTCCCTCTCCGACGGTGAGTGAGGTGATAGTCTCCTATGGTTCCCTCTCCGACGGTGAGTGAGGTGGTAAGTCCTTTTCAGATGTTTCCCTCTCTGACGGTGAGTGAGGTGATAATCTCCTATGGTTCCCTCTCCGACGGTGAGTGAGGTGGTAAGTCCTTTTCAGATGTTTCCCTCTCCGACGGTGAGTGAGGTGATAGTCTCCTATGGTTCCCTCTCCGACGGTGAGTGAGGTGGTAAGTCCTTTTCAGATGTTTCCCTCTCCGACGGTGAGTGAGGTGATAGTCTCTTATGGTCCCCTCTCCGACGGTGAGTGAGGTGGTAATTCCTTTTTCAGATGTTTCCCTCTCCGACGGTGAGTGTGAGGTGATAGTCTCTTATGGTCCCCTCTCCGACGGTGAGTGAGGTGGTAATTCCTTTTTCAGATGTTTCCCTCTCCGACGGTGAGTGTGAGGTGATAGTCTCTTATGGTCCCCTCTCCGACGGTGAGTGAGGTGGTAATTCCTTTTTCAGATGTTTCCCTCTCCGACGGTGAGTGTGAGGTGATAGTCTCCTATGGTTCCCTCTCCGACGGTGAGTGAGGTGGTAAGTCCTTTTCAGATGTTTCCCTCTCCGACGGTGAGTGAGGTGATAGTCTCCTATGGTTCCCTCTCCGACGGTGAGTGAGGTGGTAAGTCCTTTTCAGATGTTTCCCTCTCCAACGGTGAGTGAGGTGATAATCTCCTATAGTTCCCTCTCCGACGGTGAGTGAGGTGATAATTCCATTTCAGATGATTCCCTCTCCGACGGTGAGTGAGGTGATGATTCCCTTCAGATTATAATGACCTATGGTTCTCATCTCGATACTGCGAAGATGGTAATTCCCACCAAGATTTTCTCAATGAGCGTTGTTGAAGTTAAAGTCGCCCAAGGTTCTCTTATCATTCATGCTAAGGTAGTAATCATCCCTGGTTCATTCATCACCTTTTGAAGATCCAGACTCAGCCCCCGTAACCAGTCAGGACACATCTATACCAGCCATCTGAAAACCAGCTCCTGCAACATGTCAGGTACTCATTTTTCTTTTGCAGGTATGCAGGTTCTCGCTAAGGAATCTCTTACGCGATCAACATCCAGATGGCATCTATAAGCCCATCATCCTATTCACCAACCTCTAAATGGCATCTATAAGCCCATTCCATCATCACACTGCTACTATGTAAGCGCAAATTTCTGGGCACTCTAGTGTTCAATCATCTTCTACCCTCGGATTACGAAAGGCACGTCAGCCAATCTGCATCCTCAGGTCTAAGAGGATTGAACAGGGGCAACTGTTGTACCCCAAAATTTGCCCTCCCATATTTCTCAAAAAAACATTTCAAGAAAAATTCACAAGTCCAACTCGGCGCGTCATATTCAGGTATTCTTTCGCCAAGATATCTCTGATAACATATTCTCAAATTCAGGTTCGGCTCAAGAGTCAATTCTTTAAAGAAGGTACCCGAATGTGTGAGTTTTCTTGAAGAAATATAGTGAAAAAAGTGTGCTGAAAGTGCAGTTTTTATGCGCTAAAAAATTCATAACTTGAAGATCGTGACTCGTTTGGAACCCGTTCCGGTGGCCAAAATTCCGTCTTGACATTATCTACGTTTTCATCTCTCACGGCTGGAAGCCAATTTCGATCAGAAGGTCTTCAAAAATGTGGATTTATCAAGTATTTTCGTGCAGAAAATTTGTGACAGAAGTTTATTTGCGTCATGTTCAAAAAATCATAACTTGGTCGATTTTCATCGTATCGAGCTGGTTCCGGTGCCAAAATTTCACAAATTGAGTTGGCTACATTTTCACAGAAGGTATTGAGTTCAAACGGTATTCAAAAGGCCTTCGTTTTTTGCTCAGAGTGCGTGACACGCTGAAAATCCTGAATGCTGAATATTATTTCATCTGTGCCGAAACTTCGAAAATTCATAACTCGGTCAATTTTTATCGGATTGGACTCATATTTTTACACAAGGTCCCTGACTCATAGATCTACAACTTTGCTTCAAAAGTCGAGACCAAATTATGCACCGATCAATACCAGTTTTTTATGGAAGAACGTGTCAGAGTCGACACTGGAGCCCAAAATAAGTTTGTCTGAGCTGAAACTTCAAAAATTCATAACTAATTCACCGTTTATCCGATTGAGTCGATTTTCGGACAGGAGTTAGTTCTCGATGCCGGCTACATTTTGTTTTCACATTTCAACTTCAAAAAATGCACTTAAGTCCCTGCGATTTAGCCTGGAAAGTGACGAATTCAAGTGAATATTGGAGGCCCAATTGCACATTCAAAGCCCATTTGCTTTACCCTAATTTCCATTATATAATCACCTTCATTCATACAAACCAGAAAAAAAGAGAGAGGAAAAGAGAGGAGGAAAAGAGAGAAAAAACCTTGCCACAACACTGTTAGAATCAAACTCTTTCAGGAACCCTAAAACCTTGAAATCCTTATTACAAATCCCTCTCTCACTACAAACAAGCCATCACAGTTGCAAACCAACACCTCACTACTTCTTCAGTAAGGGTAAGGCTGGCTTGATCTCCATGATCCTAATTTTCCAGTAAGGCATAAAAGCATTCAGGTCACTACTTTTCCAGTAAGGGTAAGGTTGATTTGATCTCCATGATCAAAAGGGTATAATCATTCATACATGCCATATTGTGCCTAAACATTAAATTTCTTCATATGTTGGTTTTATTTGAATTTTTATGATTTTATTTAATGTGTTCATGAGGTTCAACACTGCAGATTTAGACAGGATCCCAGGTTCATTAAGGAACGTTGAGGCCAAAAGGCCAAAAGCCAAATGGCCAAAGTAGAACATTTTATGCATGACACCAATACATGGCGAGGCAGACATTAAGCCAGACATTAAGGAATGTTGAAGCCAGAACACAAATGGCCAAAAGCCAAAACGCAAATGGCCAAAAGCCAAAAGCCAAATGGCCAAAGTAGAAAAACTTATGCATGAAACTCAATCCAATGGCCAAAGAATGCAAACCACTCCAATACACCTCCTAAAAGGGGACAGAACCCCCCAAGGTATTGTAATTCTTTTCTTCTTTTATTTTGTTTGTTTCAATTATTTCTTATTTTTAATTCTTCAAAATAATTTATTTTCATAAAATATAAAAATAATGTAAAAACCAGAAAAGACAAAAATCAAAATATATTTTATTTAATTAATATTTTTGTAAATAAAAAAATCATTAATTAATTTAGTTTTCCATTCTAGGATTAATTTTGACTTTTTTTCATAATAAACTTAAGAAGTGTAGAATTAGGTTTTTAAGTATTTGTCATTCTTTTTCTTTTTTTATTAATTATTACTTATTAATTATTATTTTTGTAAATACTTGCAATTAATTAATTAGGTTTAATTTTAGGTTAAAGTTTAATGCTTTTCTTAATAAATAAATAAAAACTAGAATTAGGGTTAATTAATATTTTAATTTCGTTTAATTCTCATAAAAATTCATAAATATCAAAAAACCTCAAAAATATTTTCTTTTCCTTTAATTTAATTAATTTGTTAGTAATAATTTTAATTTCATTAAAAAGGGTCCAACGCCCTCGCTTCCAATTTTAATTCCAATTCGCGCATTTTATTTTATTTCTTATAATATTAATGTAATTCTCCCAAAGCCTTGTAAACTCGGACATTTTATTTCTCGCACTTTACTTCTTTATTTTCTGTCAAATCGGGTCCTGGATTAAATTTGGCGATGTGGACCCGCGCCTTTGTAATAGTTTAGGAATTTTATCTTTCCGCACTCTTTTAACTGTTAAATAAATGCATGCAAGAATGAATGGCCTAAAATAAAAACAAACGCATAGATCACCCATAATCTGACAAGACAAAAATAACTGAACATGACACACAAATCACACACCACCCCTAGGGTACGCCTCACTGTTGCCTTGCCTCGAAAGGTGATCGTCGAGTAGAGGATGTCTTAGTAAGTCCTCATGATCCGGGAACCTGGCATGAGGGTAGCTTCTAAGGTGTCTTCCTATTACTCTGGTGATCACCATGTCCCGAACCTCGAATTGACCCGAACACCTCCAACGGTGGTGCTACCTACCTCTCAATGGTGGGATGGCACTACTTTAAAGGACATTTACACAGACGAATTCCTTAGGGTAGGTAGACAACTCTAGATACTTGCTCTAATTTCAAAACAAATCAAAAAATACTTTTCACACCGACACCTTTTCAAAAGCCTTCGAAAGCAATTTTTCAAACACTCTTGAGGACCGATACAAGAGTCGAACTGAAATTTTCAAGAAACTTTTTAAAACCCACAGTTGAAAAGCAAACAAACCATTTTTGAAAACACAAGTGAGCAAGTATCTAAGAGCCCATGGATAACCATGGATAGAAAGGGTGCTAACACCTTCCCTTTCTATAACCTACCTCCCGAACCGAGAGCAATCTCTTTAAGGAATTTTTCTGTGCTTTTGTCCTTTCCATTTGGAGAAAATAAAAGACGGTGGCGACTCTTGCTTACCGCGACATTTCGCGAACCAGCGTTAAACAGTCAGTTCCAGATCCACCGATCACACCGTATAAGATTGATTCGTGACGAACCCGTGTAAAGATGCATTTGATCATGCAGATTATTACTCTGTTTAGTTTCCGGAGCTAATCTTGAACTTGCTGGAAGTTGTTGATGATAACCATCTTTCCTGAAAAGGTACATGATTAATCGTATATGATGCATGACATGCATTGTATGATGATGTTCTCAAAATAAATGAGATTATTCCGTATGCAATATGTATGCGCACGTCATGATATATGAACATGAAATGCTATTGTGGCACGTCCGAGTTTGGGAAAATAAATCCCTGACTGTTGTTGGAGAGTAATGGAAATTAAGTTCCTGACTATCGTAGAAAAACTGGTTCTTCTACTTCTACTGGGGATGGTGAACCGGAGATGACTATGTTGGGGATTTGCCCCTTGTTTACGGATATTCTACCAAGGAGAGACTCTGCTTGAGAACAACTCTGCGGGGGAATAATTCCAATGGAGAGAGAAGCTTCAATAGCTGAAGGGATAAACTCTATTGGGGATTGAGCTTCTGTATTCAGAGAAATAAACTTTGTTCAGGAGAAAACCTTATGAACCGCTTGCGATTACAAAATTTGGCTGGGGAATATAGACGTCGGTTCTCCGAAAGAGCTTGGCTGGGGAAAGTAACTCCTGTTTGGGGAGGTAGAGATCAAAACTTTGGTTTCCTCTACTCTGTGGGGAGTGTAGATGTTACTGGGATGCATGCTGAGGATATGACAATGACTTTGTATCAAGACTTTTCTGTCCCTGTTCCTGCTGGAGAAAGTGCCTGCGGAGGCCTTGTGGCTTGAGTGTTATCCCAACTTATGAGGTGCTTGGTAACTGCCGATCGAAATGATAAATCTTCTACTGATAGGCAAGTGAAGAGATGACCAGACATATTCGTACGCTTTAATCCCTAACTTTTGCCTGAACTGTCTTTTTAGATTTTCAGTCCACCGGGATACCCTTTTTTGCCCAAGCCGCCTTTTCAGGTTTTCGGCTTGCCAGGTGTACATATCTTTTTTGTTTTTATCCCTAATTTTTTCCCGAACCCTTTTGGTTCGCTGGGATGCCCTCATTTTTTCCTAGGCCAGTCAACCTAGCGGGTCTTTGTTCATGCGCAGTATTTTTTGACTATGTCCACGCTCTCAGGGTGTAGGGAGTTGTCACTGTCGGTAGTGTTATGTTGCCACACTACCAGAAGATGTTTGTTTGATCATACAAGATTCGTTGCTGGAATTCATGTCCAATGCCCCAAGTGATTCAGATGGAGATCTACCCCTGGCTATTTGGCATCTTTAAGAGATTCCTTGAATCTTGACTTGACTGCCCCAGATGATGGACAATGATCATGCCGTGCCCCTTGGTTGGAAGTGTTTTTTCCACTTAAGGTGATCCTTTTTATTGAGAAGGTTTTTGTTCACTAGATATTCGTCATGTGAATTTCTCTACTGTTGAACAAATTGTCATATGCAAATAATGTTATTTTAAGAATGCAAAGCTTATGTCTTTCTTGAAGTTTGAAAATTCATTTTTTAGTAAAATAAGTTTTTTTTTTGTAAAAGTGTGATGTCAACTCGGGATTTATAGAAAACCTTATAGGAGTCAGGATACCTTTCGTAAGAATATGCTTTCAAACTAACCCATGCTTAAGCTAGGACTTTTAAGGGTTATAATATGGCCTGGTTCACGGTTCAAGAAACAAAGGATAAAGGCTCAAAATTTATTTGTACCCACCCGTTCTTCGTGATGTTCTTCGATCATATACTTAGTTAAGTGTGCATTTAGATCTTGTTTGAGTCTTTGCTCTGATATTCCAGTGATGGTTTGGATACTGACAGTTTATTTTGAATAGGAAATCATTTCTTTTTGTTGAGGGTTTGTAGGACCTCTTTCTTTTTGATTTTATTATCCCTGTCTTTTGCCTGAACTGTTTCTTTTTGTGATTACAGCCAGCGGGATGCCCTAGTTTTTTCTTAAGTCTCCTTCATAGGTTTTGACTCAATGGGATTTTATTTTAAGAGATAATGACTGCATGTCTTGACGATTATAGGGAACCATCACCGTCTTTTAATTTGGAAGGACGTCTTCGATGTCATTCATTGTGTATGAAGCGGCAGATTGTGACTGAATGCGCATATGAATTAACTGAGAAAACTACTCTGCCCCAGGTTATGATTAAGGGTTTTGTGATACGGTGGCCAGAACCGTGACTGTTTTTTTTAGGATTTGCTGGTTTGCGTTTGTGTTTGCAAAATGTCGCGGTAAGCAAGAGTCGCCACCGACTTTTATTTTATCCAACATGAAAGGAAAAAAGCAAAAAAATTTCCTTTTTTCGAGATTTTCTAAGTACGAGGGGTAGATTATAGAAAGGGAAGGTATTAGCACCCTTTCTATTCGTAGTTATCTACGGGCTCTTAGGTACTTGCTCATCATTTTCAAAATTGCTTCTTTGTGTGTTTGTGTGATTTGAAAAGTTTTTGACTTCGATTTAACTCTTGCTTCTGTCTTCAAGAGTGTTACGAAGTGTTTTTTGAAAGCTTTGTTTGAAAGAGGAGTGTAAGTGTGAAAAAGTTTATTTGGATTGAGCAAGTACTTAAGAACTAATCTACCTACTCGAAAAAGAGCATTGTTCTATGTTCGGTTCCTTTAGACATTGCTATCCTACTATTAGTGAGTAGGTAGCACCATCGTTGGAGTTTTGAGGGTTAATTCGAAAAGGGACATACGGTCACTAAAGCAATGTTAGGACGTCTTAGTAATAACCCTAATGTCTTAGATCAATTTATTCGAGGCAACAATTCCGAGGCAATCATTTCGGGGCAACTTTTCCGAACGGGACTTTGATCTTTGTTTAGACAAGAGAGCGATCACTAAAGCATCCTATACTTAATGACCGTTTACCAAAGGCAACCAAGTGGGAGTGTACCCTAGGAGTGCGCATGTGCGAGTGATTCAATTTCAGATTATTTATCTTTGCACATTTAGGGTTTGCTAATTGTTTTAAAGTTTACATACATTCTTGTCATGCAACCCTAATTATTCATACATCTAACAGTTTAATATTTTGCGGAATTTAAAGTGCGAAAATTAAACTACGCTATTACAAGGCTTCGGGTATTTACATAGCCAAAAACAAACCCTTAAAAATAAAGCGATAAATGAAAGTAAAAAAAAAGGTCCTAATTAAGCTATTATAACTTGTGAGCGATTACATTAATATGGAAAAATAATATGATAAAGCGCGCGCGAGGAAATTAAGATCGGGAGAGAACTAGGATTTTGAACCCTTCTAACCTAATTAAAAGAAAAATTGTTTTTGTTGTTTTTAATTATTTTTAAGAAAAGAGTTAGGTTTTAAAATTAAATACACAATTAATTAGTTAATTAAATTAATTAATGAAAATAAATAAATGGTCTATTTTTGTGTTTTTTGGTTATTTTAAGAAAAAAGAAAATAGAATTAAATTATAACCCTAATTATTCTAATTAATTTTAATTATTTACAAAAAGAAATTAAAGTTACCTAAAATTAAAATCTAATTAAATTAATTAATTTATTGATAAAAAATAAACCTAAGTTTAATTGGGTGAAAAATATTATTTGTGATTTTTGATAAAAGAAATAATTAATTTGTTAGTAAAATAAATAAACTAAATAAAATATAAAAAACGAAAGGATAAAGAGAAATTGGGCCTGGGAAGAAATCTGAAGGGAGGTGTGGATAGAAAGTCTTGAGCCCAACAGAAATTGATCCACTTTGACTTTTTGGATCCCATGTGTTGCCTTGACTGGGGACTTTGGTGCTCCTTCATTTAATGGCCTTTGGATCTGGCCATCTGGCCACTTGGCAGGCGGGATCATGATGGACCATGGTAGTCCTTGGCATTGTGTGCATGCTGGATCCTGGAAAGACAAAATATATGAAATAATTGGGGGACCTGGGATTCGAACCCAGGCCCCAAGGCATGTTCCAATGACCTGGCCACCAGCTGAGCTAGTTGTTTTTGTTGTATATAAAATAAACGTAAAATATAATATGGGAAACAACAAAGTATTAAGTCTCTGCGCATGGAAATTCAAATGGACGGGTGGTTGCTTGCCACGTCCTCGTCTTCTCCAAGGATCTGTTGTTTTAGACAACAGACCTTTACCAACGGACACTCACCGTATCTAAAAACATGGGCATATCAAAAATCATGTACAAGCACAATAAATCAATGGTGATGGTACCAATCCATTCGTCTCAGTCTCACGAACATCATGGTACCCTAATCGTGGCCCAATTTCACCTGTACACCAAGATCCCAACTTAAACCAAAAAACCCTAGCAATGGTGAAATCTCATACAGTTCATGAAAACAAAATTAAATGTTACAGAAAGCTTACAAATGTGATGGTGAACAAGAATATACCATTACTTCATGCTATATGTGCCAGAATTACACAATTCAATTTCAAGAAAGAACTGAGGTCGTGGATGACTTAAAGCACGTTTTGGTACTGGAAATCCTTGTTCTTGATTGATTTTGCTTGCTTACACTCCCAGGAAGCGATTGGGATAGCTAGAAGGCCTTGAGGATGCCTGGAAGTATGAATTCGTGTCTATACTTTTTTGGTGTTTTTTCAAGTTTGGTTCTGGTTCACACGCCTCTCTCTAGCCTTCTTTTGGGTCTGCAAATACTCCTTATATACTGAGGAATGCATCAGGGTTCAAAAACTGATCTTAATCTTCCTCCATCAATGTCTTTGATTTGGATTTGATTCACTTTGAATATCTTTCTAAAATTAGACAAATTCAATCTTTTTGTCCACACCAATGCTTTGCACGATTTCAAATGCTTGCCAACTGGATTTGAGACCTGAAACAAGTACAAAATCTTGAGTTTTCAATGCTTTAGATTTTTTCATGATTTGTTTTGTTTAAAATTGATTTAATTCAAATCAAAATCAAAATAAATAATAAAAACAAGATAATGACAAGTGGAAAGGGCTAGGGATCGTGGACCATGTTGCCAACTCAAAACAAGTGCAAAAGATTGGGCCCATTAAGCAAAATTTGCAATTTTAGGCAAAGTTGACTTTTGACAATTTTGCAAAAAAGGTCAACTTCACCAATGCATAACTTCCTCAATTTTGACTCTTTGAAGGTGTTCTTGGACTTTTTAGAAAGCTTGAGATGTCCTCTAAGCAACCCTTTTGATCTCATATAAATTTGATATTCCATGCTCATGTATGAAGCTTTGACAAAAAAGGTGTTTTTATTAACTTTTCAAAATGACCTATAATGTCCAAATTCATAACTTCTTGTGAGTTAATATTTTGAACTTGGGAGATGAATATGTATTGTAGAGCATTGCGTCCTCTCCAAAATGATATTTGTATAGGTCATTTCTCATAAAGTATGAGAAAGTTATGCTTGGTCAAAGTTGAGTTGACTTTTCCTACAAAACCCTAACTTAGCAACTTTTGGTTCTTGATGAATGATGAGCAATCCTTGATGAATCATGATCAACCCTTGATAAAATGATGACATATACTTCAAAATGAGTATTTTTACCTAAAATCTTGAAGTTTGACTGCATGTAGGCCATAGTTGACTTGTGCGCTAGCACAGTCGATTTACAGGCCTTTGAGCAATTGACTGAGCAAACTTTCTCTGTAGGGCTTGAAACTTGACATGGATGATCTTGAGAACATATTAGGACATTTGTGAGAATTTGGGATCCCTTGGACTCAGGTATCTTGATGCAACATGAAACCCTAATTTGAGGTAGACTGTCTTAGGAGAGGGCTTGTCTGGTCAACCCTTGGGCTTCTTTGAGCAACTTGAGGATCTTTCTTGAAATGTTTTGAGAAATATGGGAGGGAAAATTTTGGGATGTTACAAGTTTTACAAAATGTGTAAGAACTCATTGAGATCATGTTTGTGCTAAGAGAATCGAAGCCATGAAGTTAGGATTCCATTCTTGTTTTGCAAGGCAAATTTGTGAAGAACACTTGATCCAATCTTCAAGCATGTTGTATAAATCTCACTTCGCATGCTTCTAACTTGCCTTTCACTCCATAATTAAATGTTTACACAACTGTTAGAGCTTTGATCCAAGCATTTGAGGCATTATCTAAATGGTTATTTCATTAATGGCACAAAGGTAACACTCCCATTTTGGAAAAGCAAGCTTTATTGCAAAAGTCAATGCATAGAGTTCCAAACTTGTTTCATATGAGTACAAGCAATGTCAAAGGCATAAGCAACATGTCTAGAGCCTCCCATAAACTCATGTCATGCTTGTATTATGCCTTGAAACCATGTTTTCCACTTTTCTTCAAAATCAAGTAACATAGCCATAACTCTATATCTCACAGATTTGTCAACCTCAAGGGCTCTAACCTTTTTATTATAATTATACAAGTCTACTGCAAGAGGATACACGAATACACAAGCTCTCAAACTCTCCCAAACTCAGAATTGCATAACAAACCACTATTGTTGCACATTCTGACCAAAAACTCCAAACTCAAAATCCACTCATACGTTTCTTGGCTTTTTACTTCCAAGAGTTCCTAAACATCATCTACAAACCATCCCACACCCTGTTACACGACTAACATCACCTTCATCAACTTCCATAACTAAAAAACAGATCTTACACCTTGACTTCTCTAGCACGATTCAAACACTCCCAACATCAAGTAAGCATTGCATTAGTTTCCTGGGAACTTGAGGAAGCTAACTTAATCATCACAACTCCTTGAAAGCAGCTCAAACTCATTTCACGATTTCCAATTTTGAGGTACATTTTTTGAACTTCTATCTTCTCATTTAGGCATTGTTAGGCTTGCATTTGTGAAGATAAAATGTAGACATCATTGCCCTGAAACCGTATATGTCCATAGATTTCATTTATATTGATTGTGCTTAGAGAAATTTAGATTTGAATCTCTGGAAATAATTAGGTCAGAATTTGGTACTTTTAGAAATTCTCATTCATCTTTGATTTATAGCTTATGATATTTATATGGTTGGATTAATATGGAAAAATGGAGCAACTTTCATGTTTGCATATTTCATTTTTGTTGAGAAATTGTGAAGTTACAGATGTTCAGGCTGGAGGTTGAAGATGAAGTCATATTCAGGGCATGACTTGTGTTATGTATTATTTGTTTTGTTTATGTTACCAGATGTACAGCCACCCCAGTGGCAAAGGTAGCGCGCGTATATGTTAGAGGTCTTGGGTTCAACACCCAGCGCTACCTTTTATTTTATTTTTCACATTTTCTTTCTTTTTGTTCCAGCCAGTAGCGCTTGGGCCTTCAGTTTGGGCCTTTCATTTTTTTTGCTGACTCTTAACCCCCCATGCCTGCTTCACACACCTGACCTAAACCTTTTTTTTATATTATTTTTATTTAATTCCTTTTATTTTATATCTTATATTTTATTTTGTTTTTCTTTATTATTTTTTATTATTACTATTATTATTATTATCATTATTACAAAAAAGAACAAAAAAAATTTTCTTAACAAATTAATTTCTTTTTTCTTGGTAAATTAATATTTAGATTTAGGTTTAATTATTACTTTTTATTTTTATTAAAAATTAATTTAGAACTTAGATTTCTTTTAATTAATTAATTTTCACATTATTAATTTAAAGCCTTTTCATAAAAATCCTAATAATGCTTTTTTAACTTAATTTCTTTCTTAATTAGTTTAATTTTAATTTTGTTTATTTTTAATTAATCATTTTATTTAATTAGGTCAAGATTAAACCCTTTCATAAAAACCAAACAAAATCATTTCTTTTTTTCATTTATATCCTTGTATATTATTTATTCAATTCTTGTATATTATTCAATATGGTTGTAATAGATAATTAGGTTTAATTTTCTTGCAAAATCCCTATTTGTAAATTTGTATACCCCCCCCCCCCCCCCTAATGATGTAATAGCTTAGTAATTTTACTTTCCGCAATTTATCGCTTTATATAAATGTTAGTAATTAGGGTTTGTATGAAAAGATAAAATCAACAAGTAGCAAACCCTAATTCAAGACAAAATAATGCATATAAATCCAATACACTTGCACACTTGCACCCTTAGGATAATTCAACTTTGTTGCCTTACAAAAATGGCCATGTTATGCATGTGAGATATCTTAGCAAAAGAAATCAAAAATACAAGATCATAGTCCCTCAATAACGCTATCAATGTTGCCTTTCAGAAATGATCTTAGTCACTCAAAGAAAAATTCTAAGATGTCTCACAACATTGCTATCATGAATATACGATGACACACGCTCATCCCTTTACATCCAAAGATAAGGCTTCTTACCAATCAATGGTAAGATTGCAATATCAAAGGAAAGGAAGATATGAATAAAGACTTTTGAGTAGGTAGATTGTTCCTAGTTGTTTGCTCATTTTTAAATCAAACATCCTTGCTTATTTTTAAAACAAACACCAAACACTTTCAAAAACACTTTCAAAACATTTTCCAAACATGAAATATTTTCAAAATCCTAACACTTTGTATACGTTCTTACGAACATGAACTATTACAAAGTTTTCCTAAACGAAGGAGCCTTTTCAAAATACTTTCAAAAACCACACAAAGCATATTTTCAAACAAAAGCAAGTGATCTAGAAAGCAACTAAGATCCCATAGATAACTATGGATGAAAAGGGTGCTAACACCTGCCCTTTTCATAATCTACCCCCCGAACTCAAGAAATAATCTCAAAGGTCTTTCCTGTTCTTTTCAGCCTTTCCTTTTGGATAAAATAAAAGTCGGTGGTGACTCTTGCTAACCGCAACATTTGCAATAAAACGCAAAACACCCAAGTCAGTTCTCTCACCATATCATAGAACTGGCGACTCTGCTGGGGAATTTTTAAAAGTCGGGTTACCTTAGGGCTAAATTACCTTTATTTGCTTTCATTGTTTGACTTGTATACTTTACATTTTGGTTCCTTGTTTGGGCTTGTTTTAATCCTCTACTCGAATTTGGGATACCTTATAGGTAAGTAGTAATACGATGTGGAAATTGTGTGGGGTATACCGACATGGTCTAAGAAATAGCTACGTTAGTGTGATATATTTATGGGTACTGGTAGGCCTTGAGTAGTCAAGGAGAATACGGGGCCGATGTGTGGTGTCATGAAGCACTACCTGACTTTTAGAACCTTTACTTAACCAACTTGGCCAATAGGACGTAGTGAGATAACCGGCTTTGGTGCCGTCCGAAGTTGGTTGATACTCGATACTATACTCATTGAGGTTTGACTTCTCGGGATATTTTGGTCGCTGTGAGAGAGGCTTGTGCTAAAACAATGCCCGATAAGACAGATCAGTCATATTGAGATCCCTTAGAACCCGGTTACTATTTCTAGGACAGATTTTAGCCAACTAAACTTCAAGAGGGTACTTACCCATAAGACTCCATGCAAGCCTAAACATAAGGACTTGTTTGCCTTGTTTGTATATACTTACTTGTACATAACATCATAAACATCATAACATCATACTCATTCTCACTAATCATTTCAAGGATTTTTGGGATTTATCTTTGTTCTGTTTTGTAGGACATGGCTTCTATCCACAGGAATACTATCCAAGTCAATCTCGTGAGAATTCCTCCTCAACTCAAAGAGTTAGCATCAAGGGTCCCTGAGAACTTTTCATTCACCGAAAGACATGGTCGCCTCCTAAACTTGGTTACCTCCAACACTGATGAAGATATGATGAAGGTGCTTTTCCAATTCTTTGATCCTCTACACCATTGCTTCACTTTTACCGATTATCAGCTTGTGCCTACTCTAGAAGAATTCTCACAACTCTTGAGGATTCCCATTCTCAATCAACTACCCTTCAATGCTACGGAAAGAGATCCAAAACCTGAAGAGATTGCCCAAGAACTACACTTTCAATAATCTGATGTCATAACTAATTGGGAAACAAGGAGTGGTGTCAAAGGTTTCTTAGCCAAGTTCTTGTTTGAGAAAGCTCAAGATTGTTGGAACTCCTTGGACTTACAAGCTTTTGAAGAAATTTTGGCCCTTCTCATCTATGGGATGATTTTGTTTCCAAACCCTGACCAACTTATAGATGTAAATGCTGTCAAAATCTTCATGTCTCGCAATCCGGTGCATACTTTGTTGGGAGATATCCTACATTCTTTTCATTCTTGCACTATGAGAAAGAGAGGGATTCTCATGTGTTGCACTCCTCTCTTGGCTAGATGGTTTATTTCGCATCTTCCCCGGTCTGTGTTGAAGAACAAGCAAGGTTTGAGGTGGTCCCATAGGTTGATGACGTTCAGACATTCAGATGTTCATTGGTGTTCTCGATCCTTGGAGAACGTTACTATCATCGACCGTTGCGGGGAATTCCATAATGTCCCTTTGCTTGGCATTAGAGGAGGTATCACTTGCAACCCTTGCTTAGCCTTACGACAATTTGGTTATGCTCGAAGTGATGGTCCACATGAGATGCTCATCCAAGGAGTGGTATTCGACTACGAGAGCGGCGATCAAAGTTACCGTCAGAGGTTTATACGAGATTGGAGGATGGTAAGAAAAGTGGATAGCAAGACGTTGGGATAAAAGAATTTCATTCCTCTTGAGCCTTACCTTAAGTGGGTACAAGCTCATGCTCAGAAACTGGTGATGCCTTATCCCTCCATCTTACCAGTTATCATGGAACTTGTTGTTGAAGGAGATGTCCCATACACTGTCCTCCATCCCGACATGCCTACTTCTCTCGAAGACTTGCAAAAAGGTTGGATTCAGCTAAAGGAAGAATGAGATACTTTTTAAGCTCAATTATATGCTAGTGAAAAGAGGGTCTTGGAGCTTACAAAGCAGCTACAAGAAGAGCAAAGTGTGAACGCCTACCTTGCGCCAAAGAGGATGCGTTCAGTCTTTGTATCTTAGAGAGTTATTTTGTAAGCCCAAGAGACATGTTGTAATCCTTTTGAACTAATTAATGAAAATTGACGTTTGTTCATTATTTTGTCTATACAAATTTAAATTTCATAAATCCTTGAAATCATTTGCATATACATCTTCCATGCATCATAACATGACAGGTTTTCACACAACATGTTTCCTTATCTTTCTATTGTTTCTTTCAGCAAGATGGATCTAGAGAAAACTGTGAAGGATCTTCAGGTACAAAACTCTCAATTCCAAAAGACTCTACTGGACCTAGCCAAGGGGAAACAAGATATGATGGCGCTGCTTGTAGCCAAGAAGAAACCCAAGAGGAAAGCTCTCGTCAATATGGGTAGAAGGTTCAAGGAGTCGGTCCGTCAGATCCCGGTAGTTGAAGAATCATCTGAGTAAGATGAAAATCAGATTGGTGAAGCTAAGAGTACCCAGGATAGGTGCATCAATGGTCAAGCGTCTGATGATGATTATTTCAACGAGCAGTATCCACCCGCCAATGTCAAGTATAAGCAGTTAGAAGACAAATTGAAGGTCGTCGAGATCCAAGTCGTCCCCGGTTTAGATTTTGATGATTTAGGTTTGATATTTGGGGTTTTTATTCCCCACAAATTCAAAATACCACTCTTTGAAAAGTACGATGGGGTTTATTGTCCAAAATTCCACCTGAAATCTTATGTGCGCAAGATACATCCGCACACCGCTGATAAGAAACTCTGGGTTCATTTTTTTCAAGAAATCTTGGCCGGGACGCAGCTAGAATGGTTTTATCAGTTAGATGGTTCCTGTATCAATACCTGGGAAGACTTATCTACCGCTTCCTACCATTAGTACCAGTATAACGCTGACCTGCCCACAAGAGTTCAGTTGCAAGATATGACAATGGGGAAGAATGAAGGATTTAAAGAATACGCATAAAAGTGGAGAGACTTGGCCAGTAGGGTTCAACCACCTTTGACTGATAGGGAGCACATCGACATGTTTATGGGCACTTTATCTGGTCCGTTCTTTAATGTATTAGTTGGCTGCTCTTCTTCTGGTTTCAGTGAATTAATCTTAACCGGTGAAAGAGATGAAAGCGGCATCAAAAGTGGGAAGATTTCCATGGCATCTGCCTCCACTTCCAATCCTGTAAAGAAACCTTTTACTGCAAAAAATGAAATCAATGCTGTGTATGGGGCAAGGGCCCATACCAAGAAGGATGACCACCAATCTATTAATGCTGTCTGAATCCTCAATCTAACTCCTACTCAAAGATCGTCTGCAAATAATCAACATTTGAAACTCTGAGAAGACAATTTACGAGGATAGGCATGTGTTGTACCCCAAAATTTTCCCTCTCATTTCATCAACACTTTCTTATCACAAGACTCTTGGAATTCAAGATCAAGCTAGGGTTTGTTCTGTTCAAGACCCCTCCTTGCACTATTGACCTAAATTAGGGTTTGAGTTTGCACAGGGATGTTTTGACCTAAAATGCCCAAAGTGACTTTCATACTTCATGTTGGACTCACAAGTTTGTCCTTACCAAGTTTCAGGCTTTGATTCAAATTTTTGCCCAGTCAATTGGACAGTTGACCTAGAAATCAGTTATATTGGGGAAAAAGTCAACTGTAGCCAATTGACAGTCAAACCTCATGAAATTTGACCCACATCAACATTATGAACTCATATGAACCATTTGATCAATTTTGGATCACAATTCCACAAGAAATTTGATCAGATCACCAAAAGGGTAAAATGGTCATTTTTAGGGTTTTGACTGCATAAAGGCAATTTTTGACTGTTTGACCTAACCAATGGCAAACCAAGCCCACATATGGACTCAAGGACTCAATGACATTGTCTTGACCCATTCAACAAGTTCAAAAGATCTCAAATGCATAGGATTGGCAGATGAATTTTTCAGTCAACTGATCAAAATTTGACTGTATAGTGAAAAGTCAAACTTTGACTTTTTGGTCAAAATCAAGTGCCAAGAGTTATTTTTTATCAAAACATGTCAAATTATGAAACTTGTTCATCAAGAAACCCAAAAATGCAAATTAGGGTTTAAAATGGAAAATTTTCATAACTTAGAAATTTTCTAAGTTATGAAATTTTCTTATTTTTTCTTAACTTTGTCCCATTTTTTCACCAAGATACAAATGGATTCAAACAAAACTTGCAACATGAAAGTTGTAGTACATCAAAAAGTCTACAACTTTTATTCACAAAGTTTTCTCAAAGGAAGCTTGCATCTCAAGTTATGATTTTTGGAACAAGGGTACCAAAAACTTTTAACTTAGAAAAAATTTGCCCTAATCTAGGCAGGATTTTGACCCATCTTCTTGGCCATTTTTCACATAGTTCCACTTGGAGTTTCAAGTTGCATTACAAATATGTATTGTAGTACATGTTCCAAGCTTTCCAAATTGTCCAAGAACTCCTCAAACACCCTTGTGGTTAGAGAGAATCGAATTCACAAAGTTGGCAAAAACTCACTTTTGTTCATGGCCAAGGCATGTTCATAGCAATTTGCAATTTTCAAATCAGCTTGTGTAATGCTAGCTTGAAGGCCTCAAAACCAACTTACACTTCATAATTTAATGCCTAACCATTTTGTTAAGGTGTTATCTCATCCATTTGGGCATTACATGCAAGTTTAAGCCTTAAGTAGTAAAAGTGATATTGCCATTTTTGCAAAAGTAGCTTTATGTCAAACCACTAAGCATTGAGCCTTGAACAAAGATCTGAGATTGAAAATCAAATACAGGGATTAGAGGGGGCCTAGAGGGTTGTGTGAAGCATACAAGATGGCTTGTACAGGCCTGTGAGATACACTTGCACATCTTGGCTTCATATAGAAGAAACATTGCAAAATAAGACCAACTCTCATTTCTGTGAACAAGGGCCAAAAACAAACTTTACACACAAGTTCCATACATCAAAACAGACCTAAGGCATGACTCATTCATCCCTCATACCTCCTAATACACAAAACCATTGTTTTGCTGCAAAACAGGGCACTCCCTGCAGATTGAGTTCCATAACACAATTTGCTCGTGCATTTTTGCCCAAACCTGTTCAAACACCTTCCATTTCATCCAAACTATTTCAAACCTTAAACACCAACTGTAACACCTCTAATACGTTTTGCAATTTTCATTTCCAAGCTTTGCAGGTGGACTTCTACAGCACGATACAAGGTGTTTCAAAGCAAGCCAAGTATTAGAGAAGCTTCCTTGGACCTCTGGCAAGCTCAACAGAAGCTCAAACACCATTGAAGGTTGCTGCATTGCTCTACTCGATTCAAGCTGAAACAGGTATTTCATGGACTTCTATCTCTCTATTTAGGAATGGTTAGGCTTAGGTTTGTGAATGAAATATGTTGTACTCATCGCCCTGAAGCCATACATGTGATCAGCTTTCATTTATATTAAGTGTGCTAGGAGAATTTCAGCCATGAACATGTGAAAAAAGTTAGGTCAGGTTTTAGGGCCAGAGAAATTCTCTCTGGTCTTTGAGAGTTAGATTTAATGCTTTATATGGTTAGATTCGTGTTTAAATTCTCTACAAGTTTCATGTTTTAAGTTTTGTCAAAAGATCAAAGAATCAGGAGTTGGCATGTTGTACAAGAGGCGCGCGCATTTTCAAACAGATGCTGGAGGTTGAAGAAGGTGATGGCTTGGGCTGGGCCTGAGTCATTCTTGCTTTTAGCACCCCTTTATTCAGTTTGCACCCCCCTTGGCCCATTTGATTTAATATTTGTCATTTTTATGTTTTTTCTTTTTATTCTGACTTTATATTTTTTGTTCAAACATAAAAAATACCAAAAATAATTTTCCATATTTTTTCATATTTATTTGATATTTATTTCATTTTAATTAAACATATATATGTAAATAATCTATATCCTTCTTATTAAAACCCTAAAAAATAATATAAAAATATACTTATTTTCCATTTATTATTTTTATTCACACTTGAAAATATTTTCTTAAATATACACTTTTCTTTTGTAAATAATTATTTTTATCTTTATATATTTAATATGTTTAATATATATATATATATATATATATATATATATATATATATATATATATATATATATATATATATATATATATATATATATATATATATATATATATATATATATATATATATATATATATATATATATATATATATATATATATATATATATATATATATATATATATATATATATATATATATATATATATATATATATATATATATATATACTTGTATATTTTGTTTTATTAGATAATTAGGACAAAAATATAGAAATAATACATTTTTATTTTTTGACACTAAAAATACTTTTTCTTGATAATATATTTTTATTTTTTGCATAAATCAATATATATTGTATATAATTAATAAATATTGCCTTTTATTTGAAAAAAATTAGGGTTTTGCCCTAAATGACCAAAATAACTAAGATTTGACTTTTTTTTATTTTGTTTATATTTCACATTAAAGATACCCTTTTCACATACATAAAAAACCATTTTGTGCATAATGCATTTTATTTATTTATTGTATTTATTTCAAGTATTGCACAATTAAATATTGTATCCTATACATTCGATATGGTTGTAATAACTTAGAATTTATTTCTTGTCAAATATCCCCAATTCAAACTTGTACCCCCTCCCCATAATCATGTTATAATAGCCTAGAACTTTAAATTCTCGCACATTTAAAAGCTTTCAATTATGCCATGCCTAGACCTATGGTTTGTATGCACAATTAATCAAGAATTAGCTTGACTTAATCCAAGATAAAAATGCATGAAAAACAATCACAACGTACACTTGCACCCCTAGGGTTTCATCCACTTGTTGCCTTCAAAAATGGGCCATGGTTGCATGTCAAGTACTTTGGCAAGACAAAAACAAAACAAAAGACCATAGTCCCTCGATGACGCTATCTGGGTTGCCTAAACAAAAAATGATCAAGTCCCTCAAGAAAATTGCCAAAGATACTTGACACTATTGCTATCATGGTCTATACGATGACCCGCGCCTGTCCCGTTAACATCCTAACACAAGGTTGTTCACCAAATACAATGGTGAAACAACACTGTTAAAAGGGTTAAAAACATAAGGAAAGATCTTTGAGTAAAATTAGGGTAGACAACTCTTAGTTACTTGATCAAACTTGCAAAAACACCCTTGCTACTTTTCAAAAAAACACTTCACAACACAATTTCAAAATCCAACCTCCAAACATTGAAAACTTTTCAAAAGACAAAAACACCTTTGTATACATTCAAACAAGAATCATTACAAAGGTTGCCACAACAATGGCCTCTTTTCAAAAACATCTTTCAAAACCACACACAAAGCACCATTTCAAACAATTGAAAATGCAAAGCAAGTGATCTAAGCAAGTAACTAAGAGCCCATGGATAACCATGGATAGAAAGGGTGCTAATACCTTCCCTTTCTATAATCTACTCCCCGAACCCAAGAAAACATCTCAAAGGTCTTTCCTGTGCTTTTTGACCTTTCCTTAGGATAAAATAAAAAGTCGGTGGCGACTCTTGCTAAACCGAAACATTTGCGAACACAAACGCAAAACCCAAGTCAGTTCTCCCACCGTATCACAGAACTGGAGACTCTGCTGGGGAATTTATAAGTGGAGTAACCTTAGGGCTTAGATCACCCTTTTGCATGATTGTTGTTTGCTTTACATTTTGGTTCTCTTGTTTGGGCTTGAAATCCTCCATCCAGATTTGGGAAACATTCATAGATAGCAATACGTTGTGGAAATTGTGTGGGGTATACCGACACGGTTGAAGCAATAGCTATATTAGTGCGACATATTTGTGAGTACCGGTAGCCTTTGAGTCAATCAAAGAGAATACGGGGCCGCTGAGTGATGTCATTAAGCACTAATGAACTAGAACCTTACTTGACCATCTTGGCCTTTTATTAGGGGTAGTGAGATGACCGGCTTTGGTGCAGTCCGAAGTTGGTAGATACTCGATACTACACTCATTGAGGGTTGTTTTCTTGGAATATTTTGGTCGCTAGTTAAGTGGCTAAACCAAAACAATGAACATAGAAAACAATCCAATGATATTGAGCTCCTTAGAACCCGGTTACTATTTATAGGACAGGTTTTGAGCCAACTAAACTCAAGAGGGTACTTACCTATGAAACCTCATGCAAGCCTGAAACTAGGGTTTTTTGTGACTTGCTTATACATGTGTTTATGCATACATCATGAACATCATAAAGCATCATATGCATCCACTAACCATTGCAAGGGTTTGGATCTTCATCTTTGTTCTTGTTTTGTAGGTCATGGAATCTCTTCGCAGGAAAACAATTCAAGTCAACCTTGTGAGAATCCCTCCTCAACTCAAGGAGCTTACATCCAGAATTCCAGAAAATTCTCTCTTCAGTGAAAGACATGGTAGACTTCTCAACCTAGTCAACACCAGCATTGAAGAAGACATGGTGAAAGTGTTGTTCCAATTCTTTGAACCCCTTCACCACTGTTTCACATTCCCCGACTACCAATTAGTGCCTACTTTGGAGGAATTTTCTCAACTCTTGAGAGTTCCTATTCTTAATCAATTACCCTACAACGGTATGGAAAAAGAACCAAAACCTGAAGATGTTGCTCAAGCACTGCACTTGCAACCATCTGACATCAAGGGGCATTGGGAAACCAGAAGTGGTGTCAAGGGCTTCTTGGCAAAGTTCTTGTTTGAGAAGGCACAAGAGTGTTGGAATTCCCTGGATCTGCAAGCCTTTGAAGATATTGTGGCACTCCTTATTTATGGGTTGGTCTTGTTCCCAAACCCTGACCAACTTATAGATGTGAATGTTGTCAAGATTTTCATGTCTAAGAATCCCATACCTACATTGCTTGGGGACATCCTACACTCATTTTACACACGAACAATGAGGAAAAGAGGTGTTCTCATGTGTTGTACTCCTCTCCTAGCAAGGTGGTTTATTTCTCACCTTCCACAATCAGTTTTGAAGAATGAGCAGGGTTCAAGGTGGTCACAACGATTGATGACCCTCACACATTCTGATGTACATTGGTGTTCTCGGTCCAGAGAAAATGTCATCATCATTGATTGTTGTGGTGAGTTCCCTAATGTCCCATTACTTGGCATTAGGGGAGGCATTACCTACAACCCATGTCTAGCTTTAAGACAATTTGGATATGCTCAGAGGGATGGGCCTCACGACATGCTGATTTCTGACCTAGTTTTTTACTTCGACAGCGATACGCAAGGACTTCGACAAAGGCTCATCAGAGCTTGGAGGATGCCTAACAAGGTGGATAGTAAGACACTAGGGCACAAGAATTCCATACCCCTTGAGCCTTACCTCAAGTGGGTACGAACCCGCTCTCAGAATCTTATGATGCCATATCCTCACATTCTCCCCTTGATTAAAGAGCCTGTTAAGGAAGGAGAGGTTCCATACACCATCGTATATCCTAACATGCCAACATCATGGGAGGAAATGCAAAAGAGTTGGATCCAACTCAAGGAAGAACGGGATACTTTTGAAGCCAGCTTCTATGCCAGTGAGAAGAAGGTTTTGGAGCTTACCCGCCGACTTCACGAGGAAGAGACTCTCAACACCTACATCGCACCAAAGAGGATGTGCAACGTCTTTTTACCTTAAGAATTTTGTAATATTTCGCCCATGGGGCATTTATGTACTAACAAATTTCTTCTTAATATGACGTGCGTTCTTTTTGTTTGCAACAAATTTGAATTTTTGAACCCTTGATTGCATTACATGAATAACATATCATTCATCATATGCACAAACAGGTCTTCAAGCCAGGTTTCCTTATCTTTCTGTTGTTTATTTCAGCAAGATGGATTTGGAGCAAACAGTGAAGGACTTACAAGCACAAAATTCACAATTTCAACAACTCCTCATGACCTTGGCAAAGGGTCAGGAGGATCTCAAAGTTCTGCTAGAGAAGAGTAAAGAGAAGAAAAAGAAAAAGAGACCGGGGGTAGCTACTTTCGGAAGAAGATTTGAGGGTGATGCTAGAAGGACTCTTGAGTTTCCGTCAACATCCGACGAGGGGATTGGCAAAGGGAAAGGAGTTACTGTACCTTCCGAATCTGAGGTAGAAGAGGAGGAAGAGGAAGCAGACGAAGACTATTCAAAACAACAGTATCCACCAGCGGATGACAAGTATAAGAACCTCGAAGACAGATTGGCAGCTATGGAGTTGCAGAGGGTGCCCGGATTGGATTTTGAGGAGCTGGGGCTTGTGGCTGGGATTGTTATCCCTCCTAAATTCAAGGTCCCAACATTCGCCAAGTATGACGGTCTGTCTTGCTGATCGGGACTTTATGAGTCTATCGGGATACTAACTGCAAGTATACAGTTTAGTCGTTCTAGTTTTAAAAGATTATCGAACCCACAGAGACTGTGTGTCAATCGCATACGATCTAATGCTACAGTTTTGTCTAACTAAGCGATGAATATTCGATATTTGGGGTAGGCAGTTTAGTTTTAAAAGTAATAGTACTAATTATACCGGTATGTGATAATCGGACTTAGGGAATTCGATGGATCGCTTGGCCTATAAAGTATTTCGGTAAAAGCTAATTGTTTAAAAACCTGAAACATACACTCTCGTGTTTATGAAATAAGTCATGCTACTAAACCTAGTGGATGCACTTTAAATTTAATAACACTTTTTGAAAACAATTTGAATTTAATTAATTTATTAAAACACTCTCGTGTATTTAAAAATCAATGCTTCGTTACCACTATCTGGGTCGAACCCCAGCTCTCGCATGCAGGTTCTTGCCTTAATTAATTTCCCACTCTCGTGGCAAAATCGTGTTAATTAACCTCTCACTCTCGTGACAAGGATAGTTAAATTAATATTGGAAATTGGAAACCAGAAATTGTTTTATAAATATTTTTGGCCAAGGTCTTATTGAATTCTTTCAGTTCTTACGGTCACATACCGGTATTAACAATTTAGCCAGACATAATTAACTTAACAGCAATAAAGTTTAGAATATAATTCATGGAAATAATTGGCATATTATAGAAGACGAATAAATAATAATTGCAATAGAAGAAACCTGGAATTACAGATGCTATAGTAATCTTTAGGTAATGCAGTAATCCAAATCTTCAAGCTTGTCTTGCACTAGAAATTCGTGTTAATTCTTGTAGGAAGAATTAACACTTAAAAATAGAAACTAGAGCTTGAATGAAAATTACAGGGAATTGAAAGCAGAATTGCAAAACACACAAATTGGAAATAAATTGGAAATAACTGTAAAAATAAAATAAGTATTTGCTGAGTAAAATTCTTCGACCCCTGGACTGTGCCTTGGTACTCATATATATAGCAGGAAAAATCAGCAGTTTTAATTTTGAATTCTTGAGGAAGTCTTCGTGGAGAAATTCTAGGAGGAGTAGTAATTGTGGCAATAAAATAGGAGATTCAGTGGAAACCGGGAGAAGTAGTCTGCCCTTCACGCCCACGTCTTCAATTATGCGCAACGTCCTCCTTCACGCGCGTGACGGTCGTCACAGGTGGGTGACGGTCGTCACACGCTGAAGTGGTGTCTTACGCTCGTCACAGGGGCGTGACGACCGTTTCCTTATGTTGTGGGGTATTACGCCCGTCACAGGAGCGTGACGACCGTCAGGCATCCAGAAGTCCACACTTTGTATTTTTTTATTCTTTTTCTCTTTGTTTTTCGTCTAGCTTTCTTCATGTTGTCCTTTTTCATTGATTTGAGTCGACAAGTGTCACACCTGCAAAAAAGAAAAATAATCTCGGAATAATCGAGGGTTAGACGACTTAATGGAATATAAAATCGATAAAAAGTATGTTAATTATACGATATGTTTTCTCGTTATCAAATTCCCCCATACTTAAACCTTTGCTTGTCCTCAAGCAAATAGTCATTCGAAAGGTCGGACAAGTTTTCGTCAAGCGCATAAACATGACATACCTTTGGATTTTTTTTAAAGTGGTTTCGGGAAATCCTCGTTGGTTCGGCCAATACTTGAGTAAAACACTAAAGATACGCTAATGACGCAAGCAATAAGCTTACCCGTAGACTTCCATTTTAAACGAGCTATCCAACAGTTCCGTTATAACTCTGCTCGGAGTTCCTCGTATCTATTTCACCCAGTTTCGTTCTGGCGCAATCACATTAAGCCTTTTGCCTTAGCACGCACGTAGTGGAGTAACCGGTTAGTGACTTTGATCCTTTAGCACGGGGTCTGGTACATGAATGTGGCAACCCTACATATTTTATCCGAATTAGAGGTTGCGGGGGATCGGGCCGTAGCACGCCCTACCGAGTTCAGAACCAGATACCTTTGAACCAACCAACATTGGATTTCTTCATTATTTTCTCAGCTCTTATATGTGCCCGTATGTTTTGGTACACAGATTTTCCTTTCTTTTTTGCAGCGAGATATGAAGGATATCTTTAGAATCAGGCGTCAAACACTTATATTCATCGATTCTCCACGTGGTTTGTGTCAAGACGGTGCTGACTGCTAGTATAAACTACTAGGGGTTACTTCTAGAACTTGAAACTCTGAATATCGGTATAATGGTTATTGAAACGGATCGCATAAGTAGGAAGTCCACGGTGACAGAACCGTATCGATCTTGTTATGTCGTTTTCGGCTTCCTCAACTGGGATTTCATTAAAGTAGGTATGTCGGGCTAATGCGAAAATAAAAATTTTTCGATATGGCAAAGTAAAGCGAAGAATTTGAATCGAGACATATCGCAAGAATTTACTAGTTTTATTAACGATTGAAAGGTACCTCTCCCACACAAAATCCGACATTATCCTCAATGTTGTGGTATATATGCGGGGAAGGTCAATTACAAAGACGAAAGGGAAAAGAAATAAAACAGAAAAAATAACAAATTACAAAGAAATTAAAGAAAGACAAACTACTGGTGACCTCGTCCTCTGCTCCTGGTGCGAGAGCGTCTGGTAGGAGTGGCTTCAGCGTCGGTGTCTTGGAGGCCATAGGTGTTCATATCTATCCTCAAGGCGTTAAGCTCTGACAGCGCCTCATCCAACCTCTCATTCATGTTTCGCTGCCCAGTCAAGATCTGAGCGTTTTGGACGCACAGAGACTCAAACTGCTCAGCTTGCCTCCTTTCAAGCGCCGCATTCATTTGATTTTGCATGTGGAGGGCGCGGAGGATGTCTTCAAGATTGATAGGGGGAGGTGCAGATGAGGATCCAGGGATGTCGTGGACAGGCGGAGCACTATCCAACTCTTCTTGTATATCGTCTGCGGCGGCTGCAGCTTGGTCTTCGTGGGCAGCTGCAGGCTCTGCGGGGACTTCAGGGTCGAACAACCAGTTTGCTCGGTTACTTGGATCGATTCGGTCCCTGTTCGGCAAGATGATATTCTGATAGACGGTATTCCTAATTACGGGGTGGAATCTGCCGTCTTCCCGCTCGTAGATGAGGTGTGCGGCTTTGCAGTGATCCAAGGTTAGCAAAGCCGGTGCCATAGAAGGCAAGGTTGCAAGAGCAGCACCATAATTTAGACCAATGGCAATAGATGTAACCAGCCCTCCGAAATAGAAAGGTTTTCCACCTCTAGCACAATTAGAGTGGATGTGAGCAAGTAGGAACGGGGCGGCATTTATCTTTTGCCCAGTGAACGCACAATGTAGAAAGAAGAGCTCCTTGGAGTTGAGCTTATGGTTGCTATCGCGGGCGAAGATGGTGTTACTAAGAATGCGATGAAAGTAGCGGATGGCCGGATTGTGGATGTGGGTAGCGTTGAGGTGGTCGTAGGACCCGGCACGGATGTTCGTTAAACTGTGCCACAAGTTGAAAGCCTCCTCATTAAAACTGTCCGGTACCCGAAAATGAGCACCTTCGTCTGAACAAAATCCCATAAGCCTCACGATGTCGGATTGAGGCAACTGATGCTGAACTCCGAACATGCGAAATTTTGCCACGCCTGATAATTGGTTTATGACACCCGGCAGAGTGAGGTAAGCGAACAAACTCAAGAACTCAAGAGTGAGAGTTTCGTAGATTGGTCTTGGTTCGCGACAGAGGTTCCACAAATCCACGCTTTGTAGTAATCGGCGGACACTGTCGAGTAGTCCCAAACTTCGTAGGCAGTCGATGTCAACGTACCTTGTGGGTTGGAGACCTCGACGTTGGAATTTTTGATACTTTGCTCGTTGATTCTCCCCAGGTTCGCCGATTCTGAAATTGATAACTTGAGTGTTTGGGTTGTTTGCCATGGTGATAAAGGATTTGATTTGGGGATGTGAGAATGGGAGATTGTGAGGATGTTAATTTGGCGTTGGAAGTTTAGAAATTGGAAGGAAACTGGATTGACTAGGTGATTTTTCGTGTGGTGTGGTGATAATGGAGAAGGAAAAAAAATGGGTTTATAAGGAAGAAGGTTGGAACGGTTCTCTGTAACAGCCGTTGGTTTCTGTCTGTGTGACGGTCGTCACAGGATTGTGACGCTCGTCACAAAGCAAAGAGGCGCGTTACGCTCGTCACAGGGGTGTGACGGTCGTAACGCAGACAGAGTCTTAATTGAAAGATCCGTTACAGGACCGTTGATGAGTTTATTATTATTATTTCTCTTGGTAATTGGAATTTTGTTTTGAAGAATTTATTTTTTTTTTGTTTATTTGAAATGTTTGTTTTAATTGATTATGTTAAATAATTAGAGTTTTTAAGTCTAACGAAAATAGACAGTAAATAGCAGTACCTAACAACAGTAAATAAAACATAGATAGTAAACAGTAAATAGGAAATTGGGAAAGAAATAAAAATAAACTTCAATTTAATAAATGCATAACAAATTGTTTCAAAGTAAAAATGATGATAATGCTGAAATAATGTTGAAATAATAACTAAACTAAAAATAACTAAAAATCCCTCCCACACAGAAATTTACAGTGTCCTCACTGTACGTAAAAATGTAAGAGAGAAAGCAAGGAGATAACGATGGAAACTCTAGCCACGGGGTGGTGGAAACAAATGCTGATGCATATAATCCAACTGATCAGTCACCAAGTCCATGAAGGTAATGAAATCCACCCTAAGGGAAGTCAGCTCACCCCGCATGTCCGTAATGGCCGCATGTAGGGAGTCCAGGGTAGCAGCAGGTGGAGGTGGAGTAGTCTCAGGAGCTTGAGGCGTGGTCTCGGCGGAAGTAGCCTCCTGTTCCCAAGGATCAGGGAGATCATGGTAGCCTGGTGGTGTAGCAGGATCTTCTTCAGCATTAGCACTGTTAGGAACTTCATAGATGTCGACTGTAGATGGTGAAGAGGGTGGTGAAGCAGGGTAGTGAAGATCAAACAACCAATTATCCCGGTTGTGCACACTGGTTCTTGGGTCAGGCAGCTTAAAATGATGGACGATCTGATGATTAACTAGCAAGTCAAATGAATCTGGTCCAAGGTTTCCAATCATGCTAGTGTTGAAACAAAAGGCAATGTCCATCGGCATTATGCCATAAAGTGGAGCAGAACCGAGCATAGGCCAGCGGAGTCCAATGGCGTTAGACAGCATGGTAACTAACCCACCTAACAAAATCGGCACATTTGGGGTCTGTACAATCCGCTCCATGTTCGCGAGTATATAAGCTGCACCGTTCACCAGACGGTTTTGAGATGCACAATACATGATAAACAGCTCATCGCGGGATACAGAGGTGACATTTTGCTGTTTGTCGAAGATAGTGTGGGCTATGATCTTGTGGAAATACCTGATAGCCGAGTTATGAATGCATTCAGAGTACAGATCTGACGGCTCAGGATGGTTAACACCCGCTATGCTTCCCCAGAAAAAGTCAAGCTCAGATACAGGTAAAAGGTTCTCTTGTGTCATGGTAATAACATCGGGTCCAAAAGGGAACCCAAGAAGCTGGCTAAACTCTCGCAGGTTGTAAGTGTAGTCCATGTTAAACATTCTAAATGTAATCAACCCACGGTTGAATCCCATTCCATGATTTGGAATGAAACTCAAGGTGCTGAGAAACTCCAGAGTCAGCCTTTTGTAGGTACAGAACCTCCGACGGATAGGGGCAGTGTCCCAACCAATCTGGTGCAGCAGGTACATGACACTCTCGCGAATGCTAAGGGCAGCCATAGCACGATCATCTGCATATATAGTAGGACACATCTCCCGGTCACCCAGATCTGCAAACCTTCTTCTCTGGTGTCGGCTTCGCAATTTGACATTCATGAAGTTAGCACAATCCATAGCGCGAGATGTGAAAGAAAAAGAATTACCCCCCTGAAAATATTTGAAAAATGTTTGAAAGAAAAGGAAATTAAGTAAGTATTTTCGGGTTAGGAAATTGTCAAAGTTAAATTAAAAGGAAAAAGAGAGATAAAAAGGAGAAATAAAAGCAGAAGAAAAATAGAAAAAGAGTAAGAAATGAAATAATGAAAACATTTTAAAGATTAAGAAAAAGAAAAGAAAAGAAAATAAAAACATATTAAAGCAGAAAAATAATTAAAGTAAAAACATGGGTTGCCTCCCACGAAGCGCCTTTATTTTATGTCTACGGCTCGACATTAAATACCTATTCAGATAGGTAAAGGGGTAGGCGGCTCACTTAACTGAAGATAAGCCGAGAAGTCGATATTGTCGACGTTAAAATAGTGCTTTAAGCGCTGGCCATTAACAATGAATGGTTCGATAGAACTACTTTTAATTTCTATCGCCCCACTTGGGAAAACTTTGCTAATTTCGAACGGTCCGGACCATCTGGAACGTAATTTTCCCAGGAAAAGTTTTAGTCTAGAGTTGAATAGGAGTACGATGTCTCCTTCCTTAAAGTCTTTCTGCGAGATACGCTTATCGTGCCATTTTTTTGTCCGTTCTTTATAAATTTTAGCATTTTCATAAGCGTCTAAACGCAATTCTTCCAGTTCATGGATATCTAACACTCGTTTCTCGCCAGCACTCTTATAGTTTAAGTTAAGGGTTTTTATCGCCCAATAAGCTTTATGTTCTAATTCTACTGGCAAATGATAAGATTTTCCATAAACTAACTTGAACGGCGTTGTTCCGATAGGAGTTTTGAAAGCTGTCCGGTATGCCCAAAGAGCATCGTTGAGCTTGGAGGACCAGTCTTTTCTGGATGTGGCTACGGTTTTCTCAAGTATCTGTTTGATCTCCCTATTCGACACTTCCACTTGTCCACTTGTTTGAGGATGGTAAGGTGTGGCTATGCGGTGTTTAACGCCATATTTGGAAAGTAACCTTTCGAAGATTCTGGAGATAAAATGGGAGCCACCATCGCTGATCACTAGTCTTGGTACACCGAATCGTGGGAAGATAATATTCTTGAATAGTTTTAGTACCACATGTGTGTCATTTGTGGGTGCGGCGATGGCTTCAATCCATTTTGATACATAGTCGACGGCGACCAAAATATATTTATTTCCAAAGGATGTCGGGAAAGGTCCCATGAAATCAATTCCCCACACATCAAAAACTTCTACTTCGAGGATTCCTTTTAACGGCATTTCGTCACGTCTAGATATATTTCATGTGCGTTGACATCTATCGCAGTTCATAATTGCTATGTGGACGTCTTTCCATAAGGTAGGCCAAAAGAAGCCAGCTTGAAGTATTTTTGCACAGGTTTTCGATGTACTAGCGTGTCCACCACAAGGGGCGGAATGACAATGGGAAATGACGTGGTTTATTTCATCATTAGGAACGCAGCGACGGTAGATACCATTGGCGCCTCGTTTAAAGAGCAGTGGTTCATCCCAAAAGTAGTGTTTAAGGTCATGGAAAAATTTCTTTCGCTGTTGGTACGTCAAATCAGGTGGTAAAACACCGGCAACTAAATAGTTGACGAAGTCAGCGTACCATGGTAATATGGTATTAGTACAAATGGATTCTACTACCGCAGTTGTGAAAGTTTCATTAAGAGGATCTGAATTGTCGGTAGGGTATGTCTCTAGTTTGGAAATGAGGCGTTCATGAGGAAAATCTTCATTTATGGGAACATTCTCAGTTTGGATTCCATCTAATCTCGATAAATGGTCAGCTACCACGTTCTCAGTTCCTCTTTTGTCTTTTATTTCTAAGTCAAACTCTTGTAAGAGTAAGATCCATCTGAGTAATCGCGGTTTGGCGTCCTTCTTGCTTAGTAGGTATCGGATCGCAGCATGATCCGTATAAATAATGATTTTAGCGCCTACTAAGTAGGAACGAAATTTGTCCAATGCGAATACCACAGCTAAGAGTTCCTTCTCCGTAGTGCCGTAATTCATTTATGCGGGATCAAGCGTTCTGCTTGCGTAGTAGATAGCGTGAAGCTTCTTTTCTTTGCGTTGTCCTAGGACTGCGCCTACAGCATAGTCGCTCGCATCGCACATGATTTCAAACGGTAAATTCCAATCAGGAGGTTGCATAATAGGTGTCGATATTAAGGCCTCTTTTAGTGTCTCGAATGCGTTCAAGCATTTATCGTCGAAAATGAACTTAGCCTCTTTCATTAATAGCTCAGTTAGTGGCTTGGTGATTTTAGAGAAATCTTTTATGAAACGTCGGTAAAAACCCGCGTGTCCTAGAAAAATTCGTATTTCTCTAACTGTTTTGGGTGGTTGAAGGTTTTTGATAATGTCGATCTTTGCTTTGTCAACTTCAATCCCCCTGTTTGATACAATGTGACCCAACACAATTTCTTGTCTCACCATGAAGTGACATTTTTCCCAGTTGAGCACTAGGTTGACATTAACACAGCGTTTCAGTACTAATTCAAGATTTGTTAAACATCCGTCAAAACTCTCTCCACAGACAGAGAAATTGTACATGAATACTTCCATGATTCCGTCTAAGAAATCTGCGAAGATCGCCATCATGCATCGTTGGAAAGTTGCAGGCGCATTACATAGTCCAAATGGCATTCTCCGGTATGCAAAGGTACCATAGGGACATGTGAACGTAGTTTTCTCTTGATCGTCAGGATGAATGGGAATTTGAAAGAATCCTGAGTATCCATCAAGATAGCAGAAATGGGAATGTTTGGCTAAACGCTCGAGCATTTGATCAATGAATGGTAATGGGAAATGGTCTTTGCGTGTAGCTTTGTTTAGTTTCCTATAATCGATACACATTCTCCATCCTGTTTGCGTACGTTGCACTACCGATTCGCCTTTTGTATTTGTTATAACTGTAACACCTCCTTTCTTAGGCACCACATGAACTGGACTGACCCAGTTGCTATCTGATATTGGGTATATGATGCCTGCCTCTAGTAGTTTTTGCACTTCCTTCTTAACGACTTCACTTAGGATAGGATTTATCCATCTCTGATGTTCTCTAGAAGTCTTGCAGTCCTCCTCCAGCATTATGCGGTGCATACAGAGAGAAGGGCTTATTCCTTTGAGATTTGAGATATTATAGCCTAACGCGGTTGGATATTTCCTTAACACACTAAGAAGTTTTTCGGTCTCGATCTCTCCTAATTCAGCATTGACTATAACTGGTCGTTCGAGTTCTTTATCTAAGAACTCATACCTAAGATCTTCGGGTAATGTTTTAAGTTCTATACCGGGTTTCTTATTAGTTGAGTCAGGATCAGGTGTTAGGGCTAAACATTCTCTTAGGTTGGCATCTAAGTGTTCTTGTTTCCAGTCTTCGTTCTTGAGGACAGTTGGTATCTGAATTTTCAGCATCTCAGAGTAGGTGTCCTCTTGGCATTCGAGTTCTTTGACACATTCATCAATGATATCTAGGAGACAACATGAGTCGTCTATAGCAGGGGCTTTAAAAAATTGGGAAAGAATGAATTCTACTTTTTCTTCTCCTACCTCAAAGGTAAGTTTTCCTTTCTTGACGTCAATGATGGCTCCTGCAGTCGCTAAAAATGGTCTTCCTAGTATGATGGGAATGTTTGAATGTTCCTTGATGTCCATTATTATAAAGTCAGTCGGTATGTAAAATTGTCCTATTCGGACAGGAATGTTTTCTAGCATTCCAACAGGAAATTTGACTGATCTATCGACTTGTTGTAAGGACATCTTGGTAGGTCTCATGTCGCCTAATTTGAGCTTTTCGCAAATAGATAATGGCATTAGACTGACACTGGCTCCTAAATCGCATAGAGCTTTGTCTATGACAGATTTTCCAATTACACATGGTATGGAGAAACTACCAGGATCTTTTAGCTTCGGAGGCATGTTATTTTGAATTATGGCGCTACATTCGGCAGTTAACATAACGGTTTCGTTTTCAACGATTTTTTTCTTATTAGCCAATATTTCTTTTAGGAATTTAGCATATGACGGCATTTGGGTTATAGCTTCCGTAAATGGAATAGTGACGTTTAGTTGTTTCAGAAGTTCTACAAATTTCTTGAATTGTCCCTCATTCTTAGATTTTGCAAGTCTTTGAGGGTATGGAATTGGTGGTTTGTATGGTGGTGGAGGCACATATGGTTTTTCTGAGGCCTCTCTATCCTCATTCGCGTCTTCCTCTACCTTTTCAGATTGATCTTTCGGCTTCTCTATTTCCTTTTCGGGCTTTTGGTACATGGTCGGGTTTTGGAGTCTAGGATCTATCGGTCCATCAAGGGTTGTCCCACTTCTTAATGTAATAGCATTTGCATGTCCTTTGGGATTAGGCTGTGGCTGTCCAGGAAATGTCCCAGCAGGTGCGGAAGAACTAGCTTGGTGTTGTGCTACTTGGGAGATTTGGGTTTCTAACATTTTGTTGTGAGTGGCTAGGGCATCTACCTTGTGTGCTAATAGCTTTAGTTGTTCACCGGTGTGAACGTTTTGATTGAGGAATTCTTTGTTTTGTTGGGCTTGATTAGCGATAAAATTTTCCATTAGGATTTCAAGGTTAGATTTCTTAGGAATGTTAGGAACATTACCGGCGGGTTTTTGATACCCTGGAGGTACAGCAGGTGCTTGGCCAGGTGCATATAAAGCGTTATTGCTCTTGTACGAGAAGTTAGGATGGTTCTTCCAACCAGGGTTATAGGTATTGGCATAAGGATTTCCTTGAGCATAATTTACCTGATCAGCCGTTATTCCTGCTAGGATTTGACACTCGGTTCCAATATGACCAGGTACTCCACAAACTTCGCAGCTTGGGGTAACTGCAGCTATGGTAGCTGCAGGAGGTAAGGTCAAGCTTTCTATCTTTTGGGTAAGAGCATCTACCTTAGCATTAACTTTATCTAGGCTACTAATCTCGTACATCCCGCCTTTGGTTTGAGTTTTCTCCACAGATGTTCTTTCTCCTCCCCACTGATAGTGGTTTTGAGCCATGTTTTCAATGAGTTGATTAGCTTCGTCATAAGGCTTGTCCATCAGTGTACCACCTGCGGCGGCATCTATAGATAGTCTTGTGTTGTACAAGAGTCCATTATAAAACGTGTGGATTATCAGCCATTTTTCTAGTCCGTGATGTGGGCACATTCACATCATATCTTTGTAGCGCTCCCATGCATCGAATAGTGATTCAGTATCCTTCTGCCTAAATCCGTTGATTTGGGCTCTTAGTGCAGCGGTCTTTCTTGGGGGAAAGTATCATTCTAAGAATACGATCTTCAGTCCTTCCCATGTAGTGACGGAATTGGATGGCAAGGATTGCAACCAAGCCCAAGCTCTATCTCTCAGTGAGAAAGGAAAAAGACGTAATCTAATAGCATCTTTACTAACACCATTCGCTATAATTGTGTCGGCAAATTGAACGAATTTCGTAAGGTGTTCATTCGGATCCTCAGAAGGATCTCCAGAGAATTGGTGTTGTTGGATAGCTGATATCAATGACGGCTTTAACTCGAAATCGTTTCGGTTTATTGCTGGAGCAGCAATGTTGTTATGGGGCTCTTGTTGTGATGGAGCTGCGTACTCCTTCAGTGGACGGGTCCTTTGTTCTTCGGCCATGTCTAATTCTGGATTGGTTTCGGTTTCAGAGGAAGAATTAGAATCAGTTTCGGAATCAATCTTGATTTCTGGTTTGGGTAAAGGAATAGCGTGAGTTAAACAGTAATCCCTGACTGCACGTCTTACGGAAAGAATGTGTTCAGGTTCGTTCGTCGGTTTGTCAAGTGGTTCGCCTTGTGAGCGATTCCTTGGCATACAAATCGACAAAGGGTGTATGTTGCTTAGTCTAAACGCGCAACAGAAGAATCGTAATTAATTGACTACCAGTCCCCGGCAACGGTGCCAAAAACTTGATCGGGACTTTATGAGTCTATCGGGATACTAACTGCAAGTATACAGTTTAGTCGTTCTAGTTTTAAAAGATTATCGAACCCACAGAGACTGTGTGTCAATCGCATACGATCTAATGCTACAGTTTTGTCTAACTAAGCGATGAATATTCGATATTTGGGGTAGGCAGTTTAGTTTTAAAAGTAATAGTACTAATTATACCGGTATGTGATAATCGGACTTAGGGAATTCGATGGATCGCTTGGCCTATAAAGTATTTCGGTAAAAGCTAATTGTTTAAAAACCTGAAACATACACTCTCGTGTTTATGAAATAAGTCATGCTACTAAACCTAGTGGATGCACTTTAAATTTAATAACACTTTTTGAAAACAATTTGAATTTAATTAATTTATTAAAACACTCTCGTGTATTTAAAAATCAATGCTTCGTTACCACTATCTGGGTCGAACCCCGGCTCTCGCATGCAGGTTCTTGCCTTAATTAATTTCCCACTCTCGTGGCAAAATCGTGTTAATTAACCTCTCACTCTCGTGACAAGGATAGTTAAATTAATATTGGAAATTGGAAACCAGAAATTGTTTTATAAATATTTTTGGCCAAGGTCTTATTGAATTCTTTCAGTTCTTACGGTCACATACCGGTATTAACAATTTAGCCAGACATAATTAACTTAACAGCAATAAAGTTTAGAATATAATTCATGGCAATAATTGGCATATTATAGAAGACGAATAAATAATAATTACAATAGAAGAAACCTGGAATTACAGATGCTATAGTAATCTTTAGGTAATGCAGTAATCCAAATCTTCAAGCTTGTCTTCCAGTAGAAATTCGTGTTAATTCTTGTAGGAAGAATTAACACTTAAAAATAGAAACTAGAGCTTGAATGAAAATTACAGGGAATTGAAAGCAGAATTGCAAAACACACAAATTGGAAATAAATTGTAAATAACTGTAAAAATAAAATAAGTATTTGCTGAGTAAAATTCTTCGACCCCTGGACTGTGCCTTGGTACTCATATATATAGCAGGAAAAATCAGCAGTTTTAATTTTGAATTCTTGAGGAAGTCTTCGTGGAGAAATTCTAGGAGGAGGAGTAGTTGTGGCAATAAAATAGGAGATTCAGTGGAAACCGGGAGAAGTAGTCTGCCCTTCACGCCCACGTCTTCAATTATGCGCAACGTCCTCCTTCACGCGCGTGACGGTCGTCACAGGTGGGTGACGGTCGTCACACGCTGAAGTGGTGTCTTACGCTCGTCACAGGGGCGTGACGACCGTTTCCTTATGTTGTGGGGTGTTACGCCCGTCACAGGGGCGTGACGACCGTCAGGCATCCAGAAGTCCACACTTTGTATTTTTTTATTCTTTTTCTCTTTGTTTTTCGTCTAGCTTTCTTCATGTTGTCCTTTTTCATTGATTTGAGTCGACAAGTGTCACACCTGCAAAAAAGACAAATAATCTCGGAATAATCGAGGGTTAGACGACTTAATGGAATATAAAATCGGTAAAAAGTATGTTAATTATACGATATGTTTTCTCGTTATCACTTGCCCTAAGATGCACTTGAGGTCATATGTTAGAAAGATCCAGCCACATTCATCTGACAAAGACCTCTGGGTGCACTTTTTCCAAGACAGCTTATCTGGCACTCAGTTATATTGGTTTTATCAGCTCGAGAGGTCAGAGGTCCACAATTGGGAAGACTTGGCAGCCGCTTTCTATCGTCAATATCAGTACAACGCTGATTTGGCGCCGACCCGTACTCAGCTACAGAGTATGGGAATGGCTTCAAATGAAGGGTTCAAGGAGTACGCCCAGAAGTGGCGCGACCTGGCTGGAAGGGTGCAGCCACCGCTATCAGATAGGGAATTAGTTGACATGTTTTGGGGACCCTATTTGGCCCTTTCTTCAACCATCTAATCGGAAGCTCTTCAGCAAGATTTACTGAGTTGATTTTGACTGGCGAGAGGGTGGAAGCCGGTATCAAAAGTGGAAAAATTCAAAAGGATGCTTCCGCATCCACAGCTGCTAGAAAACCTTTCCCAGCCAAGAAAGAAGCATATGTTGTGTACGCTCAGAAAAATCGGGAAAGAGAGGAACGTCGGCCAATAGTAGGGGCTGTATTAATACAGAAGTCCGCATCAGACCAGCTTAGAAACAGCCAACCGAGGAATGATCATCCCAGAACTTATCAGCAAAGGCCACCACGGCAGTTTACTCCAGTAAATATGACACCTGCTCAAATCCTTCCACATCTCCTGAAGTTGAATCTCACTAATATTAAAGAGGCACCAAAGAATGTAAATACCACCTCTCCATCTTACAATCCAAAAGCCAAGTGCGCTTACCATTCCGACAGTATTGGGCACGATACCAATAATTGCTGGGCACTCAAGAATAAAATTCAGGATTTAATTGACGCCAAAGAGGTCGAGTTTGTCGCTCCTGAAAATCCTAATGTTATATCCGCGCCAATTCCCAAGCACGGTCACAATGTGCATGCTGTTTTTGAAAATCTCCATGTTACTGATGTTACCGATCTATTGAATCCATTGTTAGTGATAAAAGAAAATTTGTTGAGAGCCGGGATCTTTCCTGGTTGTGATGAAGATTGCTATTTTCGCTTGAATATTCGAGATGATTGTCCAATGTTGAAGTCGGGTGTCCAACGCCTGATGGATACTCAAGAAACACTTTTTCAGAAAACGCCTGTTAACACTTTCAATCCAATTGCTCCTGATACTTGTGATACCTCAACCAATGATATTGCCATCATAACCATTTCCGAAAATCCTCCCAAGGCTTGCAAAAGGCCTGTCAAGATTACACCCAACTCTGAATGTGTACCTCTAAAGTTCACCATGCCGGGACCTGTCCCATACCAATCAAGTAAAATGATATCGTGGAACTATAGGGGAGAAATCTTCTACCACGGCATCAAACAAGTTGAAACAGTCCAAGAAATCTCTGAAGAAGACCCTGACATAGGAAACATCGCGGGTACTAGCAAGATCACCCGCAGTGGCCAGATCTTTTCTCCGGAGATTGCTCCTCCCCGAGCAGTCTTCGGACCCTTAAAAGCTTCTGCACCTGTTGGATCCTCTGTGCAAGGCCCAGTGATTGAAGAGTTAAACGCTCCTGAAGAAAGACCATCCGCTGATAGCACTAACAAAGGTAAGGGGATACTGAAAGAGCCTGTCAGGACGAAGGCTCATGCTGTGGTTATCCCCGAAACCACTCAGAAGGAGATGGATGAGATCCTAAAAATAATCAGAAAAAGTGACTATGACGTTGTGGAACAATTGGGGCAAACCCCTTCTAAAATCTCAATGTTAGCTCTCCTGCTTTGTTCAGAGGCCCACACTAAGGCTCTGATTAAATTCTTGAAGACAGCACATGTCCCCTAAGAGACCTCAGCTGACCAATTCCAAAACTGTGTGGCCAGTCTTACTACTGACAATGGCCAGTCTTACCATAGAATTAGGGTTTTGACAATTTTAATTTCTTTTCTTTTATTTCATTAAAACATAAAAAACTTTAAAAAACATTTCTTTTAATTAATTAATTAATTAGTTTTAGGTTAAATATTTAATTAAATGCAAAAAGGACCAAAATTCATTCTTTTCTCAAAAAAGGGTCAAAACCCTAAGGACTTCTCCGATTCGATTTCTTTTCGCGCACATTATATTTTGATCATATTTATGTAACTGTTCCGAGGATGTAATATATAATTAGGACCTTTTATCGCTTCCTTTATTTTCCCGCATTTATTTTCCAAAGGGTTATGTTTTTGGCGATGTAAATACCCGACGCCTTGTAATAGCTAGATTTACTTTCCGCAATTTACTTTCCGCAAATTATTAACTGTTAACTATGCATGACAAGATTTGCCTGAAAATTAAAATCAACCTGTAGCTCACCATAAAATGTGCAAAGATAATTTAAACATGAAACCTGACACACTCGCACATGCCACTCCTAGGGTACGCCTCACTTGCTTGCCTCGACGTGGTCATTAAGTATAGGGTGTTTTAGAGGTCGCCCTCCTGTCTAAAGATCCAAGTTGCCTCGAAACGGTTGCCTCGGATAAAAAGGATCTAGGACATTAGGGTTACCACTAAGGCGTCCTACTATTGCTTTGGTGACCACATGTTCCTATCATCGAATTGACCCGAATAACTCAAACGACGGTGCTACCTACTTCTCAATAGTGGGATAGTATTGTCTAAAGGACATTTACACAGCTTAATTCCTTTGAGTAGGTAGAGGTTCTCAGGTACTTTCTCTTTCAAAACAAAAACAACTTTTCGCACTTACACTTTTCTGACAAAAGTTTTCAAACAAACATTTCATGACACTCTTGAGGACTGATACGAGAGTTAAAATGAAGTTTTCAAACAAACTTTTTCAAAACCCACAAACACAAGAAAAGCAAACATTTTTGAAAACATAGTGAGCAAGTACCTAAGAGCCCGTGGATAACCACGGATAGAAAGGGTGCTAACACCTTCCCTTTCTATAATCTACCTCCCGAACTGAGAAACATCTCGAAAAGGAATTTTGTTGTGCTTTTGTCCTTTCCTTGTTGGAGAAAATAAAAGACGGTGGCGACTCTTGCTTACCGCGACATTTCACGAACCAGCATTTCAAAACAGTTAGTTCTATTTCCACCGATCACAGTACTACTTGTAGAAAGCAGCAGCCAAGTCTTCCCAATTACGGATACTAGCTCCTTCCAACTGGTAAAACCATTCAAGCTGAGTCCCTGAGAGACGGTCTTGAAAGAAGTGGATCCAGAGATTCTTGTCAGCGGTGTATGGCAGAATCTTTCTAACATACGAACGGAGGTGCAGTTTTGGACAAGAAACCCTGTCGTACTTAGCAAAGGCTGGTGCTTTGAATTTGTGGGGAATCACCACCCCAGATGACAAACCTAGATCACCAAAGTCCAACCCAGGGACCTTCTGGATCTCCATGGCACTTAACCGGTCTTCAAGTTGTTTATATCTATCCTCAGCTGGAGGATACTGGTCTTCGTCAAAGTTGGTCTCATTATCTGAAACCACAGGGCTAGGAGCCCTCCTTTCTTCCTGATTATCTCCCCCTCCAGATGAGTGGGTCAAATCAACCTCTTCTCGCAAATCGTTTCCAAATCTGCGACCCATATTAAATAGGACAGTCTTCTTCTTCTTCTTCTTATCTTTCAGGATAAGGGCCTTCAGATCTTGCTGACCCTTAGCCAAATTCATGAACAATTCCTGGAACTGGGCGTTTTGAGCCTGTAGAGCCTTGATTGCTTGTTCAGTTAATGGTTCAGAAGACATGATGCTGAAATAAACAGCGAAGAAGATGAGAAAAACCTGTAAGGGCACCTGTTATGAGGTGTATGGAATGAAATGTGTATGATATGATTTCAAAGACGTCGAGATATTCAAATTCGTAAACCAAAATGAAACACACTTTTATTATATAAACTTTGAATTCAATTGTTCAACAAATGCCCTTAAGGCGTTACAAGAAAGAAAAACTGAGAAGTAAATCAAAAAATAGAAATAATCAAAAAGACAATAAGTGCTCCCATGGTCGTTTCTTGTCGGTGCGGACATAGTCATTGAGGATCCGCTCGTTCTCCAGCTGTCTTGTCAACTTCTGAATCTTCTGCTCTTGCTCGTGATACTTTTCTCTATAAGCATCTTGTTCTTCCCTCAGCTGCATCCATGATCTCTTTAATTCCCCAATGTCAGTAGGCATGTATGGATGGAGGATGGTAGAAGGAACCCCCTCTTCATCAGCAACTTCAACAATTATAGGCAAGATGGCTTCGTAGGGCATTCCCAGCTTTTGGGCACGGATACGAACCCATCGGAGATATGGTTCCATTGGTAGAGAAGTCTTTGCACCCAGCTCGTGTGGATCAGACCTGTGTACCCTATCCCAAGCTCTTATAAATCTGCGGCGTTGCTCGTCACTGTCCCCTTGGAAATCAAAGACAATACTTGGCATTAGTAACTCATGAGGTCCTTCCCTCCTAGCTCGCCCGAACTGACGTAAGGCCAAACATGGATTATAGGTGATCCCTCCATGGGTTCCTATTAGTGGAACATTGGGGTATTCCCCACAGCGATCAATAATGGCCACATCTTCCATACCCTTGATAGTCCAAATGATGTCATTATGAGAGAGAGAGAGACATAATCCTATAGGCCCAGCCCATGCCTTCTTTGTTCTTCAAAACTGATTTGGGGAGGTGAGAAATAAACCACCTCGCCAGCAATGGAGCACAACTCATAAGGGTTCCCCGTTTCCGAGCGGTACGGGCATAAAGAGAGTGTAAAATGTCACCCAAGAGAGTAGGTATCGGATTACGGGAAACGAAGATCTTCACCGCATTCACGTCAACAAAAGCATCTGAGTTTGGAAACAGAACCAGACCATAAATAAGAAGAGCCAGGATATCCTCGAACGTCTGAAAGTCTAAACTGTCCCAAAACTGATTAGCCTTACCAACCAAAAACTTAGTCAAGAAGCCTTTAGTCCCACTTCTAGTCTCCCAATTAGACATTACCTCAGCCTTTGTCAGATGGAGGGCTGAAGAAATCTCTTCCGGCATAAGGACTTTCTCCCAACCTGTGAACGGGGTCTGCTCTAGAATAGAGATACCAAGCAGATCAGAGAACTCTTCCAAGGTAGGGACCAACTGGTAGTCCGGAAAAGTAAAGCAATGGTACAGTGGATCAAAGAACTGGACTAAGACACTCATCATTTGTTCATCCAATTTGGAAGTGACCAAACCAAGAAGGTTCCCATGTCTTCTGATAAAGGAAGAAGTATATGGCATCTTTGCAACCATTTCTTTAAGCAGAGTGGGAACCTGGACAAAGTTGATCTGAATAGTGTTTCTATGCATGGGTGCCATAACCTACAAAATAGAACAAAAATGAATCCCTCCGGTCTTTGAAATAGGTTAGTCCAATGCAAGATGCATGCAATGTTATGATGTTATGATGTCATGATAGAAAACACACCACAAGTATCCACAAATAGCAAACATGGTAAAGGCACACAAGTCACACAGAGAGCCCTTAGATTTCAGGCTGGCAAGGAGTCTAGGTACTACCCTCTTTCAGTTCAGTTGGTTCAAACCTGTCCTAAAAATAGTAATCGGGTTCTAGAGGATCTCAATATCACTGACTACCCTCGATCGGTCATAATTCCAGTTTAGCAACCTTTTCTTGCGGCCAGAATCATCGCGAGAGTTTAGTCTCAATGAGTGTAGCATACTGCTACTGTTCTATGGCCAAGTTGGTCAATTTAAAGGTTCTAAGGTCAGTTGGTGCTTAATGACCCCTTAGCAGACCCATATTCTCCTCGTTGCGCCACAAGAGATACCGGTACATACTAAAGTGCCACACCAACATAGCTACTGCTTCAACTGTATCGGTCTATGCCGTACAGTTCCCTCACAGTTTATTGCTACTTACCTAAAGGGTATTCCCCAGATCCGGGTTAGGATATATAGTAACTCCGATTCAACCCACAAAGATAAAGCATACAAGTCAAGCAATTGAAAACATTATGAACTATTCCTAAGGTACACCCCACTTATAAGAAAGCTTCCCCAGCAGAGTCGCCAGTTCTGTGATACGGTGAGAGAACTGACTGTTTAGAAAATGCTGGTTTGCGTTTTTGCGTTTGTTTTTGCAAAATGTCGCGGTAAGCAAGAGTCGCCACCGACTTTTATTTTATCCAACAAGGAAAGGAAAAAAGCACAGAAAAATTCCTTTTTCGAGATATTTCTCGGGTTCGGAGGGTAAATTATAGAAAGGGAAGATATTAGCACCCTTTCTATTCGTGGTTATCCACGGGCTCTTAGGTACTTGCTCAATTGTTTTCAAAATTGTTTTCTTTGTGCTTGTGGGTTTGAAAAAAGTTTTTTTTGTTTGAAAACTTTGATTTAACTCTTACTTCTATCCTTAAGAGTGTAATGAAGTGTTTGGAAAACTTTGTTCGAAAAGGAGTGTAAGTGTGAAAAAGGTTTTGTTTTTTGAAAGAGCAAGTATCTAAGAACCATCTACCTACTCGAAAAAAGAATCATTCTATGCTAATTTCCTTTAGACAATGCTATCCCACAATGAATGAGTAGGTAGCACCGTCGTTGGAGTTTAAGGGTCAATACGAATGAGGGACATACAGTCACTAAAGCAATGTTAGGATGCTTTAGCGGTAACCCTAATGTTTTAGATCATTTATTTGAGGCAACAATATCTGAGGCAACCATTTTGAGGCGACTATGATATTTTAGACAAGAGGACGACCTCTAAAACGACCTATACTCAATGACCGTGTACGAAGGCAACCAAGTGGGGTGTACCCTAAGAGTGCGCATGTGCGAGTGTGTTATTTTCAGTTATTTTTATCTTTGCACATGTTAAGGGTGATCTAACTTGATTTTAGGTTAAAACATTCAGTCTTGTCATGCATCCCGATTATCAAACATCTAGCAGTTATAATTTGCGAAAATAAAATGCGGAATTTAAATTACAAGGCGTCGGGTATTTACATCACCAAAGACAAACCCTTTAAAAATAAATAAAGCGATAAAAATAAATAAAAGTCCTATTAAACTATTACAATCTATAGGCAAGTACATTAATATGATAAAAATAAATAAATAGCATGCGGGAAATTAAATCGAGCGCAAATTAGGGTTTTGACCCTTTTTGGTTAAAGAGAAGTATCTTTTTGTTGTTTTTATTTTAAGAAAGAAATAAATTCTAAATTAATTACTAAATTGAATTAAATAAATTAATTAATAAAAATAAATTATTTTTGGGTTTTTGTTATTTTGAGAGAGAAAAATAAAATAATTAAGTTAGTAATTAAAACCTAATTAAATCTAATTTAATTTTAATTATTTACAACAAAAAAATAGGTTAAAGTTATTCTAATTAAAACCTAAATTAATTAATTAGTGTTTAAAAATAAAAATTTGATTGAATAAAAATATTTTGTGATTTTATTTTATAAAGAAAAGAATTTTTTGGTTGGTTAGAAATTAAATAAAAATAATAAAGTAATTAATAAAACAAAATAAATGAGAGGAAGGGGTATGGGCCTGAGATTTATGGTGTAGATAGCAAATGGGAGGCCCATTAGTGCTGGCCTTGTTGACTTTGCAGATCAGGTACTTATGCATTGACTTGGCTCCATGTGGACCCTCAGCTTGGAAACCATCAGATTTGGCCTTTGGATGGTTGATGGCGTATGGTATACTGCAAGCCTGAATATGCATGTGATTATCTGTAAAGCAAAATTATTAAGGAAAGTGGGGGACCTGGGATTCGAACCCAGGTCTTGATGGATGATGCTTCGCTTGCCTTGCCACTACGCTGCTTGGTTTTGTTTGTTAGTAATATACAAAATAATAATAATAAAACAAAACAACAATTATTGATCAGAAAAATAAAATGCACGAAAAATATTTGAATGGGCCAACCGGAGGATGACACGCACTCATCCCTGTCCTCAGGCATGTAACAACATTACCTGCGGATTTGAATCCGCAGAAAAAGACGCAGGCTTATGCTAAAAATCTCTCCAGGCTAAATAAATCCATTCCAAGAACATGGTTGGATTCGTTATGGCCTCCTCATTACAGCCATGTTCTTCTTGAGTCCCAATTTTGCTTGAAACAGAAAACCTCAAAAATGCTTCCAAGAAACCTAGCTATGGCGTTTTACATTACAGGTTAGATAAACAAAATTGAATGATGCACATAGCTTAGAAATGTTGTGAGGATTACAAATATGCCAATAATTTGTCCAAATGATGCAAGAATGGAGATTTACGATATCAAGAACACAACTAGATATCTTGACACTTACAACGCTTGTGAAGGTCTGAGAATGCTTGCTTTTGATCCAGATCGCTTGTGTGAACACCCAGGAAAAGATTGGGACATGTCTCAGCTTCTGAAAATGCCTCTAGCTATGAATTCGATTCCAAGCTTTTTAGTGAATTTTTCAACTTTTGTCTTGCCTCTTCCTGCAGTTTCCAACCCTAATCTCGATTTCCTTTGCTTGCTTATGTACTATGGAGTGTATTAGGGTAAGAATTATGGATTGAATCTTCTCATAGCAATGCCTTGGAATTTGATTTGATCTCCTCTTTACAACTTGCCAAATTTTCCAAATCTCAATCTTTTTGCACATGAATTGGTCTGATTAGATTTTGATGATGTTAATGATGGTAATCAAATCCTGAAATAGCCAAAAGATCTCATGTAATCAAAGCATTGGATTTTATATGATTTTATTTGATTAAAAATGAATAAATTCAATAAAAAATCAAATTAAATAATAGAAATAAAATATGGGCTCATGGATGAAGCTAGGACACGTGGGTAATGATTCAAGCTCAAATCAATTGGAAAAGAATGGGCCCATTTGACAAAATTTGAAGTTTTGGGGATAGTTGACTTTTGGCAATTTTGCAAAAATGTCCAACTTCAACAATGCATAACTTTCTCAATTTTGAACTTTTGGAGGTGTTCTTGGACTTTTTAGAAATATTTAGATGTCCTATAACCAACCCTTTTGGTCTCATCTCATTTTGATATTCCATTCTCAAGTTATAGTCTTTGGAAAAAATGTGTTTTTGTTGACTTTAAAAAATGACCTATAATGTCAAAATTCATAACTTCTTGTGAGTGCATTTTTTGATCTTGGGTTATGAAGATGGATTGTAGTAAATTTCATCCTCTTCAAAATGAGATTTGGATGGGTCATTTATCATAAAGTATGAGAAAGTTATGCTTGGTCAAAGTTGAGTTGACTTTTCCTACAAAATCCTAATTTAGCAACTTTTGAGTCTTGATGAATTTTGAGCAATCCTTGATGAATCATGATCAACCCTTGATCAAATGATGAAATACCCTTCAAAATGAGAATTTTGACAAAAAATATTGAAGTTTGACTGTATTTGGGTTACAGTTGACTTTTGCCCTAGCACAATCAATTTTTGGACCCTTGAGCAATTGACTGAGCAAACTTCCTCTGCAAGACTTGAAATTTGACATGGATGATCTTGAGTACATATTAGAACATTGGGGAGAACTTGGGGTCATTTGGACTCAAGGATCTTGATGCAACACAAAACCCTAATTTGGGATAGACTGCCTTAGGAGAGAGCTTGTCTGACCAACTCTTGAGCAACCTTGACCACTTGGAGATTTTTCTTGCAATGTCTTGAGAAATATGAGAGGGCAAATTTTGGGGTACAACACCAACCCAGACATATCTTCATAAGACCAGGCAAATATCTCAACATAGTCACGCAGCATCTGTATCAACCGTTGCTTGACTCTAGGCTCCAAATTTGCACCGATCTTGACCTCTTTCTTGTCTACTTCTGTACCCAGATTTACTGTTTCCACTGGCTCTTCATGCGGCTGTATGGCCCTCTCTTCCTGAAGTAACAATCTAGCAAGTTCCCCAGGCACTTCACAATCATCCCCACCTTCGTCCTCGGCTTGGTTGATCGGACTTTCGAAGTCATAATTGGCAGTAGCAGAGTCGTTATCAATGGGATCCTGAGTGGATATGGACCTGTATATGTGAGTGTGTGTAAGACAATAGTTGTTTTAATAAAGTGAAAGATAGAAAATAAAAACAAGGAGCGCAAAATTTGTAATGCAAGAAAAACGTCCAATGCTTTATTGATGATATATGGAAATGACACATAATAATCCCTCACAACCAAAGCCACGGTGTCTCGAGCAAGGCACCGGGCCGTAAAAGTTTCAAATTGTCTGTTACAAATCTCAAAACAAAAGTCTATTACTGTGTAATAAAAGAAACGAGCATGGAATCCTTCGTCTTCCAATTTCTCAAGCCACCGCCGATAGTCGGGTAAATCCAGCTGTCAATATCTGATTCTTCTTCATCAACCTCAATTGCATTTACTCCCTGATCATGCTTGGGCATAGGTGTCGTTATGATGTTGGGCTTTTCCGGTGCGTCAAACTCAATCTCCTTAGCTTCAATCAAATCTTGTACCTTATTCCTCAAGGCCCAGCAGTTGTTCGTATCATGCCTTGGGCTATCGAAGTGATAAGCGCAGCGGGCATTTAGATTATACAACGGTGATGTAGTACTGTGATTCTTTGGAGCCTCCTTCAGAGTCACCAAGTTGGTTTTCAACAGTTGCGGCAGAATTTGAGATAGAGTCATACTGAGCCGAGTATACTACCTTTGCGTTCTTTCTACTCTTTGCTGATTGTTGCGTTGTGGGGCAACAGCAAGTCTTGATATTACTACCGCATTAACCGCTTGGCGGCGCTCAGGTCGGTTTTGGCTCCTCGAGCTGTAAAATGCACTAGATTCCTTCTTGAAAGGCTTCTTCTCTGTACTTGACTAAGCACCTTTCTATATCTTGCCACTTTTAATACCAGCTTCAACTCTCTCCCCAGTCATAATCAATTCAGTGAAACCAGACGATGAACTACCGATCAAATGATTGAAGTATAGACCATACAAAGTCCCAAGAAACATATCCACCAACTCCCTATCAGCCAAAGGGGGTTGTACTCTTCCAGCAAGATCTCTCCACTTCTGAGCGTAGTCCTTGAAACCTTCGTTTGCACCCATAGACATACCCTGAATTTGAGTACGCGTGGGAGCAAGGTCGGTATTATACTGGTATTGCTTGTAAAAAGCAGAAGCAAGGTCCTCCCAGTTGCGGACATTAGCTCCTTCCAGTTGATAGAACCATTCAAGTTGAGTCCCTGACAGACTATCTTGAAAGAAATGAACCCAAAGGTTCCTATCAGCAGTATATGGTTGAATCTTTCTGACATACGACCGGAGGTGTAGCTTCGGACAAGATACCCCATCGTACTTAGCAAAGACAAGAGCTTTAAACTTGTGTGGGATCACCACCCCAGATGCCAAACCCAAATCTCCGAAGTCCAATCCAGGTATCTTCTGGATCTCCATTGCACTCAACCGGTCTTCAAGTTGCTTATATTTATCCTTAGCAGGAGGATACTGGTCTTCATTAAAATCCGTGTCATTATCAGAGACCACAAGACTAGGTCCCTTTCTCTCTTATTGGTTCTCTCCCCCTCCAGATGAATGGGACATATCAACTTCTTCTCGCAACTTATTCCCAAACCTGTGACCCATATTCAGGAGGACCACCTTCTTCTTCTTCTTCTTCTTGTCCTTCAAGATAAGAGTCTTGAAATCTTGTTGACTCTTTGGCCAGGTTCAGGAAAATCTTATGAAACTGAGCATTCTGAGCTTGAAGAGCCTTAATAGCTTGATCAGTAGGTGTTTCAGAAGAGATGTTGTACTGAAATAAACAACGAAGAAGATGAGAAACCTGTAATGGTACCTGTAATGAGGTGTATGGTAATGAAATGCGTATGAAATGATTTCAAGGACTTTGGGAGATTCAAATTTGTAAACCAAAATAAAATACACTTTATTAGATTAAAACTTGTAACAATGTTTAACAAATACCTTTAAGGCGTTACAAAAAAAAATACTGAAAAGCAAATCTAAACTAGAAATAATAAAAGTCATCAGAAATCCCATGGCCATTTTCCCTTCGTGCTGACATAATCGTTGATTATCCTCTCATTCTCAAGCTGTCTTGTAAGCTTCAGGATCTTCCTCTCCTGCTCATGGTACCTCTCTCTGTAGGTACCCCTTTCTTCCCTTAGCTGGATCCAAGATCTCTTTAATGCCCCAATATCAGTAGGCATGTATGGATGGAGGACCGTATAAGGAACACCTTCTTCATCAGTATGCTCTATAATCACCGGCAAAACAGCTCCATACGGGATCCCCAGCTTTTGAGCACGGGCTCGAACCCACTGGAGATATGGTTGTATCGGGAGAGAAGTCTTCATTCCTAGCTCATGTGGGTCAAACCTGTTCACCACGCCCCAAGCTCGTATAAACCTGCGGCGATGTCCCTCAACATCCCCCTTGAAGTCAAAGACAATGCCTCCTCGAATTCCAAGCAATGGAACATTAGGTTATTCCCCATATCGATCAATGACATCTACTTTTCCATATCTTTAGTACTCCAAAGGATGTCTGTATGAGCAAGGGACATGATTCTATAAGCCCAACCTAAACCTTCCTCATTCTTCAAGACAGACTTGGGGAGATGTGAAATAAACCACCTCGCCAGCAGCGGTGAACAACACAAGAGAGTTCCCCTTCTCCGCGCAGTACAGGTATAAAGAGCATGTAGAATATCACCTATAAGAGTAGGCACTGGGTTACGAGACATGAAAATCTTGACCGCATTCACATCTATGAAGGCATCTGGATTCAGGAACAGAACCAAGACGTAGATGAGAAGAGCCAAGATGTCTTCAAATGCTTGAAAGTCCAAACTATTCCAGAACTGTTGAGCTTGATCGATCAAAAACTTAGCCAAGAAACCTTTAACCCCACTCCGAGTTTCCCAGTTAGATACTACATCATCCATTTTTATATGTAGGGCTGAAGCAATATCCTTTGGCCTAGGAGCTATCTCCAAACCTGTAAAGGGTGTCTGCTCTAGGATAGATATACCCAATAAATCAGAAAACTCCTCCAAAGTAGGGACTAACTGATAGTCTGGGAAGGTGAAACAATGATGCAATGGGTCAAAGAACTGGAACAACACGCTCATCATTTGCTCATCCAACTTTGAAGTGACCAGGCTAAGGAGATGACCGTGTCTTCTAACAAAGGAAGAAGTATCAGGAACCTTTGAGGCTAACTCTCTGATCTGAGCAGGGATTTGCACGAAGCTGGCTCGAATGGTATTTCTGCGCATAGAAGCCATGATTTGCAAAACAGAATAGATGAATCCCCTCGGTCTTTGAAATGGTTAGTCTAATGAAATATGCATGCGATGTCATGATGCATGATGTCATGATAAAAATACACCACAGGTATCACAGATAGCAAACATGGTAAGGGCAAACAAGTCACACAATAGCCCTTAAATTTCAGGCTGGCATGGAGTTTAGGTATTACCCTCTTTCAGTTTAGTTGGTTCAACCTGTCCTAATAATAGTAACCGGGTTCTAGAGGTTCTCAATATCACTTACCATCCTCCATCGGTCATAACTCCAGTCACGCAATCTTTTCTTGCATCCGGAACCATCTCGAGAGTACGGTCTCAATGAGTGTAGCATACTGCTACTTTCTATGGCCAAGTTGGTCAATTATGGGTTCTAAGGTCAGTTGATGCTTAATGACCCATTAGCAGCCCCATACTCTCCTTGTTGCTCCACAAGGGATATCGGTACCAACTAATGTGTCACACCAACGTAGCTACTCCTTCAACCGTATCGGTCTACTCCGTACAGTTCCCTCACAGTCTATTTCTACTTACCTAAAAGGTGTCCCCCAGATCCGGGTTAGGATCTATAGTAACTCCGATACAAAGCCCACAAAGATAAAACAGACAAATCAAACAATTGAAAACAATATGATGAACTAATCCTAAGGTACACCCCACTTATTAAACTCCCCATCAGAGTCTCCAGTTCTGTGATACGGTGGCCAGAACCGGGACGTGTTTCCCTTTTTTAAGGAATTGCTGGTTTGCCTTTTGCGTTTGTGTTTGTAAAATGTCGCGGTGAGCAAGAGTCACCACCTACTTTTATTTTATCCAACAAGGAAAGGAAAAAAGCACAGAAAAATTCCTTTTTCGAGATATTTGAGTACGGGGGGTAGATTATAGAAAGGGAAGGTATTAGCACCTTTTCTATCCGTAGTTATCTACGGGCTCTTAGGTACTTGCTCATCATTTTCAAAATTGCTTCTTTGTGTGCTTGTGTGTTTTGAAAAGTTTTTGTTTTGACTTCAATTTAACTCTTGCTTCTGTCTTCAAGAGTGTAATAAAGTGTTTTGAAAACTTTGTTTGTAAAGGAGTGCAACTGTGAAAAAGGTTTGTTTTGATTGAGCAAGTACTTAAGAACTAATCTACCTACTCGAAAAAAGAATCGTTCTATGTTCGTTTCCTTTAGACGGCGCTATCCCACTATTAGTGAGTAGGTAGCACCATCATTGGAGTTTTGAGGGTCAATTCGAAAGGGACGTACGGTCACTAAAGCAATGTTAGGACGTCTTAGTAATAATCCTAATGTCTTAGATCAATTATCCGAGGAAATAATATCTGAGGGAACCTTTCCGAGGCAAATTTGATCTTTGGACAAAAGGATGACCACTAAAACATCCTATACTCAATGACCGTTTACCGAAGGCAACCAAGTGGGAGTGTACCCTAGGAGTGCGCATGTGCGATTGATTCAATTTCAGTTTATTTATCTTTGCACATTTTAGGATTATCTAATTGTTTTAAAGTTTTACATACATTCTTGTCATGCATCCTAATATCATACATCTAACAGTTAATAATTTGCGGAATTTAAAATACGGAAATTAAACTACGCTATTACAAGGCTTCGGGTATTTACATAGCCAAAAACAAACCCTTTGAAAAATAAAGTAATAAAAGTAAAAATCCTAATTAACTATTACAACTTGTGAGCAGTTACAATAATAGGGTAAAAATAAAATAATAAAGCGCGCGATGAAAGTTAGAACGAGTACGAACTAGGGTTTTGACCCTTTTATCCTAATTAAAAGAGAAAACGTTTTTTTTTTTTTGTTGTTTTTAATTATTTACAAAAGGAATTAAAGTTATCTAAATTTACAAACCTAATTAAATTAATTTAATTTTTGATAAAAAAAATAAAATCTAAACCTAATTTGTGAAAAGCAATATTTTTGTGATTTTTTGGTAATAAGAAAATAATTTAATTGGTTAGTAAAATAAAATAAATAAATTAAATGAAATAAATATAAAATAATAAAGAAAAGAAATTTGGGCCTGCAACGGCAATTCTGGGGGGGGGGGGTATGAGAAGAAACTTCTGGTCCCAAAAGATGGAGGTCCACGTTGACTTCCAGAATCCCATGCATGTGCGTTTGACTAGGCCTTTGGTGCTCCTTCATGGATGGCCTTTGGATCTGGCCATCTGGCCACTTGGCAGACTGGATCTTGAGGTCACATGATAGACCATTGGCTTGTGCATGCGCTGAATCCTGAAAAGGAAAAATACATGAAATATTTGGGGGACCTGGGATTCGAACCCAGGTCCTGAAGCATTTACCATGCATTCCACTACCACTGCGCCAACTGTTTTTATTTGTACATATAATACAAAACATTAATCGAATATGAAAATGGCCAAACACAATAATTCAGCGTGCATTTTTTCAAATAGGCCACCAGTTGCTTGCCAGCTGGTCGTCTTCCTCCTTGGATCTGTTGGTAAAAGTTCCAAACTTTTACCTACGAACGTTTGTCCGTAGCTACAAGTCCTAAAAATCTTAAAACTCGACACAGGCGTGAAAAATAAAAATGAAGGCCATGGACATCTTCGTCTTGATCTGCTGAATTCATTCGTAGCCCTTTCATGGCCCAATTTTGCCTGTAAACAAAACTCCTAAATCGAACCATAAAACCCTAGTTATGGTGAAATCCAATATAAGCCATGAAAATGCAATCAAATGTTACAGGAATCTTGCAAACATGATGGTGATCAAGAATATACAATTATTTTATGCTACAAGTGCAAGAATGATGCTATTCGATTTCAAAAAAAGAAGTTATGCCGTGGGTGACTTACAGCGTGATATAAGGCCTGGAAACGCTTGTTCTGGGTTGCTTTTGCTTGCCTACACTCACAGGAATCGATTGGAATCGTCCAAGGGTCTTGAATTTGCCTCTAAGTACGAATTCAATTCACCACTTTTTCCTTGTTTTTTTTCTTCAGTTTTGCCTCTGGTTCATGCGCCTCCTCTCTAACCTCGTTTTTGGTCTGCACGCACTCTATATGTATTGTGGAATGAATTAGGGTTGACAGTTTGGCCTCAATCTCCCTCCATCAATGTCCTTGATTTTGATTTGATTCACCTTAAAATCTTTCAAAAAATGGCCTAATTCAATCTTTTTGTGCACCTCATGCCTTTACACTAATTTGATTTGATTTCTTTATAAAGACTTGCTATATTTGATTCAATCAAGTGCCAATCTATTTTCATACGTTACTGCCAGCCTGTTATGAGTTGTTTGGGCCTCCAACATGATGAGAATCGAAAGCTGTCATGCCCCTGAAAATCCAACTCCCTTCTAATTTGCTCTCTTTGATGGCCTCAAAGTCCTAATTCGAATTACTCCAGCTTCAATTGCATAGCCCCCTTCGACTGAACCTTCCTCTGCTTCGATTGCTTGCTTCGAAAAGAATCACCCATGTCGAATCAACTCTTGTAGAGTTGTGAACAAACAAAGAAAGAATCTGGCCTGGACAGGTTAGGATATGTGTTTTTACTTAGTCATGTCAGCCTACTTCATTTCTTCGAATCTTCCTTCTTTGCCAACTTCAAAGTCCCATTCAAGCCAACTTTCCCTAGTAGAACCTTTCTCTCCTTAATGGTTCTGAGTCGAATAGTGCCAGCTTCAATACTAGGGCTCCTTTGATTGAACCACCCTTTGCTTCGATCTCCTATCCTTTTGAAGAAAATTCCCTATTAGGCAACTTCGACCAGCTCTTGGCCTTCTTATGAGTCTAAGTTCTGATTCGATGTATTCATAACTTTCTTCATCGGAGCATCTTAGATTAAGGCAAACTCTATACTGAAATTCCACTCGAAGGTCATTTCATTCAGATGTTCCGATTGAGGGAAACTCTGAAGTTCCAGTCGAAGGACCTTTTGGAATGCTAATCAAAGGGCGTTTGTTAAAATGCCAATCGAAGGACATTGTTACAATGCTAGTCGAAAGGTACTTGTTAAACTGCCAATCGAAGAGCCTTGTTCACAGGCCAATCGAAGGACCTTTGTCCATGCCAATCGAAGGGTGCTATGTAGATACCCATTGAAAGGCATTTCAGAGATGCCAATCGAAGTGCATTTTGGAGATGTCAATCGAATGGCACTTTGGAGATGCCAATCGAAGGGCATTTTGTAGGTGCCAATCGAAGGCTACTTAACCATCAATTGAAAAATTTCCTTGTCTTTAGGCAAAGGTTCATAACCACCTATGCAAGAGGAAAATCTTGAAAAAACATGAGGGAAAATTTTGGGGTACAACACCAATCTCCAGCCAGAGTCTCAATCTCTTGGCAATTATATCCCCATCTAAGTTGATCCTACAAGAAGAAGAACTCACCTCGTCAGCAGTTCATCGAGTATTCATTAACAGGGTTTATTTCCCCAACATACAACAATCAACAAACAACAAATTTCCCCGGCATAGTTTATCTTCCCCCAATTGAGCCTGTCTTCCCCAGCTGAGTTTATCCTCTCAAGCTTGAGTTCGCCTTTCAGACTACTACAAATCATAGGGCCACAACCCATAATCCCCAGTAAAGTCATCAACAAAGCTTTTATTGTCTCCAAAAGATACTATGAAGCCTGGACCCGACTAGATAATAGTACATATTTTCAAACTAATATGAAGCCTGGACCCGACCAGATATTAGTACAATTTTCAAGATACTATAAAGCCTGGACCCGACCAGATAATAGTCAACTTCTCAAGACGCTATAAAACCTGGACTCGTCCAGAAAATAGTACAACTTTAAGATACTATGAAACCTGGACCCGACCAGATAATAGTTTGACTCTTCAAGATATTGAAGAACCTGGACTCAACCAGACCAAGGTTTAACTTCTTTTTCCCAGTAGAGTTTGCCTCTACCCCAACAAGTTATTATGAAGCCTGGATCCGACCAGATAGTAATTCCCCTCAGAAGTTCATTGTGAAACATGGAATTTGAGCAGATAACAAATAAGTCCCCAAGCAAGTTACTGTAAAGCCTGGACCCGGCCAGATATCAGTTCAACCCTATCTTCTTCAGACAAGTTTATTGTAAAGCCTGGACCTGACTAGATAGCAATTAAATCCATCCACTTCAAAATCTGTGAAGTTTGGATCCGACCAGATATCAATTTAATTTCGTATATTTAAGCAAGCTATTGTGAAACCTGGAATCCGACCAGATAACAACTAACTACGATCTCCAACAAGACACTGTGAAGCCTGGACCCGACCAGATTATAATATATTTTTTCAAAAAAACTATGAAGCCTGGACCCGACCAGATAGTAGTTACCACTTCAAGTTTATCGTAAATCCTGGACCCGACCAGATATCAATTCGACTTCAGGAAGCCTGGACCCGACCAGATAGTAGTTACCACTTCAAGTTTATCGTAAAGCCTGGACCCGACCAGATATTAGTTCAACTTCATCCTTTCTAGCAAGTTACTGCGAAGCCTGGAATCCGACCAGATAACAGTTTAACTTCCTTATCCCCAACAAGTTATTGTGAACTTGGAATCCGACCAGATAACAACCTAACTTCACTCTCCCCAAGAAATTTTCTGCAAATCCTGGAATCCGACTAGATAACAATTAATTTATTCTCCCCCAGTAAGTTACTGTGAAGCCTGGATCCGACCAGATAGCAGTTGACTTCCTCATCCTCAGCAAGTTATGAAGCCTGGATCCGACCAGATAACAATTGACATTCAAGAGATAATCCCCAACAGCAATCCGAGATCTAAAACTCCTCAGCAACAGTCAGGGATTTATTTCCCCAGACAAATATGAATCCCACATTCATACATCATAGCATATACATACAAAACACATTTAGCACAATCCCATTAATCTTGTGAACATCATGCATACATCTGCATTTAATTAACCTTTTTCCACATGTAAAACATCAAGTTTTAGTATAAATCGACCAAAGATTTGTGCTGATACTTCTTCCAATATTTACCATCATTCCTCCAAATGGAATCTATAATCCCATTCCCAATACATCTTCGAGTGCAAATTTCTGGGCACTCTAGTGTTCAATCATCTTTCACCTTCAAGTCACGAATAGCGGATCTGCCAATATAACTCTTCAGGTTTAAGAAGTTTGAACAGGGGCAGCTGTTGTACCCTAAAATTTTCCCTCTCATTTATCAAGTAATCTCTCATAAGATCTCCCTTGGTTTAAGACTGCACAAGGGTTGATCAACTCAAGACACCTCCTCAAGCACTAATGACTGAAAATTAGGGTTTGAGTTTGCACAAGGACAAATGGACTTTTAATTCCCCATATGACTTTCATGGATCATTTTGAACCCACAAGATTTCCCATGTCAAGTTTCAAGTCTTGGATCACATTTTTGCTCAGTCAATTGATCAGTTGACCTAAAATCAACTTTATTGGGGGAAAAGTCAATTGTGGTTAATTTATAGTCAAATATCATAATTTTTGGTCCATATCAACATTATGAACTAATATATGTCATTTTATCAAGTTTGTATCATAATTCCTCAAGAAATTTGATCAGATCATCAAAAGGGCAAAATGGTCAAAATTAGGGTTTTGACTGAGAAGGTGCAATTTTTGATTTTTGACCTAGCAAATGATTTTTTGGTTTGAGGCATGATCTCAAGGATTAAAATGCTTCATTTTGACCTAATGGCATGACTCAAAACATTTCTCAAGTTCATTTGATTGATAGTTGATTTTCAGTCAACTGATGAAAAGTCAACTGTACACTAAAAAGTCAAACTGTGACTTTTTGGTCAAAATCAAGTGTCAAAGATCAAAATTCATCAAAACATGTCAAAATATTAAACTTGTTCATCAAGAAATCAAAAAGTCAAGATTTCATTTTGAAAAGTCAAAATTTCTAAACTTAGAAATTTTTCTAAGTGTTGGAAATTCTCATTTTTTTTCATAACTTTGAGCCAACTTTACACCATGATGAAAGATGATTCAAAGGAAACTTACAACATGAAAGTTGTAGATCTCAATGAGATATAAAACATTTTAGAACACAAATTTTTCTAGAAATTCATGGATTTCAAGTTATGATTTTAAGAAGACATGTTCATGAAACTTGGAAACTTAGTGAAATTTTGCCCTAGTTTAGGCAGGATTTTAACCTAACTTCATTGCAATTTTTCACATAGTTTCAAGGTGAATATTCAAAAATGTCCAACATAGAGGTTTTATAGGATGTTACAACCTTTCCAAAATGTCCAAGAACTCATTGAGATCATGTGTTTGATAAGAGAATCGAAGCCATGAAGTTAGGGTTTCATTCTTGTTTTGCAAGCCAAATTTGTGAAGAACACCTGATCCAATCTTCAAGCATGCTGTACAAATCTCACTTTGCAGGCTTATAAATTTCCTTTCACTCCATAATTAAATGTTTACACAATTGTTAGAGCTTTGATCCAAGCATTTGAAGCATTGTCCAAATGGTTATTCCATTAATGGCACAAAGGTAACACTTCCATTTTGGAAAAGCAAGCTTTATTGCAAAAGTCAATGCATAGAGTTCCCAACTTGTTTCATCTGAGTACAAGCAATTTAAAAGGAAAAAGCAACATGTCTAGAGCCTCCCATAAACTCAGGCCATGCTTGTACTATGCCTTGAAACCATGTTTTCCACTTTTCTTCAAAATCAAGTAACATAGCCATAACTTTATATCTCTCTGATTTGTCAACCTCAAGGGCTCTAACATTTTTCTTATAATTATACAAGTCTATTGCAAGAGGATACACGAATACACAAGCTCTCAAACTCTCCCAAACTCAAAATCGCATAACAAACTACCATTGTTGCACATTCTGACCAAAGACTCCAAACTCAGAATCCACTTGTGCGTTTCTTGGCTTTTTACTTCCAAGAGTTCTTAAACATCATCTACAAACCATCCCACACCCTGTTACACGACTGTAACATCATCTTCATCAACTTCCATAACCAAAAAACAGAGCTTGCACCTTGACTTCTCTAGCACGATTCAAACACTCCCAACATCAAGTAAGCACTGCATTAGCTTCCTGGGAACTTGAGGAAGCTAACCTGATCATCACAACTCCTTGAAAGCAGCTCAAACTCATTTCACAATTTCCAGTTTTGAGGTACATTTTCTGAACTTCTATCTTCTCATTTAGGCATTGTTAGGCTTGCATTTGTGAAGATAAAATGTAGACATCATTGCCCTGAAACTGTACATGTCCATAGATTTCATTTATATTGATTGAGCTTAGAGAATTTTAGGTTTGAATCTCTGAAAATAATTAGGTCATAATTTGGTACTTTTAGAAATTCTCATCCATCTTTGATTTATAGCTTACGATGTTTATATGGTTGGATTCGTATGGAAAAATGGAGCAACTTTCATGTTTGTATATTTCATTTTTGTTGAGAAATGGTGAAGTTACAGATGTTCAGGCTGGAGGTGTAAGACGAAGTCATATTCAGGGCATGACTTGTATTATGTATTATTTGTTTTGTTTATGTTACCGGATGTGCAGCCACCCCAGAGGCAAAGGTAGCGCGCGTATATGTTAGAGTTCTTGGGTTCAACACCCAGCGCTACCTTTTGTTTTATTTTTCACATTTTCTCTCTTTTTGTTCCAGCCAGTAGCGCTTGGGCCTTCAGTTTGAGCCTTTCATTTTTTTGTTGACTCTTAACCCCCCCTTCTGCTTCACACACCTAACCCAAACCTTTTTTTATTATTATTTTTATTTAATTCCTTTTCTTTTATATCTTATATTATATTATATTTTTCTTTATTATTTTTTATTATTACTATTATTATTATATTTATTATTTTTGTTATTAAAAAAATCCAAAAAATATTTTATTTATTATTTTTACACTTATTTATTTTATTTTCTTTATAAAACAAAACAAAAACAAAAACATTTTTCTTAACAAATTAATTTCTTTTTTCTTGGTAAATTAATATTTAGATTTAGGTTTAATTATTACTTTTTCTTTTTATTAATAATTAATTTAGAACTTAGATTTCTTTTAGTTAATTAATTTTCACATTATTAATTTAAAGCCTTTTCATAAAAATTCTAAAAATGCTTTTTTAACTTAATTTCTTTCTTAATTAGTTTAATTTTAATTTTGTTTATTTTTAATTAATCATTTTATTTAATTAGGTCAAGATTAAACCCTTTCATAAAAACCAAACAAAATCATTTCTTTTTTTCATTTATATCCTTGTATATTATTTATTCAATTCTTGTATATTATTCAATATGGTTGTAATAGATAATTAGGTTTAATTTTCTTGCAAAATCCCTATTTGTAAATTTGTATACCCCCCCCCCCTAATGATGTAATAGCTTAGTAATTTTACTTTCCGCAATTTATCGCTTTATATAAATGTTAGTAATTAGGGTCTGTATGGAAAGATAAAATCAACAAGTAGCAAACCCTAATTCAAGATAAAACAATGCATGTAAATCCAATACATTTGCACACTTGCACCCTTAGGATAATTCCACTTTGTTGCCTTACAAAAATGGCCATGTTATGCATGTGAGATATCTTAGCAAAAGCAATCAAAAATACAAGATCATAGTCCCTCAATGACGCTATCAATGTTGCCTTTCAAAAATGATCTTAGTCCCTCAAAGAAAAATGCTAAGATGTCTCACAATATTGCTATCATGACTATACGATGACACACGCTCGTCCCTTTACATCCAAAGATAAGGCTTCTTACCAATCAATGGTAAGATAGCAATATCAAAGGAAAGAAAGAAATGAATAAAGACTTTTGAGTAGGTAGATTGTTCCTAGTTGCTTGCTCATTTTCAAATCAAACATCCTTGATTATTTTTAAAACAAACACAAAAAAATTTCAAAAACACTTTCAAAACATTTTCCAAACATGAAATATTTTCAAAATCCTAACACTTTGTATACGTTCTTACGAACGAGAACTATTACAAAGTTTTCCTAAACGAATGTGCCTTTTCAAAATACTTTCAAAAACCACACAAAGCACATTTTCAAACAAAAGAAAGTGATCTAGCAATAAACTAAGAGCCCATAGATAACTATGGATGAAAATGGTGCTAACACCTTCCCTTTTCATAATCTACCCCCCGAACTCAAGAAATAATCTCAAAGGTCTTTCCTGTTCTTTTCAGCCTTTCCTTTTGGATAAAATAAAAGTCGACGGTGACTCTTGCTAACCGCAATATTTGCAATAAAATGCAAAACACCCAAGTCAGTTCTCCCACCATATCACAGAACTGGAGACTCTGCTGGGGAATTTTTAAAAGTGGGGTTACCTTAAGGCTAAATCACATTTATTTGCTTTCATTGTTTGACTTGTATGCTTTACATTTTGGTTCCTTGTTTGGGCTTGTTTTAATCCTCTACCCGGATTTGGGATATCTTATAGGTAAGTAGTAATACGATGTGGAAACTGTGCGAGGTATATCAACGTGGTCTAAGCAATAACTATGTTAGTGTGACACATTTGTGGGTACCGGTAGACCTTGAGTAGTCAAGGAGAATATGGGGCCGATGTATGGTGTCATGAAGCACTACCTGACTTTTAGAACCTTTACTTGACCAACTTAGCCATTAGGATGTAGTGAGATAACCGGCTTTGGTGCCGTCCGAAGTTGGTTGATACTCGATACTACACTCATTGAGGTTTGACTTCTCGGGATATTTTGGTAGCCGTGAAAGAGGCTTACACTAAAACAATGCCCGATAAGACATATCAGTCATATTGAGATCCCTTAGAACCTAGTTACTATTTCTAGGATAGGTTTGAGCTAACTAAACTTCAAGAGGGTACTTACCTATAAGACTCCATACAAGCCTAAACCTAAAGACTTGTTTGCCTTGTTTGTATATACTTACTTGTACATAACATCATAAACATCATAACATCATACTCATTCTCACTAATCATTTCAAGGATTTTTGGGATTTATATTTGTTTTGTTTTGTAGGATATTGCTTCTATCCACAGGAATACTATTCAAGTCAATATCGTGAGAATTCCTCCTCAACTCAAAGATTTAGCATCAAGGGTCCCTGAGAACTCTTCATTCACCGAAAGACATGGTCGCCTCCTAAACTTGGTTACCTCTAACACTGATGAAGATATGATGAAGGTGTTTTTCTAATTCTTTGATCCCTCTACACCAATGCTTCACTTTTCCCGATTATCAACTTGTGCCTACTCTAGAAGAATTATCACAACTCTTGAGGATTCCCTTTCTCAATCAACTACCCTTCAACGGTATGGAAAGAGATCCAAAACCTGAAGAGATTGCCCAAGCACTACACTTGCAACAATCTGATGCCATAACTAATTGGGAAACAAGGAGTGGTGTCAAAGGTTTCTTAGCCAAGTTCTTGTTTGAGAAATCTCAAGATTGTTGGAACTCCTTGGACTTACAAGCTTTTGAAGAAATTGTGGCCTTTCTCATCTATGGAATGGTTTTGTTTCCAAACCCTGCCAACTTATAGATGTAAATGCTGTCAAAATCTTCATGTCTCGCAATCCGGTGCCTACTTTGTTGGGAGATATCCTACATTCTTTTCATTCTCGCACTATGAGAAAGAGAGGGATTCTCATGTGTTGCACTCCTCTCTTGTCTAGATGGTTTATTTCACATCTTTCCCGGTCCGTGTTGAATAACGAGCAAGGTTTAAGGTGGTCCCATAGGTTGATGACGCTCAGACATTCAGATGTTCATTGGTGTTCTCGATCCTTGGAGAATGTTTCTATCATCGACCGTTATGGGGAATTCCCTAATGTCCCTTTTCTTGGCATTAGATGAGGTATCACTTACAACCCTTACTTAGCCTTACGACAATTTGGTTATGCTCGAAGGGATGGTCCACATGAGATGCTCATCCAAGAAGTGGTATTCGACTACGAGAGCGACGATCAAAGTTACCGTCAGAGGTTTATACGAGCTTGGAGGATGGTAAGCAAAGTGGATAGCAAGACGCTGGGATACAAGAATTTCATTCCTCTTGAGCCTTACCTTAAGTGGGTACGAGCTCATGCTCAGAAACTAGTGATGCCTTATCCCTCCATCTTACCAGTTATCATGGAACCTGTGGTTGAAGGAGATGTCCCATACACTGTCCTCCATCCTGACATGCCTACTTCTCTTGAAGACTTGCAAAAAGGTTGGATTCAGCTAAAGGAAGAATGAGATACTTTTGAAGCTCAATTTTATGCTAGTGAAAAGAAGGTCTTGGAGCTTACAAAACAGCTACAAGAAGAGCAAAGTGTGAACGCCTACCTTGCGCCGAAGAGGATGCGTTCAGTCTTTTTATCTTAGAGAGTTATTTTGTAAGCCCAAGAGGCATATTGTAATCCTTTTTAACTAATTAATGAAAATTGACATTTGTTCATTCTTTTGTCTATAAAATTTAAATTTCATAAATCCTTGAAATCATTTGCATATACATCTTCCATGTATCATAACATGACAGGTTTTCACACAACAGGTTTCCTTATCTTTCTGCTGTTTCTTTCAGCAAGATGGATCTAGAGAAAACTGTTAAGGATCTTCAGGCACAAAACTCTCAATTCCAAGAGACTTTACTGGCCCTAGCCAAGGGGCAACAAAATATGATGGCACTGTTGGCAGCCAAGAAGAAACCCAAGAGGAAAGCTCTGGTCAATATGGGTAGAAGGTCCAAGGAGTCGGTCCGTCAGATCCCAGTAATGGAAGACTCATCTGAGGAAGATGAGAATCAGATTGGTGAAGCTAAGAGTACCCAGGATGGGTGCATCAACGGTCAAGCGTCTGATGATGATTATTTCAACGAGCAGTATCCACCCGCTGATGTCAAGTATAAGCAGTTAGAAGACAAATTGAAGGCCGTTGTGATCCAAGCCGTCCCCGGTTAAGATTTTGATGATTTAGGTTTGATGTTTGGGGTTGTTATTCCCCACAAATTCAAAATACTAGTCTTTGCAAAGTACGATGGGGTTTCTTGTCCAAAACTCCACCTGAAATCTTATGTGCGCAAGATACATCCGCACACCGCTGATAAGAAACTTTGGGTTCTCTTTTTTCAAGAAAGCTTGGCTGGGATGCAGCTAGAATGGTTTTATCAGTTAGATGGTTCCCGTATCAATACCTGGGAAGACTTAGCTACCGCTTTCTACTATCAGTACCAGTATAATGCCGACCTGGCACCGACAAGAGTTCAGTTGCAAGATATGACAATGGGGAAGAATGAAGGATTTAAAGAATACGCACAAAAGTGGAGAGACTTGGCCAGTAGGGTTCAACCACCTTTGGCTGATAGGGAGCACATCGACATGTTTATGGGCACTTTATCTGGTCCATTCTTTAACGTATTAGTTGGCTTCTCTTCTTCTGGTTTCACTGAATTAATCTTAACCGGTGAAAGAGTTGAAAGCGGCATCAAAAGTGGGAAGATTTCCATGGCATCTGCCTCCACTTCCAATCCTGTAAAGAAAACTTTTGCTGCAAAGAATGAAATCAATGTTGTGTATGGGGTAAGGGCCCGTACCAAGAAGGATGACCACCAATCCGTTAATGTTGTCTGAATCCTCAATCCAACTCCTACTCAAAGATCATCTGCAAATCATCAACATTTTGAAACTCCGAGAAGACAATTTATGAGGATAGGCATGTCACTATCCCAAGCCTTACAACACTTGCTAAAGGCTAATTTGGTGACATTGTGTGATCCTCCTGCCAATCCAGATACCTCTTCACCAAAGTATAATCTGAACGTCAAATGTGCTTACTACTCAAGTAGCCCTGGGCATGAGACTGCCATTGCTGGGCCTTGAAGAATAAAATTCGGGATTTGATCGATAACAAGACTATTGAATTTGATCCTCCTCCAACTCCAAATGTAATCACCACGCCTATGCCAAATCATGGCAAGGGTGTTAATGATGTTGAAGATACAATTTTTGTTGCCTCTGTTGAAGACTTGACTACTCTGTTGAATATCATCAAAAAGAATTTGTTGAAAGTCAGGATCTTCCCTGGCTGTGTGAAAGACTGTGTTTGCTGTACTAAACAACTCAGTGGATGCGAAAGGCTGAAGGAAGGCATTCAACGCCCGATGGATAGCCACGAGATCCTACTTGAGAAGACCCGGCTTGCCAAAAGTTTGACTAATAAATGTAAGGATCTCTCCATCATAACCATCTCATACAAGCCTTTTAGGATCTCCTCCAAAGGTCCTATCAGGATTTCAAATGAACCAACTGTTGCTCCCCTAATAATTACCAATCCCTGACCAATTCCCTTCTCTTCAAACAAGGTAGTTCCATGGAACTATGGTACTGAGGTATTTTATCATGGGATAAAACAAGACACTTGGATTGAGGAAGACAATGCTGATAATGTTGGTAACATAACTGGCTCAAGTAAAGTGACCAGAACTGGGAGAATATTTTCACCCAACATCTCACCACCAGTTGTTACAAAGGCGCCTATCCGCATCACTACTGTTAAGCCAAGTACTGGTCCAAGAGGGAAAGAGAAAGTTGTTGAGCCCTTCGTGACAGAAATACCCACAAAGAACGTTGCTGATGGAGAACCTTCAGCTCGTGAGATGGATGAGATCTTTAGAATAATAAAAAGGAGCGATTTCAAGATTATGGAGCAATTGGCGCAAACCCCTTCTAATATTTCTATGTTGACGTTGCTACTCTATTCTGATGCTCATGCTCGGGCATTAATCAAGTTCTTGAAAAAGGCTCATGTCCCTCATGAGACCACAACAGACCAGTTTGAGAATTGCATGGCAAGCTTGACGGCTGATAATGGTTTAGGGTTCTCAGATGCGGATCTAACACCGCTTGGGAAGAACCACAATAAAGCTCTACATGTTTCTGTCGAGTGTAAAGGGACTACCCTAGCACATGTTCTGGTCGATACCGGTTCTTCTTTAAACGTGCTACCCAAGGGGCGTTAGACCGTTTAGACTATGAGGGTTTGGTTTTGAAGCCAAGTGATATCATTGTGAAGGCGTTCGATGGATCAAAAAGGACAGTTCATGGAGAGGTAGATCTTCCAATCAAGGTGGGCTCACAAATTTTCAATTCCACCTTCTACATCATGGGTATCCGTCCTGCCTATTCCTGTTTGTCGGGTCGTCCTTGGATCCATAAAGTTGGGGAAATAACGTCAACTCTCCATCAAAAACTCAAATATCCAGTCAAGGGAAGAATTGTCACCATCTGTGGAGAGGAAGAGTTTATGGTAAGACACCTCAACTCCTTCAAATACGTGGAAATGGATGGAGAGTTTATAGAGACCCCGTGTCAAACCTTTGAAGTTGTGCCACCAATGGTCGCTGCTAAATGATCTTAGTCCCTCGATGAAGCTATCAATGTTGCCTTTAAAAAATGATCTTAGTCCATCAAAGAAAAATGTTAAGATGTCTCACAATATTGCTATCATGATTATACGATGACCCACACCCGTCCCTTTACATCCAAAGATAAGGATTCTTACTAATCAATGGTAAGATAGCAATATCAAAGAAAAGGAAGAAATGAATAAAAACTTTTGAGTAGGTAGATTATTCCTAGTTGCTTGTTCATTTTCAAATCAAACATCCTTGCTTATTTTCAAAACAAACACCAAACACCTTCGAAAACACTTTCAAAACATTTTCCAAACATGAAATATTTTCAAAAGCCTAACACTTTGTATACGTTCTTACGAACGAGAACTATTACAAAGTTTGCCTAAACGAAGACGCATTTTCAAAATACTTTCAAAAATCACACAAAGCACATTTTCAAACAAAAGCAAGTGATCTAGCAAGCAACTAAGAGCCCATAGATAACTATGGATGAAAAGGGTGCTAACACATTCCCTTTTCATGATCTACATCCCGAACTCAAGAAATAATCTCAAAGGTCTTTCCTGTTCTTTTCAACCTTTCCTTTTGGATAAAAGAAAAGTCGGTGGCGACTCTTGCTAACCGCAATATTTGCGATAAAACGCAAAACGCCCAAGTCAGTTCTCCCACCGTATCACAATGGCAGTGGGTGATTTTGGATTACCGTCTATGGCTTTGCAGGAGGCCTTTTTTAATCTTCAGTAGCGGGAGGTTGCTTCTGGTTCGCAGCAGGTAGCTGCTCCTGGTCTGCAGTAGGCTGCCTCTGATATGGAGTTGTTGCATTTAGCGCTAACAGAGGATGTATCTGGTTCTTCCAGAATTGCTCCTAATGACAGTATTCGGTGGGCATTCGGTTCGGAAGGAGTTTTTTTAGTTAGTTTTTTTATGCATTTAATTGCTTCTTTCAATGTTCATCTTAGTCTGCCTAATAGATTTGATGAAGCTTTGGATTTGATTTGGAAGGGTGATATTCCTTTTAAAACTAAAGCTTTCGGGTAGAGAATTTTTATTAATAGATTACCGACAAAAGATTTATTGAAGATTAGAGGTATCAATCTTCAAGGTAATAATCTTTCTTGTATTTTTTGCAGGATTGAGAAGGAAAGTTTGGTTCATTCCTTATTATTATGTCGGGTGTTAGTTTTGGTTTAGAGAGAAATAGCATATTAGATTGTCTTCAAATATCCTTCGAATATTTGCTTTAAAGGAAATTTCTTGAGTTGGTTCTACTTTTGCAAGAAGAATTTGAAAGAGGGTAAAGTTGGTAGCATTTGGTTAGCCACATGTTGAAATCTTTGGATTTTAAGAAATAGCATCATTTTCAGGAATGAAGATTGAAACTTGTTACATGTTAGTTGAAATCTTTGATTTGGAGATTCATTAAAAATATTACTCATCCAAATTACAATTTTTATGAATTTTACAAAAATATGTTATTTTATTTATCATAGTATAATTGATGTGTAATTTTTCTTATGTCAAGCTGTTTTTACTCGAGTTTTTATATTCGAGAGCGAAAACATTTAATTCTTTTATTAATATATTTTGCTTTAAAAAAAACTAACTCTATCTATTATTTATCACACTTTTAATTATTAAAATGTTATCCTCTCAACTTTTTTGTCACAAAATACTATAAATAGTATAAGAAATACAAAAAGATGAATATGGATAGTGATCCATCCCAATTCCCAACTATAGAGTTATCACTTGTAAGTTAATTATAAAGTATTCAAAATCAAAACATATCTTATCTGTGTGTGTGCATGTGTGTATTTTGTTTTTCTTTTGTTCCATAAAGATTCAAAATGTTTTAGACCACGTATATAATTTTAAAAAAATGTACTTGACTTCAATAATATCTAAATAACAGAAACAAGTAGATGTGTTGTGTGAACCCCATTGCACAAGACACCCAAATGAAAATCCTAAGATTGTGTTCTGGTTTCACCTCCCAACTTGCAAGATTCTCCTACAGAAACTACACTTCCTTCCTCACACATGGTATCCATGTCTTTCAATGCCCTGTAAGTTACATCACATTCATATTCATATTCTTCATTCAATTATTATCAATGTCACAAATGGATTTGTTTTTCTATCATAGGATGAAATTGGAATTGTAGCAAAACTATCGGATTGTATTGCTTCTAGGGGTGGTAACATTCTTGCTGCTGATGTTTTTGTACCTCAAAACAAAGGACTCTTCTACTCTAGAACGTAAACCACTAGTGATTACTTCTTTCATTATTTGTCTTTTTGTTTTTTTATTCAAATGTATCATTTTATGTTTCTCATGTTGTTTATTACAGTGATTTTGTTTTTGATCATGTTAAATGGCCTCGGTTACAAATGGATGAGGATTTCTTAAAGCTTTCTAAAACATTTAATGCTGTGAGATCTATTTTAAGAGTTCCATCTCTTGATCCTAAATATAAGGTTGCTGTTCTTGCATCAAACCAGGTTAGTTTCAACTTTCATGTTCCATTCAAATGTGAGTGGTTAGTCTAACATCGATTATAGGAACCAGTTTTTTTTTTTTTATGTTGTTGCAGGATCACTGTCTGATTGATTCATTACATGGATGGCAAGATGGAAGATTACCAGTGGATATAACTTGTGTAATTAGGTGAAGTTTATGAAACTACTGAGCCAAACCAATTTGTTTATTTTTCAATCTTACTCATTGTCTTTGACTATGCACATTTAACAGTAACCACGATCGAGGTCCAGAAAGCGAAGTGATTCGCTTTCTGGCAAGGCACGATATTCCTTATCATTATTTAAGAACAACAGCAGAGAATAAAAGAGAAGAGGAGATCTTAAAGCTGGTTCAAGATACTGATTTTTTAGTACTTGCAAGGTACATGCAGGTAAATAACTTTATTGGAGTTCATGCTGTCTAAATGTTTCATTATTATTTGGATTTCAACATTTCTTAAGAGTAACATATTGTGACAATCTCAATAGCACCGACACCTCTGAAAAAAAGGTGTATCAATGACATTGTTGGTGTCTGCAACCAACATCGACATTTATGGTTATGTTTAAGAGTAACGTATTGTGACAATTGATTTATTTGTGTAGATACTATCAAGCACATTTTTAAGAAGTTATGGGAAGGATATAATTAACATTCACCATTGTTTGTTGCCATCATTTAGAGGCGGAAATCCATGTAAACAGGTAACCTTTGAAATAGCTTATACTTAAGCACTTATGTAACAACCGCTTATGTTATAAACAGTTAATTGATAGATTATCTTGGCAGGCTTTTGATGCAGGTGTGAAATTAATTGGTGCAACAAGTCATTTTGTGACAGAAGGATGTGATGCTGGACCTATTATTGAACAAATGGTGAACAAAATTTCTAAAACTCGTTTATCTTTTTTACACTCATTCGAGTCGAAGTGGTTGCTTCATTCATAAACTGTGCTATAAGCCTATAACCTTTTCAACTACAGGTTGAAAGAGTTTCACATAGAGATGACTTGCAGAGCTTTGTGCAGAAATCAGAAAACCTGGAGAAACAATGTCTGTCAATGGCAATCAGATCTTATTGCGAGCTTCGAGTATTACCATACGAAGAAAAGCGTACTGTTGTATTCTGAGGACAAACATCAACTATATATATTGTAATAATGTAACGAAGTCTGTAATTCTTCAATCTTATTACTCATTTTGTGTCTTCATTTTTGGTATAATATAACATTCTTAAGAGTTTCATTGTTTGGCAAAATTTTACATGTCCTACTCTATGGAGGCATATACAAAATCCAAACAAATCAAGTGCTGCTACTAATATTTAATAAATTCATAGATCTTTCTGATGCTTCGGCCGAGTTGGCGTGACCGAGTAGAAATTCTATCCCATCAACCCATTTTTGCTTGTCAAGTTTGCTCTCGGACTTAAATTCTAGAAGACCTTGTGCAGTTTTGAGGCCGAAATAGATCTCTTCAGAAGCTTCCCTTTCTTTTCGATATGGCCATGCAGAGTCTTCATTACAAACTCCATAAACCACACCTATAATATTTGTTAAAAGTAATTAGAAAATGCATATGATTGTTAGACTTAGACTCGAGATTTTAATGTTAAAAAGTGCGCACATTTATTCTTTTTGGAGAAAGTTCCTCCAATGTGCTTGCTTTTGATCTTAATTTTGACCTGAAAATTAAGATAATATTGAATACAATTTCATATCTCTGAAATTCACTACAATATTTGTTTTTTAGGTGTGAAGAATTAGTGTACCTGATATTTCTTGTTGATGTAAACGGACACATGTTTCCATCGTAACGAACCTGACGTAAAATACATCAACGATATACTATAATAATGATAACCAAAACAAACCATACAGTACAATGTTGTGAGTTAGTTAATCCTATTAATCGAGAAAGAGGTAAGCATGACCTTTAGCGATTAATTACCTTTTTCTGTAACCTGCAACAAATCTCCCTCACATGGAGAATGGTTTTCCGGCATTTGACCCTCGAAAATAGGAGAACAATGTGTTTCTGCTACTCCTCTATCATAGGGACTTATCGATGCATTCTTCTTTGCTTCTTTTGGAAATCGGGCTCTCAATGCCGCTTCTCCTCTCAAAGCTTACAATACAAGAAAAAAAGAACGCATGAGACCAAACCAAACCATCAATATTGTTGGATAGCAAATCTTACGAGTTGAAAACATAGAAAACAATGTTTGAAAAAGCGAAGCAGAAGAAAAATTGCAATTGGTTTGATTTGATTTATAGCAAGTACCTGTTGCAGCTGCAGCAGTGAGAGTGATTAGATCACCGGGTGTCTGAATATCAACCGCAGATTTAACAGTAGAAGCGACACGATCATGATCAGCACCAGCAAGGTCAGCCATTTCAACACAATAAGATGCTAAGAGCTGTGTGGCTGAAGCCATAGCAACATCCAATTTAGAGTGACTGTCACTACTAGCAGCTACAGAAGCCATCGCGGAAGCTAGTCCAGCAATCGAAAGAGCAGAATGCACACGCGCATTCTCTACACGTGCTCGATCTTTCCTCTTAACATTTGTGTTGGCACCCCCGTGTTGCTTCTGATGCAACCATTTTCCAATTGTACCCTTTCGACAATTCGTAGAAGGTATGATCTTCCCTGACTGCAAAACATGAAGGGTAACAACTTAATTAATCGCTTATATTGTAAATGGTTATCATCATATAAGTGCTTATTTTCATAACAAATAAATTAAAAAGTTAAAATGATTTTAGATTACCGTTAATTGCGGTACAGAAATAGTTTCTGGCAATGTTTGAGGAGTGTTATCAAGAAAAGTGTGTTTGTGTTGTTTTTCTAAAAGTGCTTTTGAAATCTCAGAAGCAGATAAACTCCAAGATCTTGATAAGAACTCCATAGGCTCAAGAGGTGTTGGTGGGTCAGGAATTTCAGGCAACGATAACATTAACTTGAGTTGATGATTCTCTTTCATATCCTCAAACTCTAAACCTTGCCATTGCCATGACTCGTTTCTCCAATGTTGAAACGGAAACACATCCCTTTCACTTTTCGGTTCCATCAATTTCTAACCGCTCAAAATATCTCAACACAAAAATAAATCATCTACTTTATGATCCGAATTCTGAATCAATGAAACCTCTTTAAAAGAGATTTTAATTTCAATGAAGAGAAGAAACTGAGGTTCAAGTTTATAATAGAATTAAAGAATGAAAAAGGACAAGGTATACTGTTTTAAAAAAAAAAAAAATAAATAAAAAAAGATTGGTTGTGAAATTAAGAAAAACAAAACCCTGTATAAGTGGGTATGGGTTGTTGTCGATGAAGTAATGGAAGAAGAATATTGAGATGTGTGTGTGAGAGAGAGTGATGAATGTTTGTTTAGTTTATAGCGCGTTTTTGTAGGTAACTACTTTTTTCGATGGTTCTATTACGGAGAACCAATCCATATCACTTTGCTTGGTAGACCATAGTTTTCGAGTTTGGACGGTGGAGTAGAGGTTGGTTTTGTTATCTTCTAACATTTCTCACTATTCCCATTAAACTTCTCTTTTAGTAAATTTATCATAAAATTTTGTAAAGTTTACTACTACAAGGATAATTAATCGAGACTAGTATCCTAAATTTAGATTGCCGTACAAGGTTACACACAATTAATTCTTCTCTTTATATTTCATATTTATTTTTTAAATTTAGTAAATAATTAATATATCTAATTTATATATAAATCAAATATAATAAATCTAAGTTTAACGGAATAGTATATTATTGACTTAAATAAATAGAAATCGGTGAAAAAATACTTAATTTTATTTAGTCAATATACCAAACTGAAGAATTTTCCTTTTATTAGTGAAAATAGGTTTTTTTTTAAATATCAACAAAAAAAAATTGTTAGTAAAATAAGACTGTTTCATGCCATGTAACCAAGAATATGTGTGTGTGCGCGCGCGCGCGCGCGCGCGTGCGTGCGTGCGTGCGTGCGTGTGTGTGTGATTTGAATTCTTTGTTATAAGATGTATTAGTCAAAAGCACTTTAAGCTTTTATTTGATTTTTTATATTTTTTTTTATACTCTTGTTTTAGAGTATTGTGAGAGGTATTTAAATATTTATTTTGGAGAGTGCAGGTGTATTAAGGCCTTGGGGTGATTGACGGTAGTCTATGTATTGTAATAATTTTCACATAGTATTATTTTCTAATTGTCATTTGATAACGGTCGTGATTTTTTCTCTGACTTTAAAATTTTCACGTTAATCTCTTGTGTTGTTATTTTGTTTCTTTTTTTTATATGTTTTGTTTTTTCTCAAGAGGTGGTTGGTTTAAGTTTTGGTTTGACTGGGGTTTGAGAGAAGAAGGAGAGGTCGAGAGAAAGAGAGAAGTAGAGAGAGAAAGTTTGGGGAAAAAATGGCATTAGAGTTTTGAGTTTGGTATATACAATCTGGGTTGGAGGTGGGCTCGGGTTGACTCGAACTCAACCCATATATTCATTCATTTTAGATTTTTATTTTGTCTATGAGATTTTTATTGGATTTGACTGGATAAGGCTTTGATGAATTTGTAGAGAAATCAGTATAATTTGACTAGTAACAACTAATTACATAGGCTTAACTACTTAATTTGTTCACCAAAAAAAGTAAAATTTAATTGAACTTTAACACTCACAACTATACGAGTGTTTTTAGTTGAGAGGCCTAAAAGAAATTTAGATTAATTTTAAAGAAGGAGAATCATTAGTTTTTTTAATTGGCAAAGAATAAAATCAAATAAGGCATATCCTTATTCCTTTCGTTGGAGTGAGAAAGTTATCATCATTCTTAAAACTCTTTAAGAAAGTGACTAAGAGGGGGGAACAAAAGGGCTTACAATATTGGCATTTTGATTTGCAATCATGCACAATTAGAAAGTTTTTTAGTCTCCAAACGAGGTGTCTCTATTTCTCAATGGAATGACCACTAATTTGAAATATAGAGAGAGATAAGATTCCAATTCAATTCAATGAATACTTGATTGAAAATTTGGAAGTGTACTTATGATATAAAAGGCAAGATATGCAAATACAGATAACTAAACGTGAGTGCCTAAAAGTGCGCACCTACACATAATAATTGTTTGAAGAAAGACAACTTTACTTTATTTCGGATATGGAAATTAAGGAAAAAGAAACCAACTCTTATGTTCTTCCATTTGAAGTAGCTCTTAATAGTGTACCTAAATTAATGGAATTATTTCGATTAAGTTAGATAACATTAACTTGTTGATCTATTCCAAATATACATTAAATATATTTAGGCCACTCAAAAGTTTTTTAAATTCAAATCACACTACATGCATTAAGACAGAATTCTTTTTTGGAATAACTAGGTATTAAAAAAAAATCGCAAATAACTATGTTTCAGAAATTTTTTTAAGGGAGGAGTCATCTCACTTGGCGCCTCCACTCACATTCTTGTCCTAGGCGCCATCTCACTTGGCTCCTAGGGCAAAATGTTGTTTTTATAAATAATTCGTCTGTTTCTCCGTCATTCCTCACACTTTCTCGCACTGTTCTCTTATTTTTTACTTTGTTATTTGCGTCATGACATCGCCCATGATTCTTACCAGAGATGGTTACGTTATTTTTTCCGCCACAAAACCTCCGATGAAAATGAAATTCTGGCACATTCACTCCATGGAGCGTCTGAAGAGGGAGTTGATGCGATGGCTAGAGGGAGACATCGTGGAGGGGGAACAAATTAGAAGGATCCAGCAAAGACAAACAGCAACCTCACTTGCGACAGGAAGACCTAATTTTTGGTTGGAGGAAGTCAAAACAGACAGCGACGTAATGTTGATGATGCATGGGTCAGATGAAATTGTTTTAATTGTTGTAATTTCGTAGACGGTTTATCGTGTTTTTTTTCTTGCTCGCGCAATGTTTATTGTAACAAATATTGTTAACGAAAAACCCTAATATTTACAACATAATAAAGGAAAGATTTTTTGTAATACAATTTTTATGTGGTTGAGGCAGTAGCCCGATTCGGACAATTTTTGCGATTGTGTCCGACCTGACGACATAAACCACACTTTCTTTCCAGCTTGTCAAGGGAGTCCATTTCGATTGTGATGCGCTTACTTTTGGGATGACCCTTTTTATTTCTTCGCATTTGGTTATTGTGCCATACTATTTCGCCGTTGTATGCAAGCTAATAATCTGGTTTTGCTACCAAAAGGAAGTTGTTGTTGTAAACGTTGAGCAACGTTTCAGATTTGTAAATGGGAGACAGAAGTTGTAGCACGTCTTGATGAGTATAGTCACACACGGCAATGACGTGAGATCAAGGCATACGAAAGGCATGAAACTTACCACAATCGCACCAACGAGAAGGTAGTACAACCCTATATTCTTGTCTTGACAGACCCTCATTGTGGTCGATTGTCTCTTTGACAATGAAGTTGTAGTTGTGTCGGTCAAACCGTATAACCATATGGGTGTTGGCTTTGGCACTTTCCGCCTTAATGTACTTCATGCAGCTTTCACTCCATAGTTGTCCAGATTGCAACACAACATTCCACATTTCACCTCTTTTGGCAAACAACGAAGTCATCCTAAAACATGTTGATTTAACCAAAGCAGTGACTGGGAGGTTTCGTATGCCTTTGAATACCCCGTTCATCAATTCAATTAGATTTGTTGTCATGTGGCCCCATCTTTGTCCATTGTCATATGACCTAGTCCATTTTTCTACCGGAATATTATCGATCCACCTACCGGCTTCCGAATTTGACAAACGGATCTCGTTGCGATAATATTTGAGCGTAGGTTGTGTCAATGCATATCCCGCATTCATAACCGCTTTCCTAAGTGTTTTGTCTTTGATCTCCCTCGTGAAATTTTGGACGATATGTCTAACGCAATAGACATGCGTAGAAGGAGGGTCATGCCAACCGTTTGCAGGATTATTGTATGTACTTTTAATGGATGCATGTCTATCAGAGATCAAATAGAGATCTGGTTGAGGAGCCACGTGTGTTCACAGATTTTTGGGAAAAAATCTCCAAGCACCACCAGTCTCCCCGTCGACTAGGGCAAAGGCAATTGGGAAAATTTTGTTGCCATCTTGTGCAACTGCCATCAGTAGTGTGCCTTTGTATTTCCCATACAACCAAGTCCCATCAATTTATATAATTGGTTTGCATGACGCAAACCCTGTGATGCAAGGTTGAAAATCCCAAAACACTCGACTGAATATTCCATTTCCATTGAGTTGACTACCATCCGGGGCGTATGCTGGTACTGTTTCCATAATGTAAACAGCACCCGGAGAATAAGTCTGGAGTGCATTCAGATAGCGAGAAAGTTCTTGGTATGACTCCTTCCAGTTTCCATATACCTTTTCAATCGCCTTGGTCTTTGCTAACCACGCCTTTCGGTAAGACGAAGTATAGTTAAATATCGTAGTGATGTGGGAGATTATGGTTTTCACCTTCAATGATGGATCGTTGCTGACGAGTGGTAGGATTTCTTGACAAATGAGATCATAATTAAGTTTTCGATGATCTTGTGATTGAGTAGAACTGACACAAGTGTGGGTAGACATGGAACCTATGACCCAACAATCACCTCTTAATTTGTACGATGCAGTGAGCTTGAACATATAATCGGGGTGGACACACTTGATCTTGTACCTTTCTGAATTTACACGGTGTTGGCTGAAGATTTTGATAATGTTATTAGAAGCCAAATGAATTAAACGTTTCGATCGAAATGAGGTAAAGCGTCATGTTTCGAAGTAACAGGAGCAGTGTTTCGAATAAGCATGTCAAAGCTTGGAGCTTCAAGTGGCAATTATGGGAACATATCTAAAGAAGTCTCGAAATAACAACAAGGCTGTGTCTGGGAAGTGCGTTCGAAACGGAGAAGTACCAAAGCATTTGAAATTCAAATGGAAGCGGGACATTCGAAGTTTGAAAGTTATGTGCTGGAGCATTTGGGGACACGTGGAAAGAAGAAAGAGGCATTGTTCTGCATGTTCTGAACGTGGCATAATCCTATAGCAAGACCGTTATGGTCGAATTAGTATAAATAGAAGTCTTAGTATTAGGATTTCATGTGTCATATCTATTGTACTAAATACTCAGTAACATTCAAACTACCACATGGCAAGGGAAACGAATGCAAGAGAAATGTACGTATGATAGCACCATGTATTTCTGATTTAATGAAAACCTTTTACCATTTCCAGCACTTTCCTTTATCTTTTTGTCAAATAACATTTACAAGTTTTCTCATTTACAGTCTTTTCACTTCGAAATCTCTTCTTCAAAGTTTTACATTTTAATGCTTTCTTCACATTTCAAGCACTTTACATCTCAGAAAACTGTCATATTTTCCATACCTTTACCTTCAAGTCTTATCCTTCGAACGCATATTTTTACTTAAAGTCATTTACAGATTTCTTGCATTAAACGCTTTCTTCATATTTCAAACCTTTACGTTCCAGAAATCCTTTACATTAACTGTTTTATAATTCGAAACCATTTACTTGACTTTTATGCAATTTTACATGTCTTTACAATTAACATTTATTCATGCAACTTAGTTTCATACACGCACATTTTGATTACATCTTTAGACTTTTTGAGAGAGAAATCGAAATAAGCCAAACGCATATACAACACTCAAATATCAACCATGAATATCTGTTCGATCGTGAGAGTAACCTTAATGTCCAAGGAATCCTAGGATCAATCTAGTCGATCCTGTGAGTTACCAGAGGAATTGAATAACAGTCAGAAAGATTATTCGATAGTTTGGAAGACTAGCGGTTGTTTACCAGAAATCACTGGAAACAAATTGGCACACCCGGTGGGACCAATAATTGGATATTAGAAATAAAGATTGTTGAGACATAACCATTATAAAAACGTTGGAACCTAAGAAGTTTGCTGTTTTATGAACCTGAGAAGTGGTAAAATAACCAACAGCAACCAACCTTCATCCAGAAGAAAACGTTTGGACAAAATGTCTAATTCTGACAATCAACAAGGGGAACAAAATGGCCCACATACAACAGGCACTAATGCGTCCACTTCGATCGGAACATCTAATGTAATCCCTTCGAATGCACAGTCTGTTGCATCTTCAACCAGTAACATAGCCACCAATGGAGTAAGTGGCATATCAACTAATAGTTCGATCTTAGGAAATACTGGAACCATTGGTTACCCTGGGGGATTCGTTCCACCATCAGGGACACAATCCCATTTCGCCACTCCATTAACTAGACCACCCGGTTTCGATGGGAATAGAACCAGAAATTCCTCTTATGGAATGCCAACATCTTTTATGGCAGGTTTACACAATTCCACATCGAATTCATCCCCACAACTAGGGTCTGGGTCTGGGGCGAATCAGTTTATGACAAATAACCAAGGGTCAGTGGGTTATAGCATAATGCCTATCTTAACCACAGACAACCAGTTGGCTTTTAGGCAATTGATGGATGACAGTAACCATAATATGATAGGGGTGTTAGCACAAACCATGCAGGAGATATTTTCCCCAATAGTGCAAAATGTGATTGTGACAAACAGAGAAAACGCTGACAATATGAGTCGAATAGCAGATTTCTTTGCTCCCCCAGAAAGGCGTAGGCAGAATCAGGTGGGATTTCGAGCAAACATGCCTGTTATAGAACAAATTGCTAACGACCCAATTTATAGACCACCCAGAGAAGAAGTTAACTTAGGGGCCAGGGCACCAAGGTTAGAAGCCCCAAATATCCCGGGCCCACAAAGAGAAATTATGGAACCAGGGGCAAGGGTCGAAAGGCTAGAAGCCCCGGAGTTTCGAGAAGAACAACCTAGGGGAGTTGTCTTGGTTGGTCGAAATCAAGATGCCGATGCTGTCGTTCATAGAATTCGAAACGATGACATCTTGGCAGAAAACAACCTAACCACTATGATAGAGAGAGTCATGGCCCAGAATGGCCTTAACACAGGAATGAGAAGGTCAAATTATGCTTCTCCTATATTGGATTGCATAATGCATACTGATTTACCAAGGGGATATAAAGTCCCTAAATTTACAAAGTTCGCTGGGGATACCAATGAGTCAACAGTCGAACACATAGCGAGATATCTAACCGAAGCGGGAGATATAGCCAATAATGAAGATCTCAGGATCAAATACTTCCCAAGTTCCTTGACTAATAACGCCTTCACATGGTTTACCACTTTACCTCCTGGGTCCATTGACACTTGAGCTCTCTTAGAGAGATTATTCCATGAACAATTTTACATGGGACAGTTGAAAATAAGTTTGAAGGAATTGGCCAGTGTTAAGAGAAAGTTCACCGAACCCATAGATGATTATCTGAATAGATTTAGGCTTTTGAAATCCAGATGTTACACAGTAGTGCCTGAACATGAGTTAGTCGAAATGGCCGCTGGTGGCTTGGATTATTCTATTCGAAAGAAACTAGACACTCAATATTTGAGGGATATGGCTCAGTTAGCCGATAGGGTTCGACAGGTCGAAAGACTAAAGGCCGAAAAAGCCAGAGTCTTTAAGAATAGCAAGAAAGAAAGGATTTCCTATGTTGGGACTGAGGAAGCAGAAGAATATCCTGAATTCGAATTCGAAGAGGTCGAAATCGACCTCGCTGAATTAAAACAGGCCCCGCCTTATTCCTGCAAATTGTTAGTTCCCACAAAAGGGAAAGACATTGTTGAAAATGAGAAAAGTGACAAATTTCCAAAGAAGGTTTATACCTTCGATGTCACTAAATGTGACGAGATTTTTGACTTGCTTGTCAAAGATGGCCAACTAATTGTGCCATCAAATGTCAAAATACCTCCTTTGGATCAGAGAAAGAAGAGAGGATTTTGCAAATATCATAATTTCCTAGGCCACAAAACCTCACAATGTTTTCTTTTCAGGGACCTAATTCAAAACGCGATCAAAGATGGCAGACTAAAGTTTGTTGATAAGGTGAAGATGAAAGTGGACGAAGATCCCTTGGACGTCGCAGACACCAACTACTCCGAGCCTGCATGCATTGGAGAGGTCAACATGGTGGAAACTGATCAAAGTGACGCCCTAACAGGAGAGAAGGGTACTGAAGCTGAAAACTGGGTGATGGTCGAAGTCAATAAGGAGGTCACTGAAGACATCCAAAATACGCCAGAGACTTCGATTGCCGCACCTGTAGCTGTTGCAAGAGAAACCCAGGCTACTGAAGGCCAGGGAAATCAAAACCAAGAACTAACACAAGTCACTGAAGGCTTGAGGCTGGAATTGGAGAAAGTCCAAATCACGCAGCCAATTTCCCCTCAGAAGGAAATATGGGACACTCTAGGGGAACCCAGTGGAAAATTTGACTATTTGGTCAAATATTCTGCCCCAGAGAGTTCGAAGGTTCAGATTAAGGATATAAAGCCCACAGGATGGGGCGATGATGAAGCTAAGGGGGAAGATGTTGAAATAAATATGGTGGATATGGAAAGACCTCGCTCTGAGATGGAGGAAGTAGAAAAATACTTAGAAAAAGAAAAGTATAGAATGAGGGATAATCACACTGGAGATGCTAGTCTCAAGGATTATCTCATGACATGCCACAAAGGAGATTCAGGCATGATATTGTGCCCTAGGTGCAGCATCCTCTGCAATCAAAGAATCGCTGCGAATTTCGAAAGGGTACAGAGGACTCGAACTGGCAACAATTGGCGCCAGGATAACCAGCTTTTTAGGTGTTATCCCAAGGCTGGAGAAAGTTTGCTGGAATTTGTGTTTCGCTGCTACAAAGGGGCAACCAAGTGCTTAATTTGCCCAAGGTGTTCTGCTGTGTATGACCAAAGCATGGCCATGGCCTTCGAAACGATTCCCTTCGCCCCTTGCTGGAACCATCAAGAAACTGTCCAGATGGGCCCACGTTTCGACAGCAGACACAAACAGCGAAGGCCTGATAGCCCTCACCCCAAGGCTGCTCGAAGAGTGACTTTCAAACTCCCTGCTGAAGTGCCAACCGATAGATGGTTACAGGTCAGAAATGACAAAGGCAAAGATAGATGGAGAAACGCTGAACGAAATGCACGCCATGTTGTGACATACAGGAGGCAATTCAACACAGCAAAAAGGGAGGAGGTGAGATTAGAAAATTACAAAGGAAGGAACCCCATGTCAAGATCCTAATGGCGCAGACAGCAAAGGATTCGAAAGGCTGAGAGAGAAGCTGTGGCAAACAAAGGGGTTACTTCAACAAAAAACCAAGGTGAATCTAGCACCAACAAACCAAAAAATCAAACTGAAGACAAACCTCCAGTCAATAGGAGGCTCTTCTCTGAAGTACAACGCGATGAACCAAAGGAATACACTCCAGGCCTGGAAGAGGACGAAGATATGATAACAGATAACTTCGAATCGGATGGGGAGTCTTCATTTAACCTGAACTGTAACGTGGTGTCTGTGCTTCCCTGCGAATTTGGGCAGGAAACCGAAATCAATGAATATGAGGAGGAAGACACCACATATTTGATGAAACATAGGCCTGTGTGCTACTATGTGATGGACAATGGGGCTGTTGAGGAACAAAATGCGTTCTTCGAACGTCCAGAACCTGCAATGAAGAACCATCTCAAGCCACTTTTTATTCGGGCGAAAGTTGGTGTCCATGGTGTGAACAAAGTTCTAGTGGATGGGGGTGCTGCAGTCAATTTGATACCCCATTTCATGCTAAAAAGATTAGAGATCCGCGAAGGAGACATCAAGCCCCATAATATGGTTTTGTCCAATTATGAGGGAAAAGTGGGCAAAACACTGGGAGTGGTCCAGTTGGAATTGACAATAGGCTCAAGCTGTAGGCCCACCATGTTTATGGTGATCGAAGCCAAGGCCAACTATAACTTACTGCTGGGAAGGGAGTGGATCCATGGTGTGGGGGCAGTTCCTTCGTCAATGCATCAGCGACTAGTTCTGTGGAGAGATGATGGAATCGTGGAAAACATCGAAGCAGACCAGAGTTACTTTATGTCAACTGTCAATTTAGTTGACAAGAGGGATTATGATAAAAATCTGGCAAAGATTGCTCCGTGTGTTCCAAATGATGAGATTAATGAAACTAGAAACGCCCACTACTACATGACCCTTCGCCATGATGGCCTTTACTGGGATAGAACAATAATCAGTGAAGAAGAGGGAGTCGAAAGCACTATACAAAAACGGCCAGCAGGCTGGGACTTCGACAACCTTATCCATGACTGAGTCTACCTTTTTCAAAAGGATTTCGGCCTATATGGCTGAGAACGAATCAAAAGCGGCCTTAGAGGCTGAAATAAATAAATCAACTATAAAGATGAACGAAGTAAGTGGGGATGGTTCGAAATGCTCACCCTTCGAAGAGTTTGAGATGGATCAAAGGTTGGATGCCATCTATGATAAAGAACCCTTAGGCTTCGAAAGGGACCCCATAAACTCAGGTGCCAAAATGTTGGCACAAGATCCACTCGAAGAAGTCAACTTAGGGGATGAAAAAACGAAAAGAGTAACCTACATAAGTGCTAAACTTAGCCCAGGCCTCAAGAAGGAAGTGATCGAAGTCCTCAAGGAAAACAAAGATTGCTTCGCATGGGATTATGACGAGATGCCTGGTTTAAAGAGGGAGTTGGTCGAACATAGACTGCCAATCAAAGATGGCAAGAGGCCCATCAAACAAACTCCCAGAAGATTCGCACCAGCGATTCTCACAAAAATTAAAGCTGAGATCGAAAGGTTGCTGCGTTGCAAATTCATCAGAACAACAAGGTACATCGAATGGTTAGCAAACATAGTACCTGTTATTAAGAAAAATGGTTCTTTAAGAATTTGCATAGATTTTAGGGATTTAAACACTGCAACCCCTAAAGATGAATATTCCATGCCTGTGGCAGAAATGCTAGTAGATTCTGCTGCAGGGTTCGAATACTTGAGTATGTTAGATGGATACTCTGGGTATAACCAGATTTTCATTGCTGAAGAAGATGTTGCAAAGACAGCATTTCGTTGCCCAGGAGCCTTAGGCACCTACGAGTGGGTGGTGATGCCTTTTGGTTTAAAGAACGCTGGGGCAACTTATCAAAGGGCAATGAATTCAATTTTTCATGATTTCATTGAAACCTTCATGCAGGTGTATATTGATGATATAGTCATCAAATCTATATCTGCAGAAACACATTTGCATCATTTAAGCCAATCATTCGAGCGAATGAGAAAACATGGCTTAAAGATGAATCCCCTTAAATGTGCATTTTTTGTGCAGGCTGGAGATTTTCTTGGTTTTGTGGTTCACAAGAAAGGAATTGAAATCAACCAGAACAAAACCAAAGCCATAATGGAGACGAAAGCACCTACGTCAAAAAGGGAGTTGCAATCTCTGCTAGGGAAAATTAACTTCCTCAGAAGATTCATTTCGAACCTAAGTGGAAGAACCCAAGCTTTCTCTCTGTTACTTCGTCTAAAGCAAGGCCAAGCCTTCGAATGGAACGAAGCTCACTAGGAGGCATTTGACAGGATAAAAGAATACCTTTCTCAGCCTCCTATTTTGTCTCCACCTTCATGGGGGAAGCCCAGGAGATTGTACATATCTGCCTCTGAAGTTAGTATAGGTAGTATGCTAGCACAAGAAGATGGCAATGGCATCGAAAGAGCCATATACTATTTAAGTAGAGTGCTAAATGATGCAGAGACCAGATATAGCAATTTAGAAAAGCTATGTCTCTGCTTGTATTTCTCTTGTATGAAACTCAAGTATTATATAAAACCTGTTGATGTTTATGTTTCATCTCATTTCGATGTCATTAAACATATGCTTTCAAAACCAATAATGCATAGCAGAGTTGGCAAGTGGGCTTTAGCCTTAACAGAATATTCTTTGACTTTCATGCCTTTAAAAGCTATGAAAGGTCAAGTGATTCCTGACTTCATTGTGGACCATTCTTTGGTTGAGCAGACTGTCATGAGTTACGTCGAAATGCAACCATGGAAATTGTACTTTGATGGTTCAACCCACAGGAATGGAAGTGGTGTTGGAGTCCTTCTGATTTCTCCTTAAGGAATTCCAACAAAATTCAAGTATAAATTAGATAGTCCTCGTTGTTCGAACAACGAAGCTGAGTATGAAGCGCTCATTGTTGGACTTGAAGCTTTGTTGGAATTGGGGGCAACCAGAGTCGAAATTAAAGGAGACTCTGAATTAGTGGTCAAACAAATCACAAAGGAATACAAGTGCATAAAGGAAAATTTAATGGTATACTTCGTCATAGTCAATAGGCTATTGAGGAAATTTGAATACATGGATATTCAACACATACCAAGAATAGAGAACCAAGAAGCAAATGACTTAGCGCAGTTGGCTTCGGGTTATAAAGTGTCTACCAAGAACTTCAAGGATTTGGTTGAATTAAGGGGAAGAGTTATGGCTACTAGATTCACACCATCAGATCTGGAAAGTATGAAATTGGGATATGCTGAGAAACAGGGATTCGAAATATTAGCCATAAATATTTTGTCAGATGCAGATTGGCGAAGTCCACTGAAGAGTTATTTAGCAGACCCAACTCTAAATGTGGATAGAAAGACAAAATATAGAGCATTGTCATATCTCCTCATGGGGAACGAATTGTTTAAAAAGACCCAAGAGGGTGTATTATTGAAATGCCTAGGAGAAAGTGAGGCATATTTAGCATTGTCTGAAGTCCATAATGGGGCATATGGGGCACATCAAGCAGGCCATAAAATGAAATGGCTGTTATTTCGATACGGCTTGTATTGGCCTAGCATGCTCAAAGATTGCATAGACTTTGCTAAAGGATGTGAGGAATGTCAGAAACATGCAGGGATTCAACATGCCCCTGCAAGTGAGTTGCATTCGATCATCAAACCATGGCCATTTAGAGGATGGGCATTGGATTTGATAGGAGAAATAAATCCTGCTTCGTCCAAAGGACAGAAATACATCTTGGTGGGAATAGATTATTTTACCAAATGGATCGAAGCTATACCACTGATAGTTGCTGATCAAGAGGCTATTATTGAATTTATACAAAAGCACATTATCTATAGGTTCAGATTGCCAGAGAGCATAACCACAGACCAAGGCTCTGTGTTTACTGGTAGAAAGATGCAAGGATTTGCCCAAGAAATGGGGTTTAGATTGCTAACATCAACGCCATATTATGCTCAAGCAAACGGTCAAGTCGAAGCAGCAAATAAAGTAATAATAGGATTAATCAAGAAGCATATTGGCAAAAAGCCAAGAAACTGGCACAAAACTCTGGACCAAATATTATGGGCTTGTAGAACATCTCCTAAGGAAGCTACTAACACTACGCCTTTCCAACTCACATTTGGTCATGATGCAGTGTTGCCAGTAGAAATTCTTCTACAATCAGTTCGAATTCAGAGACAAAACGAAATCCCAGCTGCATTATATTGGGAAATGATGATGAATGAATTAGTTGAGTTGGACGAAATTAGATTACATGCATTGGAAATTTTGATGAGACAAAAAGAAAGAGTGGCCAGAACATACAATAAAAGGGTGAAGAAAAAAGTATTCATTATTAATGACTTGGTTTGGAGAGTCATATTGCCTATGGACAAGAAGAATAAAGCGTTAGGTAAATGGTCACCTCATTGGGAAGGACCTTTTCGAATATTAAAAGTATTCTCAAACAATGCATACGAAATCGAAGAACTCGTGGATGATAAACGTATCCTAAAGGTTAATGGGAAATATTTAAAGAAATATAAGCCACGCCTGCAGGAGATTCGAATAGTAACAACGTAACCAAGATGTTGTAAAAGGCCAAGATGGCAAGATAAAATTCCAAAATGGCGTTGTTCGAATATTACATATAAGAAACCAAAATTGTAGTCAAATAAACATCAAAATCTAGAAATAAGAGTTATTTTTCAATCGATTAAAAGTGCTTCGAAATGATTCAAGTTTCTGCTGAGCGAACCGCCTGGCTCCTTCCAAGGTTGCCACTTCTCCTTTAAGTTGTTCTGCAGTCTCCATTTCCGCAAGCCCCTGGTTGAGAAGCTCTTCGAATTGGTTACCAGCAGTATTGGTTTCGAAGGCTATTTGTTGTTCTTTAGCCTCTTTAACCTTCTGTTGAAGTTCCAGAATCTGCCTTTCCCAAAGAAGTATGGACTCAGCTCGAGCCTCATAATCAGTTTTCGCCTGCTTCAGATGCATAGCTTGATCCTCAGCTTCTTGAGAGAGTTTCGAAGCTTGTTCATAAGCAGCATCCATGGCAATGCGTTTCTCTTTAACCTTCTTGGCAGCAGATTCATCTTGGAGAAGGTAACCAGTTACGTTGTCCAGCAAAGCCTGAAGATCGAACAAGAGAGTACTAACTGGCAAGGAGCAGGTAGAAAGATTGACCTTTGTGAGCAGCTCCTTCATAGTATAGCAAGCAGTACTATCTTGCTTAAGCACTTCGAATATATCCACATTGAGAATGGTTTTCCTAATTTTATTAAGAAGAACAATTCTTTCATCTGTGGGAAGAGGATAGCTGGTCGAACTTGTGCCAGCCCTAGCAAGTGGGACGTCCCTCTGAGCCAACTTTGCCTTCATGTACCCAATAGGGTTATTTCGTCTCAGAAGTGCCAGTTCCTCGTCAGTCATTCGAGACAAAGAGGATTGAGGGAGTTCCACACGTAGGGGAGCCACGTCCATTTCAACCTCTATGGGTTCGTTGGTTGCATTACCATCCCCTTCATTCGTTTCGTGCTCTTGGTCTTCTTCATCCTCATCCAAGTCCACCACTTCGATACCATCCCTTTCACTGCTATTTGCGTTGGACTCCGTCCCAGCAGTCGAACCGTCATTGGCATTCTCCTCCTCAGATTCTTCGTCTGCAGATTCTTCGGCTCTTTGCCCAGAATCAGCTTTCTCTTCTTCAGTTTGAGTGTCCTTTGGGTCCTCTTGAAGAGTTTCAAGAGGGGACTTTTGAAGAGAAGCCCTTTGAAAATCCTCTGCAGATGTTTGAAGTGGTGTTTCGTTTATCTCTTTCAGAGGAATGGAGGTACCTTGATCATCCTGCTGTTCAGAAGTTCCAGCAAGAACCGCCATATTGGAGGAACCTTTATTTTGAACCAGGTTGCTGGAATCTCCTTGAGGAGAGGAGTTGAGCGGAGCAGCAGCTCTGGATGGTGAGTTCGAAGTAGTGGAAGCTGGATTCAAGATGTTCTGCAAGGAACAACAGAATGTTAAAAAAACATTCACCAAGGTAATAAGAAGTTATTATTGTCAAAAATTTAAAGGTTCAATTTACCTGTGGACTCTCGGAGGAGAGGTTACTAGCTATACGTTCCAACGTTGTGTTGGAGGTCGAAGGTGGATTTTTGGATTTGGGTGAGGGAGCAGTATCCCTGGAATCAAGTCCAGAGACACTAGTTGGAACGGTACTTTTCGAAATATCTTTCTTTGGCTTCTTCTTCGAAGCAGTGTTTAAGTTTCCTCCAGCCTTGGGATCTTCCCCAGTGGTGCTTGATTTCCGCTTCTCGGGAGTAGTAGGAGGAAGCTTGTTGGTCTGAAAGGATTTTAAACGAAGAGTTAGATGCAAACCATAAAACATGAGTGAATTCGAAACATCAAGGCTAAGTGATTACCGTTGGAATTGGAACACTGGTTGTTGTTGGTATTATTGTTGTTGTTATTGCAGCAATAATGGTTGTTTTGGGTGGAGTCACTTTGTCAGTAGTTTCGATGGAGGCTTGAGAGGCACTCCCTTCTTTCGACTTCGAGGCAGCTGTCTTTATCCTGATGGCTGAAAATCGAAACAATTAAAGCAAAGGTTAAAGATATGGAAAATAAAAGACGTTTGGGATTTTCCCAAGCATTCACACCTGTGCCTTGATCAGATTTAATTGACATGGCAGAAAGGTCGTATTGAAGGTGTCCTGGGAAATCATGAAGCCAGTATCAAGCCCATGTCACAGTCTCAGATGGCTTTGGTTTCCTTTGAAGATATTTGAACATCTATTTGCAAGTTAACCACCAAGGATATGGGGGAAACCAAGCCAGAGCCAGTTCTGAGGTAGGTAATCTGAGAAATTTAGGTGGATGCATTTCGAATGCCAACCTATACCTATCCTCAGGTGACAACCCTGAAGGAAGTTTTAACTTAGAAACTTTTTGTTTAAATTTTTCCTTCAAGGTCTCAGCCGCTTGATGCACAGTGGAGTCCAAGCGCGTAGGGTCATAAGTAGTTTCAAAATAATTTTGGAAAGCTTTAATCTCTTTGGCATGAGTAAACATACCTTTATTTGTTGGTACCTGCACATCGAAGGCATCAATTAGTTTATGTTGAATTGTAAGTGTATCGAACATATAAGTTTGATAAAACTTGGTCCACCGTTCCAGAAACCCTTTAGCTGTGAGATGGGTAGGTTCGAAGGTTATCAGCTCAAATTGGGCAAAGCCTTGATATTGTTCTTACTGTATTTTGGCTTCCCGTGCCTTGAAAGTTCGTCCAGAAGTGATGGCACTCTCAGTTTGAAATAAAGGTTCAGGAATCAGTTGGCATAAGCCAAACTGCCTCGAAACAAAGTTTGGTTGGTAGGCAAAGAGAAAAATCTGGTTCTTGGCTGGAGTTATTCTTGAAGAAATGAGTCTAGGTAGCAAAAAAGCTCTCCATACATCCTGAATCTCCTTGATCTTGATAGCTTCTGAGAGAGCCATGGTGAACCAAGAAGGTCCATGAGCCCTCGAAGCAAAAGGCGCCATGCTCTCTTCGAACTTGTGCCTTTTGGAGAATATCATGATGTACTTCGAGAATTGGACTTTGAAGTCATCTTTGTCGTCATTGGGAGTTAATCTTCGAAGCCTAGTGCCTTCGACTATCCTATCATTTATCTCAGAATCTTGCTCATCAATGGTGTTGGCGGTTGATAAGGAGGGTTCGAACATGGCATTTAGCCATAGTTGAAGTAACCAAAAAGGGCCAGCCAACAGAATATTTTTGGAGGTGTGGGATTTGAGGCTCGAAACAGCTGACCTCGGGCTTTCATAAAGGTCAACTAAGAGCAGTTCACTTAGGCACACTTTTCAATTTTCATGCAAGTCCCTAGCTAGAGGAATGAACCTACTAGCTACCTGTAGGGATCTACTGCAGAAAACGTATCTTGACAGCCACAGGGTTAAGAAAGCAATGTGCTCTACGTCAGACACATTGTCCCCCTCAGCATGGTAATGACTGATAAACTTGGAAAAACTGGCTAGCTTGACTTCGAAGTCAATTATGCTTGAATGTTCTTCGTTGTCGGGTATATAAGTTTCTCCCATTGGCGATAGCCTAGTGATGGCCGCTATGTCGAAGAAGGTTGGGGTGATCATTCCACCTGGGAGATGGAAAGTGTTATAGGTACTGTCCCAGAAATAGAGGGACGCGAATAGCAGAGGGTGGCTGTAGGTGAAACCAGGCTTCGATAGCTTAATCAGGTTATAGATACCTAATTCTTCCCATTGCTGGGATTTCTTAGCTTCTACTTTCTTGAACCAATTTTGATAAGCAATATCAGAGGTGGGGCAAGATCGAAATGGCTTAAAATTACTTTTTACATAATCCAATACAAAGGGGTCCTTAGTAGGAACAGTTGGGTTTTCTATGGTATTTGAACTAGAAGATTCTGCTGCCTTAGGGGCGTCCATTTTGTTAAACAAGGGTTTAAAACTATAACAAACTGGGAAAATCGTCCTGGTGTCTTTTAATATTTCAAAAACCGTAAGAGGGCCATTTAAAGCTAACCTCTTACCAGCAACGTTGGTAGGAATGAGTACCTGTGACGCATACAGCATTTCTTTTTCCTTTGAAATCATCTGAGGGGAAAGAACGGATTGACCTTGGTGAGTGATGATTTTACTTTCCATGGTAGTTCCTGCAGTTTTTCCTTTCTTCTTGGAGACTTTCTTGAGTTGGGATGAAGTAGAAGAAGACATTTTTTGAAAGATGTTGAAAGCTTGGGTTTTTTGACGAGAGAAGGAGGGTAAAAGATTTAGAGTGTGAAAAGAAAAGAAAAAGATTAAGTTGGTGATGTTTTATAATGGGGAAGTTTAAGCATCCACTGAATAAGGGTGTGATACGTGGAAATCATGGGTTGGTGTGATGAAGAGGTGGCGTAAAGTTAACATGGGTAATAGGCGTGATTTAAAGATAATCATTATTTGTAACTGCACCATGCTGTGAAGTGGCTCCAGGCGGTTAAGGAATCCAAAAGGTGCTATGATTGACGTGACTGGAGTCAAATGCATTAAATGTTACGATGATTCGAAAGTCACATCAAAATCTTGTGTAGATGTTTAAAATAGGTATTTCTCAGAGGAATCGAAATACATAGTTTAAAGGGGCAATTTGTTGGCTGAAGATTTTGATAATGTTATTAGAAGCCAAATGAATTAAACGTTTCGATCGAAATGAGGTAAAGCATCATGTTTCGAAGTAACAGAAGCAGTGTTTCGAATAAGCATGTCAAAGCTTGGAGCTTCGAGTGGCAATTATGGGAACATATCTAAAGAAGTCTCGAAATAACAACAAGGCTGTGTCTGGGAAGTGCGTTCGAAACGGAGAAGTACCAAAGCATTTGAAATTCAAATGGAAGCGGGACATTCGAAGTTTGAAAGTTATGTGCTGGAGCATTTGGGGACACGTGGAAAGAAGAAAGAGGCATTGTTCTGCATGTTCTGAACGTGGCATAATCCTATAGCAAGACCGTTATGGTCGAATTAGTATAAATAGAAGTCTTAGTATTAGAATTTCGTGTGTCATATCTATTGTACTAAATACTCAGTAACATTCAAACTACCACATGGCAAGGGAAACGAATGCAAGAGAAATGTACGTATGATAGCACCATGTATTTCTGATTTAATGAAAACCTTTTACCATTTCCAGCACTTTCCTTTATCTTTTTGTCAAATAACATTTACAATTTTTCTCATTTACAGTCTTTTCACTTCGAAATCTCTTCTTCAAAGTTTTACATTTTAATGCTTTCTTCACATTTCAAGCACTTTACATCTCAGAAAACTGTCATATTTTCCATACCTTTACCTTCAAGTCTTATCCTTCGAACGCATATTTTTACTTAAAGTCATTTACAGATTTCTTGCATTAAACGCTTTCTTCATATTTCAAACCTTTTACGTTCCAGAAATCCTTTACATTAACTGTTTTATAATTCGAAACCATTTACTTGACTTTTATGCAATTTTACATGTCTTTACAATTAACATTTATTCATGCAACTTAGTTTCGTACACGCACATTTTGATTACATCTTTAGACTTTTTGAGAGAGAAATCGAAATAAGCCAAACGCATATACAACACTCAAATATCAACCATGAATATCTGTTTGATCGTGAGAGTAACCTTAATGTCCAAGGAATCCTAGGATCAATCTAGTCGATCCTGTGAGTTACCAGAGGAATTGAATAACAGTCAGAAAGATTATTCGATAGTTTGGAAGACTAGCGGTTGTTTACCAGAAATCACTGGAAACACACGGTCCACCTTAAAATCGACTGAGTTGAGTATGTGGAATTTTTTGATGGCTCTGATACATTCTTCTCTGTTACGAAATTTGTCTTTCTCTTTTAAGTTTTCATCTGACTGTATATATGAATTGAAAAATAAATCAGAAGATGGTTCATCTCCGCCCATGTTGAAGTTTGTCATGTGCGGAGGTGGTGTGTAGATCTTGTTTGCAGGAATACCAGGTATCCCATCGTCTTTGGAATCATCATTGACCATTTCGTAAAACTCCAACTTATCATCTTCTTCTTCTTCATCAACGACATCTACTTCTGCTTGTTCGGTCTCCAAAGGATCAACCACTTGTGACAGTTGAGGCTCCCGCAGCATAATGTACAACTCAATAGAGTCGTATCCAGAATACTCATGACTGGAAAATATATTCTGAAGGTCCTCATCATATTGAACCTCAACCTTATAAAATATTATTTGGTTGTTACCAAAAAAATCAGATTCTGATAAAATATTTGTGTCACGGGGCCTCGTCCAAGTTTGGCCTCCAATCGTTTTTTGAAGTACAAGAAATTGGCTTTCCTATTTAAACAAAATAGGATGTTCTCAGTGTCTCTAAACAAAAACCCAGAGGTGGAAAGAATGTATGTCTCACCGTTGAAATGTGCACTGATCACATATTGGGGTGCAGAGGCCATTGTGTATGACTGTTTGAAGGTTTGAAGGTTCGAAGGTTTGAAGGTTTGAAGTTTATGAGTTAATTGCTGGAATTTTTTAATGTTCTAGTGTTTGAGAGATTAAGTGTATGACTATTTTGATAAATGTAAGATTAAATAGGTTGTACTGAATTTGAATTAACCAACATGCATGCAGAGATGCCTTCTCCAAGGTTGTCACCTAGTTTGCGCCTACACTGCACCTACACTACAACCTCTAAGGCGCCTCCCATCACGTCCAATAGTGTTACATGCATTCAGAGATGCCTTCTCCAAGGCTGTCACCTAGCCAGCGCCTACACTGCAACCCATGCCACCTCTTATTCGCCAATAGGGATGGCGACACCTTTCATTTTTGTACTCTTTCGCCAAGTCCAATGGCGCCTCCCTTCATGTCCAATCGTGTTACATGCATGAAGAGATGCTTTCTCCAAGGCTGTCACCTAGTCTACGCCTACACTGCACCTACACTGCAACCTCTAAGGCGCCTCCCATCACGTCCAATAGTTACATGCATTCAAAGATGCCTTCTCCAAGGTTGTCACCTAGCCTGCGCCTACACTGCAACCCATGCCACCTCTTATTCGCCAACAAGGATAGAGACACCTTTCATTTTTGTACTCTTTCGCCAAGTCCAATGGCGCCTCCCTTCATGTCCAATCGTGTTACATGCATGCAGAGATGCCTTCTCTAAGGCTGTCACCTAGCCTGCGCCTACACTGCAACCCATGCCACCTCTTATTCGCCAACAGGGATGGCGACACCTTTCATTTTTGTACTCTTTCGCCAAGTCCAATGGCGCCTCCCTTCATGTATAATTGTGTTACATGCATGCAATGATGCCTTCTCCAAGGCTGCCACGTAGCCTGCACCTACACTGCAAGAGTGACACTTATCATGCATGCATGCACCCACCTACCACCTCACTTACTCTATGAAAATTTTTTGCCTATAAATACAGAGCATTACATACTTCTCTCGCATCCACAATCATCTCACTCTCTTCTACAAACTCTTTCATAATCTCTTACAATTTCAAACTCTTTCATAATCTCAGGCATTTTCAACAATGGCTCTTCTCACAAACAATGGGCGATTCTCACAGAGGCACAAGGGACAACATTGCAGCATTTGTAAGTTTCTTTTATACTTATACATTTTTCATACTTCTAGTAATGCTTTGTCCATCTTACTTACCTACTCTTACACCTTTTACATTATTAACTTAGGATACTAAAAGATTCAGAATCCGGTCACACAACTACCTTGCTCCCGACCCGTTGATCGTACCATATCTCGATTAAGAAGGTTTTGGAAATGTTATAAAGATCTTCAACTGCACAATTGATTCAAAGTTCATACTTGCATTGTTGGAAAGGTGGAGACCAGAGACCCATACATTTCATCTACCAATAGGTGAATGTACCATCACACTAGAGGATGCGTACATGTTATTGGGTCTCCCTGTCAATGGTAAGGCGGTTAACGGGTCGGTTCAACAATCCAATTCTCTGTGTGAAGAATTGTTGGGCAGGGATATGGTTGGAGGTGGTGGTGCGAGAGGTCTGGGTATACTACTAACTGAGCTAAAAAATCATTATGCGACTCTGGAATTGAATAAAAATTCCTCCGAGCTATCTAAGGTAATAAAAGCTAGAATTTACATAATGATACTATTTTGAACCTTTTTATTTCCCGAAAGTACGGGAAATAGTGTAAATTTTATGTATTTAAATTTACTTAGAGACTTCGAAAAAACTATAAAGTATAGTTGGGGTTCTGCTGTTTTAGCCCATCTATACAGTTCCATGTGTAAAAATGCAATCAAGGAAAAATGTACATTTTATGGCTGCACTTTTTTACTTCAAGCCTGGGGTTGGTGGAGGATGGAGTCCCTAAACCCCGTCAACAACAACACATTCGTTTTCTCATACGCAACAAAGTAAGTCATCAAGTTATATCATTTATTACTATTCATCTCTTCACCAAATATATGATAAAAATAAAATATTTTGAATTTCCTTTAGGTATTGCGTGAGGGGTATGGATTACGGCAAGAATCCAAGATTCAATGTCGCACTATACCGCAATCTATTGGATCACCTTGGCCCGGATGATGTACGTCGTACCTTTCAACTTTTCTACTTTTAAATTATGTATATATTACGTTTTCATTAACCTGATTTAATTTTATCTTCAGTTTGTCTGGAGACCATATTTGGGTTTGGGCCATGAACCAAACTCCGAGGATGCAGCAATTTGGAGCGCAAAAACTGCAATCATACGGTTCAATATTGTGGAGATGCACCACAGCGACCGTGTAAAGATGCAGTTTGGAATGCATCAAGAGATACCCAGCGATCCGACTTGTTTGTCCCCGTGGCATCTCAAAAGGATCGACGCCCAATGGGGTCTTACCAACTGGAAAGACTTTGCTCCAGAATGGTGTAAGATGTGGCAGAGGCGTCACCGACATGTCTTGCAATTCCCAATTTTCCTCAACCATGGTAATATGCGACACGCAGATAAGTATTTATCTTGGTACAGATCGGTTAGTACCCCTGAAATGCACGTGTCTCATCCTAGGTATTTGGTTGACCCACGAACACAATGGACACAACCCTCATTTCCCCAACAACAAACCCAACACACATCAACCTCCCACCAACCAACCCCCCCCCCCCCCCCCCCCCGACGAAACAAAACCACAAACACCCAACCACAGTCACCGCCACAATACAATTACACCCACATGCCCCATAACCAACCACAATCACCACCTCAGTACCAATACCCCCATATGCCTCACACCCAACCACAATTTCAATCACAATACCAACACACCCGCATACCCCACACACAATTTCAGTCTTCTGCATATCCCAATATGGGCCCCTCAACATCCAACCTTAGCGCTGATCTGGGATTGTCCGAAGATTATGAACCAACCGACCCAACTTACCATCAACCACAACATCACCAAACCACTCAACATCTTCAATATCAAACACCTCAAGATCCATTTCCTTTCTATCTCCCGTACTCAGACGACCAGTGCTACAGACCAACCATGGAACTCCACCCACCACCAACACGACCAAACTTTGAGGGTATGGGTAACCGACTGTACCAAAGCGGATCTTCTAGATATGGAGATCTGACTGATTTCATGGATCTGGAATGCATTGACTTCGCTGGGCCATCGACCCTGCCACAGCAGGAAACACGACGAACCCAGCACGGGAAAGGCGAGGACGAGGATGCGGAATCGGGGGTCATTACCGGGTTCCGGGGGACCACTGATTAATCTGTTTTTTTAATGTAATAGTTATGTGTGTAATCATATTTTGTAAATAAAAAGTCAATTTTGTTGATCCTATATCGAATACGTAACGCACCGCATTTAAAATAAAAAACGTGAATATTTGCCTTGCAATTGCACTAAGGCGTCATCTCACTTGGCTTAGGGCAAGACTTTAACACCTAGGCGCCAAGTGAGATGGCGCCTCCCCTTAAAAATTAGGTGTAGGCGCCAAGTGAGATGACTCCTTTCTTGGAGAATTTTTTGAAACATGGTTATTTGTGTAATTTTTCTGAAAGATGGTTATTTACGGGGAAAAATTTAATACATAGTTATTTAATATATATATATATATATATATATAACTAATAATATTTTTAATTTAATAGTATTTAGTTGAGATCTTAAGTGTCTTTTCAATTTAATCAAAAGTTTTAGATTTGAATAATTCATATTTTTGCAATTTCTTTTGTAAGATATTCTCTTATTTTTAAATTGAATGACATGTTTATGAAAATTACCTATTATTTCAATTTTCAATATAATATTTATTATTGTTGGCTAATAATATATGTTAATTAAGAATATTTGAGCTATTATATTTAATATTTCATTTTGTATTGGGTTTAAGATAAAGGATACATAACAGATGACTACGATAGGACTTTTTAGGTTTATAATAATAATTTGAAATGCTATCGAAATTGATACTATTGTAAGTTTTGATTTATTATAATACTTTTAAAACATTATTATGGGATCCAATAAGATAAAATTATTTAAGAAAATGCTATAATCATGTCTTAAGAGTTAGACCATTTCTAGGATGTAGAACTAGATTAACAAATATTTTTTTCAGTCAATACTATTTCTTATTCAATAAGACGAGATACATTTGATATGTTAATATATAAACTTTCTTGAAAACGCCTTGCTTTAAATATCAGAAATAATGTAACATCTTTCGACAAAACGGAAGGCCCTCAAAGAGTGTGCCCCATCTTAAAAGCAAGTGAATGGTGAGATTAAAATGTATATTTTGGAACTTCAATTAAATATCTTTGTCGCTCTCAAAGATAATGTGTATGGTAGAACTTCAATCAAAGAAATATATTTGTATCATGTTGAAAAAGAATTACAAGTGTGAGTAGTGTGGAAAAATTTTACATTGGTTAGAAATATGGAGACTTGAATATTTATAAGTGGAAGGACTCACTCACCTATCACCTTAAGGTTTTGGGTGATTATATGTTGTCTCTCTCACTTATGTGTTGCTCTTGGTCCAATGTTGATGCTCCTCCTCATGAACTAACAAATGGTATCATGAGCCTTTGGTTCAAAAAAAGGATCGTTTAATTGTATCAAAATGTCCAGGAAGAGGTGTTTCGTTGAAATCGAAATACCCAAGAAGAGGTGTATCAAAATGTCTAGAAAGAAGTGTCAACGACGGTACAAGTGTACGTGGACAAAAAAGAGTTTCCACTTGAGGGAGAATATTGTGGATAGACTCGCACTTGAGGAGAAGTGTTGAAAAAAATTACAAGTGTGAGTAGTGTGGGGAAGTCCCACATTTGTTAGGATGTGGAGACTTGAGCATTTATAATTGGTAGAATTCACTCATGTATCATCTTATATTTTGAGTGATTATGCGATATCTCTCTCATTTGTGTGTTGCTTTTGCCCCAATATTATATGCTCTTCCTCATGAACTAACGCATCCCTTAAAGGCAACATTTATGTTGGAACTTTAATGAAGTATCCTTTCCACTCTTAGAGGCGGTGTTTATGTTGAAACTTTAATGAAGTGTCCTTGCCACCCTCAGAGGTGATGTTTATGTTTGAACTTCAATGAAGTATCACTGTCGTTCTCAGAGAAAATATTTACGTTGAAACTTCAATGAAGTATCCTTGCCACCATCAGAGGCAATATTTATGTTGAAGATTCAATGAAGTGTCCTTGCCACACTTACAGATAATACGCCAGACCTTAACAAAGAGAAACTCAAGCACCACTTGTGAGACTCACCTCAGGAAGAAGTTTATTTAGTTAAGGTGGTGTGAAAGAGGAACGCATTGAGTCCTTCCAGTCTTGAAGGATTTTCTTCAAGCAAGATATGAGTGACTTGCCTTAAGCAATTCCAAAGGGACTCAAACTATCATCATTTCTTAGGGTTAAACATCTAGCGGTGTCTTTTCTGACTCAAGGAATAATAGAAAATTAATAAATATACCACCTAACATGGTAGTATTGTCATAAAAAACCATAAATGACGATGTTTTAAGTAGACCTTCGACGGTGCAGCGACGCATATTATGCACACAAAAAATACTCAAAATTTGTAATGAAAGGCCCAACCTATCTAAGCCTCGCCCAAGGGATTGAGCTATATGTTTCATCAGGATAAAAATTTCCTTAGGATATGAATTAGATGTCTGACATAAGCAACCCCTATTGTGGATGCCTAAGGACTTGCAGAACACTTGGAGTAAATCATTCGCCATTTCCAAGACCATATACTTGAAGGATTGTGTTTTGGAATAATTTCCTTAGATCCTAAGAATGAGATCTAAGAATATGCGATACAAGACCCTTGCCTCAACACTTGTCACCCAACGTATTGAGACAAAGTGCCCAGACACAGGGCCTGAGGTCACCCAACACATAGTAACATGCCATCTATACCAGGTTAAAAGGTCGCCCTATTGGGCTTGGACCACTCGAACTAATTCCCATTTTTGTTGCACAGTAAACATGAGTGATGATGTGTCCAAGTGGTGACTAGAGAGAGAGAGAACATGTTTACTCTACTTTACCACTCTGATAAGAGAATTAGGGCAACCACTGTCTAGCACGGGCTCAAAAAAATCCTCTATATATACCTTATAGGATGGAAAGGGATCTTCAATCTTTATTCCATAAGTCATACACAAAGTTTCTTACAACCCTATTTGAAATTGTCTTAAAATACAACTAAATATCCTAACATCACATACAACACTACATACCAAGGGAATGTCCTTATTATATTTTTTAATAATCATGTTTATGGTTTTTTTTTATTTAAATGTTATAAGCTCTTCCTTCTTTCTTTCAAGTGTTATAAATTAGGGGCTATTTTATTTTCTTTTTAAACAAATTTAGAGTTCTTCTAAAAAGCCTAATAAACATAAAATAATATATTATAAAAAAATTATTCTATAAGTGTTATATTAACTAAAATATAACTTAATAAACACATGTTATGGACACAATAATAAAAATATTATTTACTTTTTTAATTTATACAATTTTTAATATAGAAAAAATGTTAACGGATTTGATCGCACCTGATCAGGAGGGGTCGTTAATGGTCAACGAGCTTGAGTCGAACAATGATTGAAAGTGAAGTGGGTGGGGAGTGTACCTGCAAGGTACTCCGATGTCAAAGTAAGAATGAAGACAATCAGAGTGCAAGTACGAAAGTGAGTGAATGAATGAATATCTAACCCTCTCATGTGAGACGGTATTTATAGCCTCAGTGTTGGGCCAAGATCTTTGTTATTGGGCCAACAATAAGGCCCAATAACAAAGACTTCCAGAGTTACGTGAGTAGTGGAGTCTAGCATATGGCCTCCTCTCTGGTCAACTGCCCCGAGAAGATAGGGAAGTTGGACACGAAAGGTGGTGGTTATGGACAACTATGGGTCATGTTCCTCTAATGGACATGTGGGGAAATCCCCAACGGTTATTGGTTTGGGTTGGATGCCATTGCGCCTTAGCAGAGGCGCTAAATTGGGCCTCCCCAATGATGGGCTAAGTGCCAGCCTATTCCAGAACAGGAGCCCCCCAAGTTATTGCTCTTGGGCGAAAGAGCGGTGACTTAGAATCAGTTAACTGTCGGGGAAAGACTACCCAACAGGGGAATAAACTTTTGCCCTCGACGCTCGGGGAAGAACCAGCGTAAATAACCATCGTGCTTTCGTCTCCCTGTTGACTCCCTGTATGGTATGGGCGGTTGTTTTGAAGGACCTTCCTTGGTTGATTCATCAACTATCTGTCTTGAAGTGAGTGCTCATGCGAGATTTTCACATGCGGGGAAACACATAGTTTCTCCCTGGATTTGTATTCTTGTGGTGCCCGTAAAAAGGGTGTCATGACGATGTCTAGCATTTGTTCACCAATGAAGACTTGAAATGATGTCAGTCTATGGTTTCACGTGTGGGATTTTCTGAAGTTAAAACGGAGTGTTACTTCTCGTGTCATACGTGGCAGTTATTTACAATGCCATCATTTCCTAGGGCAGCCTATGAGCCTAGCAATGATGACTTTTCGCACGCTACCTCGTATGGTGGGGAATGGATATAAAAGGTAAGATATGAAATTCACTTGAGCATTTTCAACTTTGCTCTCCTCATGTTTCTTCTTTGTTCGCGAGTTGCGCTACTGCTGCCATCGCCTCCGTAGAAATTCCCATTGTTCATCCTTCTCCAAGTAAGTGGTTCTCTTCAAACATGTTATTTATTTTAGGGTTTTAGATGAACGAATGAAGTTTCAGGCGAAGTTCATGAATTCTGGATGAAGATTCGTGAGTTTTTGATGGGGTTCATAAATTTCACATGAAGATTCATGAAATCTGGATGAATATCCATGAACTTCATATGGGTTTGTGTTAAGGATCTTTCCTCGCGATTTTATCTGTCGGGGAGTATGGTCATGATTTTATGCTTATTCGAGGGGAGTTGCTTCCTTACGCGTGAGCCATCAAGGGCTTGAGTCGAAGATCTATCCTCGAGGCGCTACTCACCCTTTCACTTGACTTGCGATGGAAGGGTGGACTTGATGATGTCGAATTCACTATTTCCCCTACTTTTCAGGTCAGATTGCTCAACCGGTCGAAGAGGCCATTTTACCCGACTCCAATGGAGAGGAAAATTTGAATACGGGCATCTTCCTGAATTGGGTCGCGCCTTATCCTAGAAATTTGATGTCTCGGTTTGTTCATGATTCATCGGATGCGTTCAACGTTGTCGAGGAGAAGGAAGATGATGCTCTCGCTTCCTGGTCAACTCTCATTCTGAACAAGCACAGGAGGATCTGCTTAACTTTCTCGGGCACGCGCTTCCCCATGTATGAGTTTGCCTTTAAGGAAGTGGGGATGTGCATGCCTTTTACGGACTTCCAGGTGGGGTTTTTAAATGGTTAGAAGTGGCACCTTCTCAACTCCACCAGAACGCGCTTGTGTTTATGAGGGGATTCAAGATCGTTTTTTGATACCTTAACATTGGTGCTACAATGACCTTGTTCTTCCGGATCTTCCACCTCTAACGGCAAACGTTTGATTGCCTCTAGGCCTGGGTGTCGTTCAAGCAGTTCAGAAAGTTGTTTCGACCATACCTGGAATCTGTCCAACATTTTAAAGAGAGGTTCTACATCGTGAAGCCTCTATCAGACGCGGCCATGGAATCCTTGTACGAGCATTTTGTTGAGATCAATGACGATCGGGAAGTGACAAAGTTAAGGGCAAAGTTCCCCCTTGAGTGGCAGAGGAAACACTTCGAGGAGAAACCAGAATGTTACGCAGTAAAGCCCAAGAAGCTGGACGCCCAAGATAGGCTTTCTTATGATAAGTTGGTGGCCTACGTCAGGAGTTTCTCACTCGCTGTATGCATGGATTCGAACAACATCTTCATTCTCAATGATGAGGGGGAGCATATTTATGTTTCCTGCCTCAAAAACACGAAGGCGCTCCTCGAGTGTTCTTATGATGAGGAATCTTTGAGACTTTTAGGTAGGGGGCATGCCCGTAATAAGTATTTTGTCTGTTTTGTTTCATAGACTAATGTTTCCTTTTTGCATTGCAGACCAAATGACGACCATCCCGTAACGCATGCTCAAATTGAGGCCTAAGGGCACCAAAACCATGCCCAGGAACCGTGCTGCCGAGATTTGGGGATATACCAAGCATGATGCCCATATTGACGGCTCATATTCTCCTCAAGGTGATCAAGTTTCTCCCCCTGAACAGCCCACGAAAAGGAGGCGCGAGGAAAGTTCCGAACGAGTGGTCGCTGCAGATAAGGGCAACACTGTCGGGGAGACTTTTCTGTTGCCCCTTGTTATCTCAACTGTAGTATCTTTAGCGGGGACCACTCTTTAGGTCTCCATTAGGAGGAAAGGGAAGCTATTATGTCTACGGATAAGGAGATCCAGCGGAAAAACTTATCTGAGAACGTGGACGTTGTAATGAGGGTTCTTGAGATTGCTTTGACCCTAAATAACGCGGCGACATGCTCACAAGCCTCTCTTGACAAAGTGGATGCCTAGATTGCCAAGCTGTAGGAGTACAATGAAAACCTGAAGAATGATATCATCAATCATCAGGCGAAGTATGAGGCGCAGGTCAAGCTCCTCAAGGAGTTAAACGAGATAATACCGCAAATGGATACCATGACCAAGGATAACGAATGAATGGTCGCCCAGGTAAAGGAGCTGGAAGCGATCGTGGCGCCCGCGGATGAGGAAACTGACGCAAAGAAGGTCCTTCTGACTAGGAATGAGCTGATTATCTATATTTGTTTTCTTGAGCAGGATGTCGTGGATGCCCTTGGTTATGGCTTTAACACCGTCGTAGAGCAACTCAAAATTATCAATAATGGGGTTGAGCTCGTGAACAAAGGAGTTGGGCCTTTCAACCAAGTTGTCGACGGGAAGATAATTTATCCTCCCGACAACAATCCTAAAGAGGAAGCAGATGGTGAGGAGGATGGGTATGAAGACTAGTGGAGTTTTGGGTCTGCGTGCCCGTATGTTTACCCGACCTGCGCACCAAATTTTTGTTAGTTTTGGACAAGGGGATCTTCCCGTTTTTTGAATGTTTTCCTTTAGTTTGGGCTTGCGTGCCCCTCTTTTGTAATGTATAGACAACAACAGCCTTTGTGGTTGGCCTTTGAATGTTTTTACTTTTCCTGTATATTATGTATTTAGATATACAATCATTGTGTTTGACATGTTTATTTCGTGGTGTGGAGGCGATAAGTTGGGAGTCCGTGAAGATTTTCACTTCGTGGGCGCCTAGGTCTTCGTCCAGTCTTAGTCCCACGAGCAAGGCCTCGTACTCGGCTTGTTTGTTTGATGTAGGATACGACATAGTGAGCGAATGTTTGACCATAATTCCCTCTTTGTTCTCGAGGAGGATGACTTTCCCGCTCCCGGTCAAGTTGGACGCTCCGTCTACAAAGATTCTCTATTTGTGGTCCCCTCTTGTAGGGGGCTCGTGGGTGGTCATCTCTGCGACGAAGTCGGCCAGTACTTGGGCTTTGAGTATTTTCCTACTTTCGTACTGGATGACGAACTCCAAAAGCTCTAGGGACAACTTCAGCATTCGACCGGCCATGTCTGGTCAACCTAGGAGTTGCCTTACGGGTTGATTGGTTCGCATGACGACCGTGTGGGCTAGGAAGTAACATCTGAGTCTCTTTGCCGCATTAATAAGGGCTATGGCTATTTTTAGATCTGTTGATATCTGACCTCAGGGCCTTTCAACGCTTTGCTTGTAAAGTATATTGGTTTTTGCATGTCTGGTGTCTCGCGGACGAGGGTCGCGCTTACGACCTCGGTTGAGACGGCCAGGTAAATGAACAAAGTTTCCCCATTCTTTGGTCGTGATAGAACGGGAGGTTGCAAAAGGGCTTGCTTGAGGTGGAGGAGGGATTGCTTGCACTCCTCGGTCCACTCGAATGCCGCCTCTTTGCACAAGAGTTTGAAAAATGGGAGTGCATATTGCACGCACTTTGCCACGAAGCGAGAGAGCAAGGTGAGAATTTCATTCAAGACTTGTATGTATTTTTTCGAGTTTGGCGTATGGAGCTCGGAGAACACCATACATTTTTCGGGGTTGGATTCGATTCTTCATTCGGTTAAATAGAAACCAAGGAATTTTCCTGCTTTAACCCCGAAGGTGCATTTCTCTGGGTTGAATCTCATCCTGCACTGCCTTGCTTGGTCGAATACTCTTTTTAAGTGAACTGTGTGATCAGTCTCTGCTCGAGACTTGATGATCATGTCATCCATGTATACCTCGAGCATGTCCCCAATCTCACCGCGGAAGACTTTGTTCATCATCCGCTGATATATCGCGCCCACATTTTTCAGGCCGAAGGGCATTACATTATAGTAATAGTTGCATGACCCGATCATGAAAGTCATGCACTGTTCGTCGCTCATCACCATGAGAATTTGATTATAACCTGAATATGCATCCATAAACTATAAGAGTTTATAGTCGGCCGAGTTGTCGACCAACATGTCAATATTAGGTAAAGGATATGCATCTTTAAGACATGCCCGATTATGATCAGTATAATCAACACACATACGCCATTTTCCATTATTTTTTACAAGTACAATGTTGGAGAGCCATATTGAATACCGGACCTCAGAAATAAAATTTGCATCTATGAGGTCTTTTATAGCTTTTTCAGTAGCCTCCACTTTCTCAGGAGACTGCCTACGCCTACATTGAACTACTTCCTAAACGGCAGGATATATAGCGAGCTGGTGGCAAGCGACCTCAGGATCCAGTCCGGGCATTTTTGCATCACTCCAAGCAAACAAATCAACATTCATCCCCAGGCAGGCTTCGAGCTACTTCTTTTCCAGACCAGGGAGTTCGGCCTCAATCTTCATGCCTATGTTTAGGTCGTCGCCGAGGGGGATGATTTCAAAGTCTCTGTCGGGGATGGGACGAAGAAGATATTATTCACCATTTGGGACTTCTCCTTCATCTTTGGTGAAACGGGTGTCGAGGTCGATATAGCTTATATTGGGTGGAGTCTCATGTTCTTCAGCTTGAGCGGGTTTGTCTGCCGAGGGAGCCACTACTGTCGAGGAGGTTGCTCCATTGGCAGCTCGTGGCCTAGTGTCGACCATGTTCTGTCCCTTGGAGGCCGCATTGAAACCTCTCCTGGAAGTTGGGATCTCCCCGTGGATGGTGGCGACACGGCCCCTCTTGGTGTAGAACTTCATCTTCAAGTGCACTGTGGAGGGTACAACAGTCAGCTCGACCAGTGATGGTCTCCCCAAGATACAATTATAGAGAGACGGGTAGTCGACCACCAAGAAATGAACCTTGACCTATCGGGTTGCAGTTTCTATCTCGAATGTGACGAATAGCTCGACATAACCCTATGGCCTAGAGGTCAAACCGTTGAAGCATTACAGTTTGGACTCCATGTATGGTGACAGGTGAGATCTGTTGAGCTGTAGGGTGAAAAATAGATGAGTGTACATGATGTCGACGGAACACCCTTCGTTGACCAGGATGCGATGTACATCGAAGTTGGCCATCCTTGCTCTCACCAGCAAAGGAATGTTAGAGTTGGGGGCTCCACCGAGCAGCTCCTTGAGATAGAAGGTGATTGGCTCGGATTTTCCCTTGAACCTATCAAGGGCCGTAGCCTGGACCGGGGCTACATCTGTCAGCTCGTTGAACTTCCTCTTCATTGAATTCATAGAGACGTCACTGAATCCCCTGCCGGATATGATCATGGTGGAGGGGAATTTTTCCTATCAATTGTGGGTGAACAATGGCTCATCATCTTCGAGGTCGTCGGGGATGTAGAAGTCCTCAGGCCGGAAGACGCACAAAGCGACTTGGAGGGAACTAACCTCGTCGAAGGGTCGTGCCTCCTCCTCGACCTCTTTCACTTTGTGGTTGTCGCAATGATGGGCGTAGTTCTTCTTATAATGCCCAAGCCTCCCAGCTTTAATGAGGGTCTCGATGGTGTCCTTTAGATGGATGCAGTCTTCGGTGATGTGGCCATGGATTCGATGGTACTGGAAAATTTGGTCTTGTCGACCCCATGCTTGGGGGTTGTTGGTTTGGGCCGTCGCATACTTCCATCCTTGAACTCTACGTTGGCACATTCCGCGAGGATACGCTCGTGAGGAGCGGTTAACAGGGTGTACTCGGTGAAGCGCCCAGCTAGGCCTCTGTGCTCGTGGGAGTCATGAGGTATCTCGTCCCTCCTCTTGTCTCATGCATGTTGAGATGGCCCAACATCATTTTACCTTGAAGAGTTGGGTCCTTCACAGTTTCTGGGATCATGAACATTGTTGGCGACCTCTTTCTCCTCGTACGTAATATAGAACCGTGCTTTCTGAAGGCGTTCTTCCAATGATTTGGGGCTCTCGATGCCGACTACCTTTTGTAAATCGCTTCCCTGGAGGAGTCCTCTCTCTAGTAAGTACATCTTCATGCGATTGGTGTTGTGGACTTGGATGGCCTCACGGTTAAACTGCTCAATGTAGTTTTAGAGGGATTCGTCGTTCCCCTGGATAATGGCCTTGAAGGATGCTTCAATCTTTAGGTGTCATCGTGAGGCTATGAAGTTGTCGGTGAATTGGGTTTTCAGGCTCCTCCATGATGTGATGGACTCGGGATCGATGCCTTTGTACCAGTCCATCGCAATTTCCCTTAAAGTTATGGGGAACAACCTGTATTTGATGGCGCCCCCGATGTTGTGGAAGTGGATCATTGCCTCGAAGGCCTCGAGGTGGTCGTCAAGATCTATGGTGCCATCATAATTATTTAGAGGGGGAGGCTTCTACATCCCCTTGGGAATAGGGGCCTCAATAATTGCCCAAGAAAGTGGACCGCAGGGGTCGTCTTCATCGCTTCTGTCCCGAGAGTCGGATGGGGAAGCATCGAAGCGGGGACTTCTTCGGTGAGAGTTTCTTGCCTGAGGTCTCTCCTCCTCGGGGTGCTTTTTACTTTTGTTCCTCTGAGGAACCTGGGACCTTCGTTCCCTGTGCGGAGTGGTGCGGTCATGCTTCTTGACAACTTCGGGTTGGGTCCTCTCCAATCGAGGGCTTCGCCCGGTACAACGGGGAGAGGAGCTACGAGAATCCTCTTGTTGGTGTCTCCATGGAGGAGATCGCGAACGGCCCTCACGATGTCGGGGAGACGGTGTGCGCGAGTCAGGTCTTCTATGCCTTCTGGGCGAGCGGAGGGTCCTCTCCAGCATGGCCAGGCATTTGCTCTGTGAGAAGATCATGTGGTTGGTTTGGTTGATCTTCACAAACAGAGCCTGGGTGGTAGGATTAACATTGACGGGCACCGAGATTTCTTGGTACACCACGGGCTCGTCCATGTGCAAGTGAGGATTGTCGAGCGAATATGGACAAGTGGAGGAAGAAGCAGTTCTTCTGTCCCTGATGTCGCTCTTGTGGTCGCCATTGTTGTTGTTGTTGGAAACCTCGGCGAAATGCACGTTTTTGTCACCGTTGTTGATTTGGTCGGCCATGACAATTGGAAGGTTGAAAGTTGCTTTAGTCTTGAATTGAAAGAGGACAAGGAAGTTGGTTTCCCATAGACGATGCCAATGATCGTACTTGATCATGAGGGATCATCAATGGCCCACGAACTTGAGTCAAACAACGGTTAAAAGTAAAGTGGAAGAGGGGTGTACATGTAAGGTACTCTGATGTCAAAGTAAGAATGGAGACAATCAGAGTGCAACTACGAAAGTGAGTGAGTGAATGAATACCTAACCCTCTCATGTGAAAGGATATTTATAGCCCCAACGCAGGACCAAGATCTTCGTTATTGGACCAACAATAAGGCTCAATAGTGAATACTGTCAGGGTTACGTGAGTAGAAGAGTCCAGCATATGGCCTCCTCGCAGGTCAATTATCCCGATAAGATGGGGAAGTTGGACTTATTATTCTCGGTGGGCAGGAACGTGGTGGTGTTTACAGTGATTTCTGGTAAACAACCGCTAGTCCTCTAAACTATCAAATAATCTTAATGACTGTTATTTAATCTCTCTGGTAACTTGCAGGATCGACTAGATTGATCCTATGGGGTATTGGTCGTTTGGATAAATCTAATTGCAAAACTGATATTCATAGTTAGGATTTGTATTTAGAATGTTTTATAGACGTTCAATTCACTTCGATTACCATGTTAAAAGAATCTAATGACATGATCAAGTAAAGAAATACGAAACTGAATTGAATGAATAAAGATTCGATTGCAAAGAAATATTTAAATGCAGAAATAAGTAAATGACTTTGAATGTAAAGACTTTAATGTAAAAAGCATGAATATAAAAGCATGAAATGTAAAAGAGTTTCTGAAATGTAAAGGATTCGAATAGAAGAAAAGCGTTTAAATGCAAGAAATAAGTAAATGACTTTGAATGTAAAGACTTTAATGTAAAAGGCATGAATATAAAATCATGAAATGTAAAAGAGTTTCTGAAATGTAAAGGATTCGAATAGAACAAAAGCGTTTAAATGCAAGAAATAAGTAAATGACTTTGAATGTAAAGGTATTTGAATGACATTGACATGAAAATGGAAGATAAACTGGAAAAGATAAAGAGTTTTACTGAATTATAAATGTTTGGTGTTATCATACGTACACTGTTCGAGCATTCGTTTCCCTATCCATGTGGTATTTTGAATGTTTACTGAATTTTGTACAATAGATATGACACACAAAATCCTAACACTAAGACTTCTATTTATACTACTTCGACCATAACGGTCTTGCTTATAAGATTCTACCATGTTCGGAACATGCAGAGCACTGCTCCTCTCTAGCTTCCACGCGTCTTCGAACGCTCCAGCGCATATATATTTGAATTCCAACATCCCGCTCGCGTTTGAATTTCAAATGCCTTGGCAATCTTCGCTTCGAACTCATTTCACAGACACAGTCTCGTTACCACTTCGAGGCTTCTTTTAAATATATCTTCACAACTGTCACTCGAAGCTCCGAGCTTTGACATGTCCGTTCGAAGAACCGCTTCTACCATTCCGAACTGTAACATTTTGCTTTATTCCAACAAAACATCCATATTGCTTCATTTCGAACTGTATCATCAAAATCTTTAGCCAACAAAATGCCCCTTTAAAATATGTATTTCGATCCTTTGAGAAACACTTATTTTAAATATATTTGCAAGATTTTGATGTGACTTTTGAGTAATCATAACATTTACTGTGTATGACTTCAACCACGTCAATCACGATGCCTCTTGGATTTCTTAACCGTCTTGAATCAGTATTCACAGCATGGTGCGGTTATAAAACAATGATTATTATTAATCACACTTATTACCAATATCAGCCTTTACGCCACCTCCTCCTCTATCCAACCCACGACTCCCACGTATCCTAGTCTCACTTAGTGGATGTTTAAGCTTCCACACTATAAAAACTAATCAACTTAGTCTTTTATTCTTTTTTCACATTCTGAAACTTTTTCTTCCTCTCCTCTTACTAAAACCCTAAAACTTCCAACAATCTTCAACAATGTCTTCAACAACATCATCCCAACTGAAGAAAACTTCCAAGAAGAAAAGCAAGAACACAGGAACAATCATGGAAAGCAAGGTCGGTACTTATCAAGGTCAATCTGTGCTTATCCCTCAAATGATCTCCAAGGAAAAGGAAATGCTCTACGCCTCTCAGGTATTGATTCCAACTAACGCTGTTGGAAAGAGGTTTGCTCTAATGGGTCCTCTTACAGTTTTTGAAATCTTGAAAGATACTAGAAAAATCTTCCGTGTCTGTTACAACTTTAAACCCTTGTTTAATAAGATGGATATCCCTAAAATAGGCGAGTCTTCTAATTTGAAAACCATAGAAACTCCAACCGTTCCCCCAAAAGATCCCTTTGTGTTAGACTACGTGAAGAGCAACTTTAAACCATTCCGATCCTGCCCTACCTCTGACATAGCTTACCAAAACTGGCTCACCAAAGTAGAAGCCAAGAAATCCCAGCAATGGGAGGAATTAGGAATCTATAATCTGATTAAGTTATCGAAACCAGGCTTCACCTATAGTCATCCACTGTTATTTGCATCCTTATATTTCTGGGACAACACCTACAACACCTTTCATCTCCCTGGGGGAATGGTAACACCCACGTTTTTCGATATAGTAGCCATCACTGGTTTGTCACCAGTAGGAGAAACCTACATCCCTGATAATGAAGAACACTCCAGCATTATTGACTTCGATGTCAAATTAGCCAGTTTTTCCAAATTCATTAGCCATTACCACACTGAAGGAGATAGTGTGTCAGATGTGGAACATATTGCTTTTCTCACTTTATGGTTATCAAGATACGTATTTTGTAGCAGGTCCTTACAGGTAGCAAGCAGGTTCATCCCTTTAGCTAGAGACTTACATGAGAATAGGAGGGTATGTTTGAGCGAACTGTTACTTGTTGATCTTTACGAAAGCTTAAGATCAACCGTTTCGAGTTTGAAATCCCATACTCCCAAAAACATCCTTCTAGCTGGCCCCTTCTGGTTACTCCAATTATGGCTTAATGCCATGTTTGAATCCTCATTATCAACTGTTGACACCGTTGTTGAACAAGATCCGGAGATAGCGAATAGAATTATTGAAGGTACAAGGCTGCGAAAACTCACCCCGAATGATGATAAAGATGACTTCAAGGTCCTTTTCTCAAACTACATCATGATTTTTTCCAAAAGACACAAATTTGAAGAGACCATGGCACCCTTTGCTTCAAGGACTCATGGACCATCATGGTTCACCATGTCTCTTTCAGAAGCAGTTAAAAGTAAAGAAATTCAAGATATTTGGAAAGCCTTTTTGCTTCCTAGATTAATTTCCTCACGAATCACTCCTTCCAAGAATCAAATCTTCCTCTTTGCCTATCAACCTAACTTTGTTTCCAGACAATTTGGCCCGTGTTAGTTAATCCCTGAACCTCTGTTCCAAACACAGAGTGCCATCACTTCTGGTCGAACCTTTAAAGCAAGAGAAGCCAAACTGCAACAAGAACAATATCAAGACTTCGCTCAATTCGAACTACTACCTTTTGAACCCACACACTTCACAGCGAAGGGTTTTCTAGAATGGTGGACTAAGTTCTACCAATCTTATATGTTTGATATCCTCTCCATTCAACAGAAACTAACTGATGCGTTCGATGTGCAGGTACACTCCAAGAAAGGTATGTTCACTCACACCAAAGAGATTAGGGATTTTCAGAACTATTTCGAAACAACTTATGATCCTACACGCTTGGAAACCACTGTGTATCGAGCATCCCAGACCTTGAAGGAAAAATTTAAAGAAAAAATTTCTAAGTTCAAACTTCCTACAGGGTTGTCACCTGAGGATAGGTATAGGTTGGCACTCGAAATGCATCCACCTAAATTTCCTAGATTGCCTACCTCAGAACTGGCTCTGGCTTGGTTTCCTCCATACCCTTGGTGGTTGACTTGCAAAGAGATGTTCAAATACAAATATCAAAATAAACTAAAGCCATCTGATACTGTGACATGGGCTCGTCATTGGCTCCATGATTTCCCATGACATCTTCGCTATGACCTTTCTGCCATGTCGATTATATCTAATCAAGGCGCGGGTGCGAATGCTTGGGAAAATCCCAAATGTTTCTTACTTTCTTCATTTTTAACATTTACCTTAATTGTTTCGATTTTCAGCCATCAGGATAAAGTTTGTTGCTTCGAAGTCTAAAGAAGGAAGTACCTCCCAACAATCTGTCGAAACCACTGATGATGTACCCTTAACCATACCAACAACAACTACTGCAACAACAACAACACCAGCAATAACAACTGTTCCAACTCCAAAGGTAATCAATTAGCCCTGATGTTTCGAATAAACTGAAATTCATGATTTAGATCTAACTCATGTTTAAATCTTTTCAGACTAACAAACTCCCACCAACCACTCCGAAGAAAAGGAAACCAAGCACTACTGGGAAGAATCCCAATGCTAGAGGGAATTCACCAACCGCTTAGAAGAAGAAGCAGAAGAAAGAAGTTTCCAAAGGAGCTGAACCAACTGGCATTTCTGGACTCGATTCCAGAGATGTTGCTCCCTCAACAAAATCCAAAAATCCACCTTCGACCTCCAACGTAATGTTGGAACATATAGATAGTAACCTTTCCTCTGAGAATCCACAGGTAAATTGAACTCGAATCTTTAACAAAAATAGTTATTCATTACCTTAGTGCATGCTCTTAATATTCTTTGTCTCTGTAGGACATTTCGAACCCAACTCCTACTACTTCGACTCCTCCATCAAAGACTGTTGCTCCCATCAACTCTTCTCCTCATGGGGACTCCAGTAACCTGGTGTAAAACAAAGGATCCTCCAACATGGCGGTTCCGACTGGGGCTTCAGAGCAACAAGATGACCAAGGCACTTATCCTCCTTTGAAAGAAACGAACGAAGCAACGCCTCATGAGTCTGCAGAGATTTTACCAGAAACTTCTCTTCCAAAGTCTCCTCTCGAAACCCTTCAAGAGAGCCCAAAGGACAATCATGCTGAAGAGGAGAAGGCTGATTCTGATCAAGAGAATGAAGAATCTGCAGAGGAAGGATTCGAGGAAGAAGATGCCCAAAATGGTTCGACTGATGGAACAGAGTCAGATGTCAATAGCAGTGAGAACAATGATATCGAAGTGGTGGATCTGGTTGATGATGAAGAAGGCAATGAGCAAGAAAAAGGTGAAGGTGATGGTGACCAGACCAATGAGCCTATGGAAGTCGAGATGGATGTGACTCCCTTGCGTATGGAACTTCCTCAATCGTCTCAATCTCAAGTGACTGAAGAGGAGTTAGCTCTCCTAAGACGAAATGACCCAATTGGGTATATGAAGGCTAAACTAGCTCAAAGGGACACTCCTCTTGCTAGGGCTGGTACTAGTTCGACTAACGATCCATTGCCCTCAGATGATAGAGTTGTACTCCTTAACAAAATTAGGAGAACAATCCTTGATGTGGACTTGTTCGAAGTGCTCAAGAAGGATAGTACAGCTTGCTATACCATGAAGGAGCTACTTACGCAAGTTAACCTCGCCACCTGCTCTTTGCCAGTCAGCACCATATTATTTGATCTTCAAGCTTTGTTAGATAACTTGACTGGGTGTCTTCTTCAAGGCGAATTTTCTACTAATAAGGTCTAGGAGAAACAAACTGCCATGGGCGCTGCTTATGAGCATGCTTCGAAGCTCTCTAAAGAAGCTGAAGACCAAGCCATGCATATAAAGCAAGCCAAAACTGACTATGAAGCTCGAGCTTAGTCTATTCTTCTCTGGGAAAAGCAAATTCAAGAGCTCCAATAAAAGGTTAAGGAGGCTCAACAACAACAATTGGCATATGAAACCAATACTGCTGGCAATCAGTTCGAAGAGCTCCTCAACAAAGGACTTGCAGAAATGGAAGCAGCAGAGCAACTTAAGGGAGAAGTAGCTACCCTGGAAGGAGCAAGGCGCTTCACTCAATAAAGGCTTGAGTCCTTTCGGAGTACTTTTGATAGATTGAGGAACAATGCCTATTTTTAAATCTCTGTTTATTTAATTAGTTTTGAATCTTGGTTGAATTTTGGTCTGTAATATCCAAACAACGCGATTTTGGCAATCTATATTACCATTTTGGCATTCCTTTATGATGTTTCGATTATGTTGTTATTATTCGAATCTCCTGCAGGCGTGGCTTATATTTCTTTAAACATTTCCCATTAACCTTTAGGATTCTCTTATCATCAGCCAACTCTTCGATTTCATATGCATTGTTTGAAAATATCTTTACTATTCGAAAAGGTCCTTCCCAATGAGGTGACCATTTACCTAATGTTTTATTTTTCTTGTCCATGGGCAATATGACTTTCCAGACTAAGTCATTAATAGTGAATACTTTTCCTTTCACCCTTTTGTTATATGCCCTGGCTACCCTTTCCTTTTGTCTCATTAGGATTTCCAATGCATGCAATCTAACTTCATCTAACTCAACTAACTCATTCATCATCATCTCCCAATATAATGCAGATGGGATCTCGTTTTGTCTTTGAATTCGAACTGATTGTAGATGAATTTCTACTGGTAGAACTGCATCATGACCAAATGTTAGTTGGAAAGGCGTGGTGTTAGTAGCTTCTTTAGGAGATGTTCTACAGGCCCATAGTATTTGGTCCAAAGTCTTGTGCCAGTTCCTTGGCTTTTTACCAACCTATTTCTTAATTAACCCTATTATCACTTTATTGGCTGCTTCGACCTGACCATTTGCTTGAGCATAATATGGTGTTGATGTTAGTAATCTAAACCCCATCTCTTGAGCAAATTCTTGCATCTTCCTACCAGTAAACACAGAACCTTGCTCTGTGGTTATGCTCTCTGGCAATCCGAACCTATAGATAATTTGTTTCTGTATGAACTCAATAATAGCCTCTTGATCAGCAGCTATTAATGGTATTGCTTCGATCCACTTGGTAAAATAATCTATTCCTACCAAGATATATTTCTGTCCTTTAGACGAAGCAGGATTAATTTCTCCTATTAAATCTAATGCCCATCCTCTAAAGGGCCATGGTTTAATGATCGAATGTAACTCACTTGCAGGAGCATGTTGAATCCTTGCATGTTTCTGGCATTCTTCACACCCTTTAACAAAGTCTATACAATCTTTGAGCATGCTGGGCCAATACATGCCATATCGAAATAACAACCATTTCATTTTATGACCTGCTTGATGTGCCCCACATGCCCCATTGTGGACTTCTGACAATGCTAAGTATGCCTCACTTTCTCTTAGGCATTTCAGTAATACGCCTTCCTGGGTCTTTTTGAACAATTCATTTCCCATGAGAACATATGATAATGCTCTGTATTTTATCTTCCTATCAACATTAAATGTTGGATTTGTTAAATAACTCACAAGTGGACTTCGCCAATCCGCATCTGATAAGGTGTCTATGGCTAGTACTTCGAATCCCTGTTTATCAGCACAACCTAATTTTATATTCTCTAGATCTGATGGTATGAGTCTAGTAGCCATAACCCTATCTCTTAATTCGACCAAATCCTCAAAGTTTTTGGTAGAAACTTTATAACCTGAAGCCAACTGTGCTAAGTCATTTGCTTCTTGGTTTTCTATTCTTGGTATATGTTGAATATCCATGTATTCGAATTTTCTAAGTAGCCTGTTAACTATGACGAAGTATGTCATCAGATTTTCCTTTATGCATTTGTACTCCTTTGTTATTTGCTTGACCACTAACTCTGAGTCTCCTTTAATTTCGACTCTAGTTGCCCCCAATTCCAACAAAGCTTCAAGTCCAACAATAAGCGCTTCGTACTCAGCTTCGTTGTTCGAGCAACGAGGACCATCTAACTTATACTTGAATTTTGTTGGAATTCCTTCAGGAGAAATTATAAGAACTCCAACACCACTACCATCCCTATGGGTCGAACCATCAAAGTATAATTTCCAAGGTTGCATTTCAACATAACCCATGACAGTCTTTTCGACCAGTGAATGGTCCACAATGAAATCAGAAATTACTTGACCTTTCACAGCTCTTAAAGGCATGAAAGTCAAAGAATATTCTGTTAAGGCTAAAGCCCATTTACCAACTCTGCTATGCATTATTGGTTTCAAAAGCATGTGTTTGATAACATCGAAATGAGATGAAACATAAACATCAACAAGCTTTATATAATACTTAAGTTTCATACAAGAAAAGTACAAACAGAGACATAGCTTTTCTATATTGCTATATCTAGTCTCTGCATCATTCAATACCCTACTTAAATAGTATATGGCTCTTTCGATGCCATTGCTATCTTCTTGTGCTAACATACTACCTATACTAACTTCAGAGGCGGATATGTACAATCTCATGGGCTTTCCCCATGAAGGTGGAGACAAGATAGGAGGCTGAGAGAGATATCTTTTTATCTTGTCAAATGCCTCCTGATGGGCTTCGTTCCACTCGAAGGCTTGGCCTTGCTTCAAACGAAGCAACAGAGAGAAAGCTTGGGTTCTTCCACTTAGATTCGAAATGAACCTTCTGAGAAAGTTAATCTTCCCTAGCAAAGGTTGCAGCTCCCTTTTTGATGTAGGTGCTTTCGTCTCCATTATGGCTTTGGTCTTATTTTGGTTGATCTCGATTCCTTTTTTATGAACCACAAAGCCAAGGAAATCTCCAGCCTGCACAAAAAATGCACACTTAAGGGGGTTCATTTTTAAGCCATGTTTTCTCATTTGTTCGAATGATTGGTGTTGCACCCCAAAATTTTCCCTCCCATATTCTTCAAGATTTGTCAAGATCAACCTCCAAATGGTTCAAAATCTCTCAAGGGTTGCACAGTCAAACACCCTCCTAACACAGTCAAAATTAGGGTTTTGGTTCTTACAAGGAAGTTGAGGTTTCCAAGGGTCCAATCAAGTCCCATATGCCTATATACATTTTCAAACATCCATATGTCAAGTTTCAAGACTCACAGCACCAAGTTGCACAGTCAAAAAGCCCTAATTGCTTCACAGTCAACTGTAGGGGTAAAATGGTCATTTGACAGTCAAAGGTCAAATTTTTTGCTCAACATCTTATTTTGAAGCCATAATCATCATTTGATCAAGTCTTGATCATGATTCCTCAAAGAATGGCTCAAAAAGTCTCAAGAATCAAAAGTTTCTATTTTTGGATAGTTGAAAAGTCAACTGCAACTTGACCAGGGCATAACTTTTTCATGGTTCATCAGAAAAATCCCATCCAATGCTCATTTTGAAGGGGGTGACATTTCCTACAACTCATCTTCACATCCAGAGTCTAAGAAATGCTCTCACAAAAAGTTATTAATTTCAACATTATAGGTCATTTTCAAAAGTCAACAAAAAAGCACTTTAAGTCAAAGACCATAACTTCATATTGGTAAATCAAAATGACATGGAACCAAAGGCATTGGTTAGAGTACTTCAATACCTTTCCAAAATGTCCAAGAACATGTTCATAGCTTCAAAATTGAGCAAGATATGCATTGGAGAAGTTGGGAAATTTTTGGGAACTTTCAAAAGTCAACTTTGCCTAAAACACTTCATTTTTGCTAATGGGCCTCAAATTCTTTCTTGAATCTTTGCCCAAGGCCTATGCACGACCCATTAAGCTTAAATTGATTTATTTTCTTATTTTTAATTAATTAATTTAATTTTTATTAATATTAATTCATTTAATTGATTTTAATTGTAGGAAAATATCAAAACATGGTTGTCAAATCTTTTTATGAAGCAAATACACTCCATACATGCTGAAGATCTCGTGCATCACTCAAGGGGACAAGATCTCCCAAATTGGCAAGGTTTTTCATTCAAAAAGATTGGAAAATATTTGATTGGAAATCAAAGATGCAAACTTGAATACAATGGATTTATGGGCCTAATTTTAACCTAATTCTCTTCACATACAAAGGCTGAAGCAAACCCTATTCAGAGACACGTGAAAGAGCTGCTAAAACACCATATGCAAATTTGAAAAATCAAGAATAAACTCAAAACTGAATTCTATAATCTAAGGTGATTCAAAGCTTGTTTTTGTTTCTAATAGATTGCTTGCACTTCCAGGAACTCGTAGGGATCAAAATCGCACGTTAACACTCAAGAAATTGCCCAGAACAGATTCACGGTTCAGCTTTATTTTTCATAATCGAAATTCATATCTCATGAGCATTTAACATGTTTTATTGGTCATTTTGCATTGCTTGAGCATACAGGAATCTTTTGGTATGGATTAATTGCATTGAAACTCACAGAATCACAATTCACCATGAATGGATTTTAGGGTTTTCGAGCTTTTAAATTAGGGCTTTCTTATTGAGGAAAAATCAGGCCTTGAGACACATACAGTTAAACTCAGAAGCTCAAGACGAATTGAATGGAATCATCGCACCCAATTTATATGCGCCCTAACTCTAATCGTTATTTTTCGTTATTGTAGTTAGTGGGGGTTAAAAACCCCCGCTACTTGTTCTTTGTTTTGCAGGAAAAGATGAAGAAGACAATACGTGGATGAACATGGTTGGAGGATTCAAAAACAGCGCGCGTTTTGTTTTCTTCAGAACGTTATTTGTTTTTTTTATATTATCATTAATGACCATTATATTAACAAAAGCACGCGTTTGGCTTGGTGGTGGATGACTTGTCCAATGACCATTGGGACCTGGGTTCGATTCCCAGGTCCCCCATATAATTGTTAATATTTTTCTTAAAGATTTCAGGTGCAGCGCCTCTCAAATGTTCCACCATGAGCCTCACGCGTCAGTTTGCCAAGTGGCCTTGATCAACAATCTGAAGGCCAGGAGATGATGGACACTCTATGCCCTAGTCAGCCAGCAAGCACATGATTCTGAAAGTCAACGTGGCTTAGAATTTCAATGGGCCAGGATTTCTCAAATATACCTCCATATGGTCCATCTTACCCCCTTGGTTTGCAATTTATTTTCTTTTCTTTTAAATTTTCTTTTAATTGTTTTAATTATTATTATTAATTCACCACAAATTAATTTTTCCTAATAAAAATCAGAAAATCAAAATTGTAAATATATTTTAATTATTTATTAATTTCACCATTAACTTATTTTTGTAAATAAATACTAATAACTAACTTAGCTTAATTTAGGTTTTAATTTAAACCTTTTTCTCAATAAATAAAAATTATATAGAATTAGGTTTTTTACATTTTTAATCATTTTTCTTATTATCATCATTATTAATTATCATTTATTTTTTGTAAATAACATGTAAATTAAGTAATTAGTTTAAATTAGGTTAACTTTAACATTTTTATAATAATTAAAATAAGCTTAGAACTAGGGTTTTCTTTTGACTTTTAATTTATTTTATTTTCATTAAATACAAAAAACACAAAAAATATCTTTCTTATAATTAATTAAATAATTAGGTTTAATTTTAATTTAATGCAAAAGGACAAAAAACTCATAATTGCTCAAAAGGGTCAAAACCCTAAGGACGTCCAATTTAATTCTTTCGCACGTTATTTTTATATTTTGATTATTAAGTAACTGCTTCCAAGGATGTAATAGTAATTAGGTTTATTGCTTTTCTTTACTTTCCGCACTTTATCAAAAATGGGTCTTTGTTTTTTGGCGATGTATAGACCCGCGCCTTGTAATAGCGTAGCTTTTACCTTTCCGTATTTAATTTTCCGCACTCCTAACTGCTAAATTGCATGAAAGAATGTATGATAATTAAAAACAACTCGTAGCTCACAATTGCATGATCAAAGATAAATGTTAATCGGAAAACAATACACAATGCACATGCCACTTCTAGGGTACGCCTCACTCGTTGCCTCGAAAGTGGTCGTCAAGTATAGGGTGTTTTAGCGGTCGCCCTTATGTCTAAGATCCAGTTGCCTCGAAACGGTTGCCTCGGATTAAAAAGGATCTAAGACATTAGGGTTACTTCTAAGGTGTCCTACTATTGCTTCGGTGACCACACTGTCCCTACAATCGAATTGACCCGAACACCTCCAACGGTGGTGCTACCTACCTCTCAATGGTGGGATGGCACTACCTTAAAGACTCTTACACAGCATAATTCCTTAGGGTAGGTAGATGACTCATGGGTACTTGCTCTCTCAAAAACAAACAAAACAATCTTTTCACACTGACACTTTCAAAAGTTTTCAAAACAAATTTTTCAAACACTCTTGAGGACAGATACAAGAGTCACTTAGAAATCTTTCAAAAACGAAACTTTTTTTCAAACCCACTCACATTTGAAAAGCAAACATTTTGAAAACATAAGAGAAAGTACCTAAGAGCCCGTGGATAACCACGGATAAAAAGGGTGCTAACACCTTCCCTTTCTATAAATCTACCTCCCGAACCAAGAGACATTCTCAATAAGGAATTTTGCTGTGCTTTTATCCTTTCCATGTTGGAGAACATAAAAGATGGTGGCGACTCTTGCTTACCGCGACATACGCGATCCAGTTTTAAACAGTCAGTTATATTTCCACCGATCACAGAACTGGCGACTCTGCTGGGGAAACTTAAAGTGAGGTGTACCTTAGGATAGATCATACTTATGTTTTCAATTGAATGTTTTGTTTGCTTTATTATTGTGGGCATTGTCTTGGAGTTTCATAGATCCTAACCCGGATCTGGGGATACCCTTTTAGGTAGCATAAGCTGTGAGGGACCTGTCCGGCGTAGACCAACACGGGTGAAGCAGTGGCTACATTGGTGTGACACCTTGGTCTGTACCGATATCCCTTGTGTTGCAACGAGGAGAATATGGGTCTTCTGAGGAGTCATTAAGCACCAACCGACCTTAGAACCCTAATTTGACCCAACTTGGCCATAGAACAGTAGCAGTATGCTACACTCATTGAGGCTAAACTCTCGCAATGGTTCTGGCCGCAAGAAAAGATTGCGACATTGGAGTTATGACCGATTGAGGGTAGTCAGAGATATTGAGATCCTCTAGAACCCGGTTACTATTTTCTAGGATAGGTCTTAACCAACGAAACTGAAAGAGGGTAGTACCTAAACTTCATGCTGGCCTAAAATCTAAGGGCTCTTTTGTGTGACTTGTGTGCCTTCATACTTGAACTACTTGCATACTTGTTAACTAACAACATGAGTTCCTCGCAGGTTTTGTTTACAGTCCTTAATCGGGACTCATTACAGGGCCTACTTACATCACTCCATGCATAGCATAACATCATACCATTGCATGCATCCTGCATAAGGACTAACCCATTTCAAGGATTTCAAGGGTCTGTGATGCAGGTCATGATGAACCAACTGTCTAGCAAGGGGCAAAGTGGATTTATTTTCCTCTAGCCAAGGTTGATGACTTGAGTCAGGGGCTATAACCCACTCGATATGGTGAGCCTTGACTCTTGAAGAAGGACTCTCAACAATATGCAGTTCCTTCAATCAAGCTACCGGATCCCAACTCTAACAATTTTCTTGTTTACCCCGCGAGATCCTTGAAAACATTGCATGCATATCATACATATCATTGCATTACAGGTACTCTTTTTTGACAGGTCACTTATCTTCTTCGCTGTTTATTTCAGCAATCATCATGAATCCTGAATCATCTACTGAGCAATCCATCAAGGCCCTCCAGGCTCAGAACGCCCAGTTCCAAGAGTTAATCATGAGTTTAGCCCAGGGTCAACAGGAATTGAAGACTCTGCTTATGAAGAAGAAGAAGAGGAGGACTGTGCTATTCAACCCTAGACGCAAATCTGGGAATGGATCACAAAATGAAGCTGAGCTGACTACCCCATCTGTTGGGAAAGACAGCCCCCAAGAGAGAGAGAGGTTCCTAGTCCAGTGGTCTCCGACAACGAGACCGATTACAATGATGAACAGTACCCTCCAGCTGAGGACAGGTATAAACAGCTAGAAGACCGGCTAAGTGCCATGGAGATACAGAAAGTGCCCAGCCTAGACTTTGAAGATCTAGGTCTATCCTCCGGGGTGGTGATCCCGCATAAGTTCAAGGCACCTGCCTTTGCAAAGTACGACGGAGCCTCCTGTCCTAAGTTGCACCTCCGTTCATACATAAGGAAGATCCAGCCCTACACGGCCGACAAGAAATTGTGGATTCACTTCTTTCAGGATAGTCTGGCAGGGACTCAACTCGAGTGGTTCTATCAGCTGGATGGAGCCAGTATCCGTACCTGGGAAGGCTTAGCCACTGCGTTCTATAAGCAGTATCAATACAATTCCGACCTCGCTCCTACGCGTACCCAACTCCAGGGTATGTCACTAGGGACGGGTGAAGGATTCAAGGAATATGCGCAAAAGTGGAGAGACCTGGCTGGAAGGGTGCAGCCACCTTTGACTGACCGTGAGCTCGTGGACATGTTTCTGGGGACCCTGTCTGGTCCATTCTTCAACCACCTGATTGGGAATTCTTCTGCTGGGTTTACAGATCTGATCTTGACTGGGGAGAGAATTGAAGCTGGCATTAAAAGCGTGAAGATTCAGGAAGCTACGCCTTCTGATGCTCATAAAAAGCCTTACCACAGGAAGAAAGAGTCCAACGCTGTGCATGGTAAAAAAGGCCGTCATGATCAATATGTGGGGGCAACCCAGATCTCTAATCCTACGCCTGCTCAACAAAGACAGGGGAAGCAACGTAAGGAGGTCGCACCCAAACGACAGTTCACTAAGATCAACATGACACTGGATCAAGCGCTACAGCAAATGTTGAAGGCATGGCTGATTACCTTAAGGGCTCCTCTCCGGAATCCAAACACTTCTGCTCCTAACTATCATCCCAACGATAGGTGCGCATACCACTCTGATAGCCCGGGGAATACTACGGACAACTATTGGGCTCTGAAGAACAAGGTTCAAGACATGATTGATGCTAAGGAAGTCCAGTTTGAAGCGCCAGAGACTCCAAACATAATCACTGCTCCTTTGCCAAATCATTGAAGGCTTTTGTTTATTTGAATTTCCGAGTTGTATTTTTCTTTGCTTATACAAACAATTAATGTCATAGCAAACTCTTTTATTTCATTAATGCATCGCATATGTCTGTTTGAATTAATCTATTCGTATTCATTAATATTCAAAATTGCTTTCATATTTCTGTGATGTTCAATTCTCAATTGCAAATTCTAAGCCTCTTGAGGGAGGATGACGAAAACGATACCACGATCTTTATAGTATGCTTTTGAACAGACCCCGCTGATGAGGTGCAGGCATTGTTTCAATTCCTAAACACTGGAGTTATAAGGAAGATAATCCCTCGTCAACCCCTTCGAGCCAAAGAAGTAAGAGTTTTTTTTTTCCACAAAAAACTAAAACCCTTAATCATAACCTGGGGAAGGGTAGTTCTCTCGGTTGATCCAGGTGCACAACGAATGACATCAAAGGAGTCCTTCCAAAGCAAAAGACAATGATGGTTCCGAACAATCATAAAGACAGGCAGTCATTAAAAAAAAAACTAAAGCCCAATAAGTCGAAACCTATGAAGGAGACTTACAAAACTGGGGTATCCCGCTGACTGTAATCACAAAAGAAACAGTCAGGCAAAAACAGGGATAACAAAATAAAAAAGAAAGAGGTCCTACTAATCCTCGACAAAAAATGTCTGCCTATTCAAAATAAACTGTCAGCATCCGAACCATCATTGGAATATCAGGACAAAGACTCAAACAAGGTCTAACGCACGATCAGCTGAGTTTAGGTTTGAAGAACATCACGAAGAACGGGTGGGTACAAATATAATTTGAGCCTTTATCCTTTGTTTCTTAAACCGTGAACCAGGCCACGTTATAACCCTCAAAAGTCCTAGCTGAAGCATGGGTTAGTTCGAAAGCATATTGTTACGAAAGGTATCCTGACTCCTTAAGGCTTGCGGTAAAATAACGAGTTGACATCACAGTTTACCAAAAATTCACTTGTTTTTATGAAAAAAATGCATTTTCAAAACTTCAAGACAGACATAAGCTTTGCACTTTTAATATAACATTGCTTGCATATGACTATTTGTTTGAACAAGCATAGAAGTTCGCACGACGAATGTCTAATGAACAAAAGCACCACCAATCAAGGGGCATGGCATGATCATTATCCATCATCTGGGGCAGTTAAGTCAAGATTTGGAGAATCTCTCAAAAGGCCAACCAGCTTGGGGCAAATCTCCATCTGGATCACTTGGGGCATTGGATGATCAAACGAAGATCTTCTGGTAGTCTGGCAACACAACACTACTGACAGTGACAACTCCCTACATTCGGAGAACATGGACATAGTCGAAAAAATACTACGCAAAATCAAAGACCCGCTAGGTCGACTGGCCTAGGAAAAAATGAGGGCTTCCCGACGAACCAAAAGGGCTCGGGCAAAATAAGGGATGAAAATGAAAAAATCTGTACACCCGGCAAGTCGAAAACCTGAAAAGGCGGCTTGGGCAAAAATGGGTATCCCGGTGGACTGAAAACCCGAAAGGGCGGTCCTGGAAAAAGTTAGGGATTAAAGCGTACGACTATGTCCTGTCAGCGCGTCACTTGCATACCAGAAGAAGATTTGTCAAAATGGCAGTCATCAAGCACCTCCATAGGTACCTTCTCCCACAGAAGCTGGGGCAATCAGAATGGTCCAAACTGTACAAGCTGCTCTGTCCTCCAGGTACAAGGTATGATCGGCTGAAGAACGTAACCAGGATACCGTCACTCCCCGTAGAGTAAGGCAAGACTCAGCAATACTCTCTCCGAGCAGAGTTGGTCCCTCATCGGCCCTAACAAGGCACAATATCTCCAGCAAGTCAGCAACGCTCTCCCCAAGCAGAGTTAGTCTATTGTCAGCCTTAAGGAAGTTGGGTATCCCCAGAAGATCTCAACATTCCCCAGCACAGTATACAGATGTTCCTAAGCAAGCATCCCCGACAGTCTTAATATAAGATTGTTCCCCGGTGAAATACAGACATCCAGTGGAGCCACTTCCCCAGTGCAGTCCAAAAAGTTTCCCCAGGAGAGTTGAATCAATCTCCCCAGTAGATTTCTGGAAGCTTATCCCATGCAGAGTACGAATGCTCTCCCCGGCTTTATTCAGAAGGTTATTCCCCGCCAGAGCTTATAACTGGGTTATCCTCAGCTAATTACAACGGACAGATCGTCCTCGGCGAAGTTCTTCCTATCCCCTAGCGGAGTTCATCAAATTCCCCAACATAACTTATCAATGGTATCCCCAGCGGAGTTATCATCAAACCTCAGCGAAGTATCTCTTCCCACAGAGTAATTCCCCGCAGAGTAATCTCTCCAACAAATTTATCCCCTAACGGAGTCATCTTCTCCTACCGGTTTATTCTCGCAATCATCATTCCCAGCGGAAACGAAGAACTCTACTCTTCAACATCAGCCCAGGATTCAACAAATTTGCCGGCATTCGTCAAGGATTTATTTTCCTAGACGAAAATACATTCATAAACATTTCACATTTTACACATCCTGCTTACATACATGATAAAGTGCATACGACACTATCACATCATGACATCATGCAGTTCATACACCATGACATTGCATACAACTGATGTTTTGCCTTTTCAGGAAAAAGGTCAATCCAAAGATGATTACTATCAACTGTCGCAATTCCAGATTCGATACCTGTATCTGGCCAGGGCATATATGTGAGCGATTGATTCCAGATTCGATACCTGTATCTGGCCAGGGCATATCTGTGAGCGATTGATTATGGATTCGATACCTGTATCTAGCCAGGGCATATCTACATTAAAGAAATTTTAGAGATAGCTTAGAGATGCTCCGGGCACGGATGCTATTCTATTGCTTATTCAGATATCCTTCTAGAGATGGTTTAGATGCGATCCAGATATGGCTACATTTTGATACTTATTCAGATTTCCTCTTCAGAAATGGCTTGGAAATGCTCCAGAGATGGATGTTATTCTTTTGCTTATTCAAGAGTTTCCTTTCAGATATAGCTGGGAAATGCTCCAAAGATGGATGTTATTCTTTTGCTTATTCAGATTTCCTCTTCAGAAATGGCTTGGAAATGCTCTAGAGATGGATGTTATTCTTTTGCTTATTCAGATTTTCTCTTCAGAGATGGCTTGGAAATGCTCCGGACACGGATGCTATTCTTTTGCCTATTCAAAGTTTCTTCTCAGAGATAGTCCAGATATGCTCCAAACCGGATGCTATTCTGTTGCTTATTCAGAGTTGCTTTTCAGAGATAACTTAGAGATGCTCCAACCACAGATGCTATTCTATTGTTTATTCAGAGATTCCTTCTAGATATAGTTCAGATGCGATCCAGACATGGCTACTTTCTGATACTTATTCCAGATTCTCTTTCAGAGATAGCTTAGCGATGCTCCCGATGCGGATGATATTCTATTGCTTATTCAGATCCCCTCTCAGATAGCTTAGAGATGCTCCGGACCCAGATGCTATTCTATCGCTTATTCAGAGTTTCTTCCCAGAAATGGCTTGGAAATGCTCCAGACATGGATGCTATTTTTTTGCCTATTCAAAGTTTCCTTTCAGAGATGGCTTAGAGATACTCCATATCCGGATGTTATTCTTTTGCCTATTCAGATTCCTCCCCGGTGATGGCCTAGAGATGCTCCTGACCCAGACGCTATTTTATTGCTCATTCAGATTCAAACTTCTAAAGACAACTTAGAGATGCTCCAGACCCGGAGGCTATTCTATTATTTAGTCCAGATTCATTCAAAAGACATTCCAAATACGATCCAGATTCGGATAATATTCTGTCACTCATTCAGATGCAGTATGGATATACCCCAGACACGGCGGTCATTCTACTACTTGTTCAGACGTCAGCAATTAGACACAGACTAGATATGCTCCAGATATGGAAGCTATTCTATTTCTTACTCAAATTCAACCATCCCTTGCATTTCCAAATGGCATCTATAAGCCCATTCCCGACAAGGGTCTGTCACATCCAGATGGCATCTATAAGCCCATCCACCTACCAACAGCTCCAGATGGCATCTATAAGCCCATCCTCATATCCGTCATCCCTCCAAATGGCATCTGTAAGCCCATTCCCTCCATCACGCTGCTGATACTCCACTATGCGAGTGCAAATTTCTGGGCACTTTAGTGTTCAATCATCTTCCACCTTTGGATTACGAAAGGCACGCAAGCCAATCTACATCCTCAGGTCTAAGAAGATTGAACAGGGGCAACTGTTGCACCCCAAAATTTGCCCTCCCATATTCTTCAAGGTTTGTCAAGATCAACCTCCAAATGGTTCAAAATCTCTCAAGGGTTGCACAATCAAACACCCTCCTAACACAGTCAAAATTAGGGTTTTGGTTCTTACAAGGAAGTTGAGGTTTCCAAGGGTCCAATCAAGTCCCATATGCCTATATACATTTTCAAACATCCATATGTCAAGTTTCAAGACTCACAACACCAAGTTGCACAGTCAAAAAGCCCTAATTGCTTCACAGTCAACTGTAGGGGTAAAATGGTCATTTGACAGTCAAAGGTCAAAATTTTTGGTCAACATCTTATTTTGAAGCCACAATCATCATTTGATCAAGTCTTGATCATGATTCCTCAAAGAATGGCTCAAAAAGTCTCAAGAATCAAAAGTTTCTATTTTTGGACAGCTGAAAAGTCAACTGCAACTTGACCAGGGCATAACTTTTTCATGGTTCATCAGAAAAATCCCATCCAATGCTCATTTTGAAGGGGGTGACATTTCCTACAACTCATCTTCACATTCTGAGTCCAAGAAATGCTCTCACAAAAGTTATCAATTTCAACATTATAGGTCATTTTCAAAAGTCAACAAAAAGGCACTTTAAGTCAAAGACCATAACTTGAGATTGGTAAATCAAAATGACATGGGACCAAAGGCATTGGTTAGAGGAATTCAAGACCTTTCCAAAATATCCAAGAACATGTTCATATCTTCAAAATTGAGCAAGATATGCATTGGAGAAGTTGGGAAATTTTTGGGAACTTTCAAAAGTCAACTTTGCCTAAAACACTTCATTTTTGCTAACGGGCCTCAAATTCTTTCTTGAATCTTTGCCCAAGGCCTATGCACGACCCATTAAGCTTAAATTGATTTATTTTCTTATTTTTAATTAATTAATTGAATTTTTATTAATATTAATTCATTTAATTGATTTTAATTGTAGGAAAATATCAAAACATGGTTGTCAAATCTTTTTATGAAGCAAATACACTCCATACATGCTGAAGATCTCGTGCATCACTCAAGGGGACAAGATCTCCCAAATTGGAAAGGTTTTTCATTCAAAAAGATTGGAAAATATTTGATTGGAAATCAAAGATGCAAACTTGAATACAATGGATTTATGGGCCTAATTTTAACCTAATTCTCTTCACATACAAAGGCTGAAGCAAACCCTATTCAGAGACACGTGCAAGAGCTACTAAAACACCATATGCCAATTTGAAAAATCAAGAATAAACTCAAAACTGAATTCTATAATCTAAGGTGATTCAAAGCTTGTTTTTGTTTCTAATAGATTGCTTGCACTTCCAGGAACGCGTAGGGGTCAAAATCGCACGTTAACACTCAAGAAATTGCCCAGAACAGATTCACGGTTCAACTTTATTTTTCATAATCGCAATTCATATCTCATGAGCATTTAACATGTTTTATTGGTCGTTTTGCATTGCTTGAACATACAGGAATCTTTTGGTATGGATTAATTGCATTGAAACTCACAGAATCACAATTCACCATGAATGGATTTTAGGGTTTTCGAGCTTTTAAATTAGGGCTTTCTTATTGAGGAAAAATCAGGCCTTGAGACACATACAGTTAAACTCAGAAGCTCAAGACGAATTGAATGGAATCATCGCGCCCAATTTATATGCGCCCTAACTCTAATCGTTATTTTTCGTTGTTGTAGTTAGTGGGGGTTAAAAACCCCCGCTACTTGTTCTTTGTTTTGCAGGAAAAGATGAAGAAGACAATACGTGGATGAACATGGTTGGAGGATTCAAAAACAGCGCGCGTTTTGTTTTCTTCAGAACGTTATTTGTTTTTTTTATATTATCATTAATGACCATTATATTAACAAAAGCACGCGTTTGGCTTGGTGGTGGATGACTTGTCCAATGACCATTGGGACCTGGGTTCGATTCCCAGGTCCCCCATATAATTGTTAATATTTTTCTTAAAGCTTTCAGGTGCAGCGCCTCTCAAATGTTCCACCATGAGCCTCACGCGTAAGTTTGCCAAGTGGCCTTGATCAACAATCTGAAGGCCAGGAGATGATGGACACTCTATGCCCTAGTCATCCAGCAAGCACATGATTCTGAAAGTCAACGTGGCTTAGAATTTCAATGGGCCAGGATTTCTCAAATATACCTCCATATGGGCCATCTTACCCCCTTGGTTTGCAATTTATTTTCTTTTCTTTTAAATTTTCTTTTAATTGTTTTAATTATTATTATTAATTCACCACAAATTAATTTTTCCTAATAAAAATCAGAAAATCAAAATTGTAAATATATTTTAATTATTTATTAATTTCACCATTAACTTATTTTTGTAAATAAATACTAATAACTAACTTAGCTTAATTTAGGTTTTAATTTTAACTTTTTTCTCAATAAATAAAAATTATATAGAATTAGGTTTTTTACATTTTTAATCATTTTTCTTATTATCATCATTATTAATTATCATTTATTTTTTGTAAATAACATGTAAATTAAGTAATTAGTTTAAATTAGGTTAACTTTAACATTTTTATAATAATTAAAATAAGCTTAGAACTAGAGTTTTCTTTTGACTTTTAATTTATTTTATTTTCATTAAATACAAAAAACACAAAAAAATATCTTTCTTATAATTAATTAAATAATTAGGTTTAATTTTAATTTAATGCAAAAGGACAAAAAACTCATAATTGCTCAAAAGGGTCAAAACCCTAAGGACGTCCAATTTAATTCTTTCGCACGTTATTTTTATATTTTGATTATTAAGTAACTGCTTCCAAGGATGTAATAGTAATTAGGTTTATTTCTTTTCTTTACTTTCCGCACTTTATCAAAAATGGGTCTTTGTTTTTTGGCGATGTATAGACTCGCGCCTTGTAATAGCGTAGCTTTTACCTTTCCGTATTTAGTTTTCTGCACTCCTAACTGCTGAATTGCATGAAAGAATGTATGATAATTAAAAACAACTCGCAGCTCACAATTGCATGATCAAAGATAAATGTTAATCGGAAAACAACACACAATGCACATGCCACTTCTACGGTACGCCTCACTCGTTGCCTCGAAAGTGGTCGTCAAGTATATGGTGTTTTAGCGGTCGCCCTTATGTCTAAGATCCAGTTGCCTCGAAACGGTTGCCTCGGATTAAAAAGGATCTAAGACATTAGGGTTACTTCTAAGGTGTCCTACTATTGCTTCGGTGACCACACTGTCCCTACAATCGATATGACCCGAACACCTCCAACGGTGATGCTACCTACCTCTCAATGGTGGGATGGCACTACCTTAAAGACTCTTATACAGCATAATTCCTTAGGGTAGGTAGATGACTCATGGGTACTTGCTCTCTCAAAAACAAACAAAACAATCTTTTCACACTGACACTTTCAAAAGTTTTCAAAACAAATTTTTCAAACACTCTTGAGGACAGATACAAGAGTCACTTAGAAATCTTTCAAAAACGAACCTTTTTTTCAAACCCACTCACATTTGTAAAGCAAACATTTTGAAAACATAAGAGCAAGTACCTAAGAGCCCGTGGATAACCACAGATAGAAAGGGTGCTAACACCTTCCCTTTCTATAAATCTACCTCCCGAACCGAGAGACATTCTCAATAAGGAATTTTGTTGTGCTTTTGTCCTTTCCATGTTGGAGAACATAAAAGACGGTGGCGACTCTTGCTTACCGCGACATACGCGATCCAGCTTTAAACAGTCAGTTCTATTTCCACCGATCACAATTGGCTCAAATGATGCAAATGGTTTCTGCAGATATAGATTTGATGACTATATCATCAATATACACCTGCATAAAGGTTTCAATGAAATCATGGAAAATCGAATTCATTGCCCTTTGATAAGTTACCCCAGCATTTTTTAAACCAAAAGGCATCACTACCCATTCGTAGGTGCCTAAGGCTCCTGGGCAACGAAATGATGTCTTGGCAACATCTTCTTCAGCAATAAAAATCTGATTGTACCCAGAGTATCCATCTAACATACTTAAATATTCGAATCCTGCAACAGAGTCTATTAACATTTCTGCCACAGGCATGGAGTACTCATCTTTAGGGGTTGCAGTATTTAAATCCCTAAAATCTATGCAAATTCTCAGAGAGCCATTTTTCTTAATAACATGCACTATATTTGCTAACCATTCGACATACCTTGTGGTTCTGATGAATCTGCAGCGCAACAACCTTTTGATCTCAGCTTTGATCTTTGTGAGAACCGCTGGTGCGAGTCTTCTAGGAGTTTGCTTGATGGGCTTCTTGCCATCCTTGATTGGAAGTCTGTGCTCCACTAACTCCCTCTTTAAACCAGGCATTTCATCATAGTCCCACGCGAAGCAATCTTTGTTTCTCTTAAGGACTTCGATCACTTCCAGCTTGAGGCCTGGATTAAGTTTTGCGCTTATGTAGGTTATTCTTTTCGTGTTCTCATCCCCCAAATTCACTTCTTCGAGCGGATCCTGCGCCAACATTTTGGCACCTGAGTCTGTGGGGTCCTTCTCGAAGCCTAAGGGTTCTTTATCATAGATGGTATCTAGCCTTTGATCTATTTCGTGTTCTTCAAAGGGTGAGCCTTTCGAACCATCCCCATTTATTTTGTTCACTTCTACAGCCAATTTATCTATTTCAGCCTCTAAGGCCGCTTTCCATTCGTTCTCAGCCATATAGGCCGAAATCCTTTCGAAGAAGGAGGACTCAATCATGAGCAAGGTTGTCGAACTCCCAGCCTGCTGGCCGTCTTTGCGTAGTACCTTCGACTCCTTCATCTTCACTGACTATTCTTCTATCCCAATACATGCCATCATGGCGAAGGGTCATATAATAGTGTGCGTTCCTGGTTTCGTTGATTTCGTCCTTAGGGGCACAAGGAGCAATCTTGGCCAAGTGTTTGTCATAATTTCTCTTATCAACTAAGTTGACTGCTGTCATGAAGTAGCTTTGGTCAGCTTCTATGTTCTCAACAATGCCATCTTCTCTCCATAATACTAACCTCTGATGCATTGATGAAGGAACTGCTCCTACGCCATGGATCCACTCTCTTCCCAACAACAAGTTGTAGTTGGCTTTGGCTTCGATCACCATGAACATGGTGGGCCTGCAGCTCGATCCTAACGTCAAGTCCAGTTGAACTACCCCCAATGTTTGACCTACTTTCTCTTCATAGTTGGATAGGACCATGTTGTGTGGTTTGATGTCACCCTCGTGTATTCTTAACTTTTTCAGCATGAAATGGGGTATTAAGTTAACTGCAGTGCCTCCATCCACTAAGACCTTATTTACGCCATGGGTACCAACCTTTGCTCCATTTATGGCCACACTACTGGTAGAAGATGCAACATCGCATTAGACGTTCCCGTCGAAGCAGACATATTAGTGCCTGTTCCATGTGGGGAATTTTGTTCCCCTTGTTGATTGTTTGGATTAGACATCTTGTTATTATGTTTTCTTCTGGGTAGGGGTTGGTTGCTATTGGTTATTCTACCACTTCTAAGGTTCATATAACAACGAACTTATCACTCAGAAAGAACTTTTATAAAGATTATATCCTAACAATCTTTACTTTGTTTTAAATTTCGTAACGACCATTGACTATCCCACTGGGCGTGCCAATTTGTTTACAGTGATTTCTGGTAAACAACCGCTAGTCCTCCAAACTATCAAATAATCTTAATGACTGTTATTTAATCTCTCTGGTAACTTGCAGGATCGACTAGATTGATCCTATGGGGTATTGGTCGTTTGGATAAATCTAATTGCAAAACTGATATTCATAGTTAGGATTTGTATTTAGAATGTTTTATAGACGTTCAATTCACTTCGATTACCATGTTAAAAGAATCTAATGACATGATCAAGTAAAGAAATACGAAACTGAATTGAATGAATAAAGATTCGATTGCAAAGAAATGTTTAAATGCAGAAATAAGTAAATGACTTTGAATGTAAAGACTTTAATGTAAAAAGCATGAATATAAAAGCATGAAATGTAAAAGAGTTTCTGAAATGTAAAGGATTCGAATAGAAGAAAATCGTTTAAATGCAAGAAATAAGTAAATGACTTTGAATGTAAAGACTTTAATGTAAAAGGCATGAATATAAAAGCATGAAATGTAAAAGAGTTTCTGAAATGTAAAGGATTCGAATAGAAGAAAAACGTTTAAATGCAAGAAATAAGTAAATGACTTTGAATGTAAAGGTATTTGAATGACATTGACATGAAAATGGAAGATAAACTGGAAAAGATAAAGAGTTTTACTGAATTATAAATGTTTGGTGTTATCATACGTACATTGTTCGAGCATTCGTTTCCCTATCCATGTGGTATTTTGAATGTTTACTGAATTTTGTACAATAGATATGACACACGAAATCCTAACACTAAGACTTCTATTTATACTACTTCGACCATAACGGTCTTGCTTATAAGATTCTGCCACGTTCGAAACATGCAGAGCACTGCTCCTCTCTAGCTTCCACGCGTCTTCGAACGCTCCAGCGCATATATATTTGAATTCCAACATCCTGCTCGCGTTTGAATTTCAAATGCCTTGGCAATCTTCGCTTCGAACTCATTTCACAGACACAGTCTCGTTACCACTTTGAGGCTTCTTTTAAATATATCTTCACAACTGTCACTCGAAGCTCCGAGCTTTGACATGTCCGTTCGAAGACCCGCTTCTACCATTCCGAACTGTAACATTTTGCTTTATTCCAACGAAACATCCATATTGCTTCATTTCGAAATGTATCATCAAAATCTTCAGCCAACAGATGGTTATGGACAACTGTGGATCATGTTCCTCTAATGGACACATGGGGAAATCCCCAACGATTATTAGTTTGGATTGTATACCATTAGACCTTAGCAGAAGCGATGAATTGGACCTCCTCAACAATGAATCAAGTGTCAGCACAACTCAGAACAATATTATTTATTTTGGACTGGAGAAAGTAGTATTTTTGTTATTATTAGTATGAGTAGTATATAATATTAGATTTGATATTTTTTCAAAAAATCACATGTTTATTAATCTTTTAAATAATTGAAACATAGGAGAGCCTACATGAAAACTTGAAACTATGACCTTATTGAACTTATTTAGAGATGACTTTATGTGCTATTTCAAGATCTTATTAGAAAATAGATTATCATGTCGGTCATACTTTTTTATAGTTTTTTTAAATAAGCGAAAAATTGTATTACCAATCAACCACTATCTAAGGTCTTGTGTTGTGTGTACCTAAATTTTACCACATGCGATGTTAATTTGTGAAAAAGTGAAAGAAAATAAGGTCTTGTTTGTACCTCAAAATTATGTCATGTAAATTAAAAACTAGACATGAATTTATAAAACTTGATTCCACTTACATGTTTGACCATCACACACTTTTTAAGTCATGTAAAATTTCAAATCAATTTTATAAAAAAACTAAAAAACTAAATGACTAAATGATTGAGCTCAAATTATTAATAAATTTCACTTAAAACAAATTACGAGATAGAACTCAAATTCAGATCATAAATAAAATAAATTTCAGTCATATTTTATTTATTTGTTTGCCAAATTCTAAATTAGCTAAATCTATTTCCTTAAGAATCAAATGATTACTTTATAAGAGGGCAATGATAAATGTACTAAGAAAGATATTTACCGTTTATTGTACTTCTCTCTGATTTGAGAAGTTAATATATGTAATTGCCTGCAAAAATTAAAATCTAAGGTTTAACATTTAAATGCAGGGCACTAATTAAGTTAACCTCCAAATTGCAATGTTAATAACACAAGAGCCTAAAAAAACTCTTATTTTTAATAAAAACATATATCACAAAAGCCGAGATTAAAAAAAAAAAAGAATTGCGTAGAGTAAAACAATATATATATTAATTTTTAATATTATATTCTTAGACATCTCATCAGAAGCTCGAAACATTAACAACTCTTATTTTCTTTTTCTTTTATTGAATGTACAATTCTTCGTGTGAATATAAAAAAAAAAGTATTTCCTATGGGCTATGGGTTCCTTGTTTAACATTAATGTCATCTTTTACAATAAAAATTTAAATATGAACTTGTCAATTCTTCATTTTGAATTTCCCTGTTATACTATAGAGCAAAACTAGCACATACCCGTGCGGGATTGTGTTACTTATTTGATTGATTTAATTAATATTTTTTTAAAATAATATAATTATTAATTAAAAATAATAATTTAATTTAATTTGTCATATATATTATAAATAATATTATAATTAATTAATTAATTAATTAGTAATAAAATATTTGTCATATATAAAAATTGTTCATTAATTTAATAGTTTTATAATTTACATATTAAAAAAATTAATCATTTTACGGTTGTTTAGTGTATAACTTTTACCATAAATTATAACTAATATGTTATAAATATTTCATTTTGATCTTTAGATAAAATAATAATAAGCATCACATGATAATAACAGAATTAAATCAACCCTCAAACTTCAAATAAAATATTTAAATAAATAATATTGATATTTGTCAATTGATATAGGCTTCATGGGTAAATATCATCACTTTTATATTGAATAAATTAAAATAAATAAATAATAAAAAATATTTGTCCCGTATTAACTAAATAATTGATTTATAATACATATTTATTTTAAACATAAAAATTAAACTAAAAGTAATAAAAAAAAAACTCAAAACAATTTATACCAAAAATACATATAAATTTATAGGAAAAGTAAAATAATAAATTATAATATTTTTATTGAACAAAGATATAGTTAATGAATTATAAGTTTTGTTTTGTGTATGAATTAATGAAATAAAAAATATATAGTTAATAAATTATAATTTTTTTCATTTTTATGTTGGGAATATTAAATAAAAATATTAATTCTAATGAATTGTTCTGTTAGAAAAATGTGTTTCATATATATTTTTTATAATAAATTTCAGTTAACCAATTAATATTTGATAAACAATTGTTTAAGGTATGAGTTACTCCTTAACATGACCCTTTAATAATTATTTTTTAGAAAAATAATGTGAAAAAATAAAATAAAATTTTAAATAATTGGTGTATCAACAAAATTTCTATTTTTTGTCAAAGATATTTAAAAACGTTTTTAATAATGTTTTGATAATATACATTTCTCTTTTATATGATTTTACAATAAAATATAATTAATATATTATGATTATTTTCAAATCTATTTATAAATATAAAACAATGAACTAAATTCGCAACAAACTGTTGTTTTGTGTATAAATCATAAATATTACACAAATAAATATTACACAAAGTTAACAAATGTCATAATGTGTGAGTTTTTTCTTTTTACAGAGAAAATATACCTATAAAAAATATGTAATATATTTAAATTAATTTTTTTCACAAATATTTATTCAATATATAGTTTTATTTATAAATTCAAATTAATGAGTTTATTAATGATAGATTATTATTTTGTTTATGATTTAATTGCTACAATGTTACTCTTAAATTAAGATATTTAATAATACATTAGTTTTTTAATAATTTTTGTTGACATATATTAATTCCTTAAATTATTTTTATAATAAATATTAGTTATTATATTTTAGTTATTTAATTTTAGTTACTTATTTTTTTATTTAGTAAATATATTAAAATAAAATTAATACAATTGATTAGCAGTAAATAATTATTTTATGTATAAACAAATGACTCATTTGTATAAAATAATATAAAAATTAAAAATAAAAATTAATTATATAAATTGAGAAATAATAGCTAGAGTTTTTTATACTAAAACTATTGCTCAAAAAAAAATACCAAAACTAAAGCTGCAAATAATTAGATGATGATAATATCCTAATTAAATATTGCAAAATATTAAATGACAATTATATCCTAAAAATTGTATACGTGTATTAATATAAAAGTTATGTTTAATGGATCATTGTGTATTTTTGGTGGTAATGTTTTATAGGAGATTATACAGAAGTCACTTCTAATGACCTGTTATCAACTTATCATGACAGCAACATGTATTTAATTTGAGTGGGCCATTTGAAAAGTAGTGATAAGGTGTTGTCGAAGCATTTGTAGAATGAAGAAATGTACATGTTGGGGTGGAGAGGTTCAATCGTGCAAGTTAGGCACACACCATTCATGTGATAATGTCTCAAATGTTAAGATATGCATATTGAACCAAAATAGTAAATACCTTGAAAGTTCCTTCATACCTACCATATATTCTGCATCCGACCAGAATTTTCATGTTCACTAGATTTTCAGAATGAATTTATTATTTATTTTATGGTCAATTTCAGATCAATTTCAAGTCCACACATCACTCTACAAGTCCCGTAAGTTTTGTTATATCATCGTGCTTCCTACAATGTTTTTCCATTGACATATGATGTATCCTATCATATCAAATGATTTATCAGCACAGCTTTGAAGCATGCATCTAAAATTGAAAACTAAATGAAGTGAAGTGTCAGATCGAGTCGACAAACTGAACTGCAGATATGCAATTATTAGAAGAGAAGTTGTTTTCATTGACCCCAAAAAACGCAGCATATGCAGTATCACTATTAATATTGCGTCAATTTTCAAATATAATACTATAAGTTAGAATGTCAAGAAGAAACTTTAAGTTAGAAAAGTGAGCCTGGGGAATGTGATGAATGGCAGACAAAATTAACATGGTCACGAACTATGCCATCTCCCTAGAGCCTCGCCAACTCGTATTTTATCCCCACATTTGACAGAGAAATTGAACTCTTCTGATGAACCGCCCTTGTGAAGCAGTTTTGAAATTGGAGCTTCGAAAACTAGCACAACAGTTGATCCCATGTTGAAAGCACCTAACTGGTGATCAAGTAAAAAATAAATGAACATCATTAGCAAATTGATCGGTGTACCTAACTGGTGATCAAGTAAAAAATAAATGAACATCATTAGCAAATTGATCGGTGTAAATTAATATCACTGTATCCCGTGCGGATACGCGGGTTTTTAATTAGTCTATTTCATAGCGCGCTAGTAATTTGAGTACCATAAAAAGAAACCAAATTTAATATCATCTCCATAATCTCTGTAACAGTGAATCGAGCGCATAATTATATCACACTTCTAACCTCATCGCCTTTCTTGAGTACTCTACCAACACCTTCACTCTCATAGACCCGTTCTTCAGGAGGCTCTGAATGCAGTGACTTCTTCGTTGGCTTATTTGTCTGAAGTTCGGGCTCAATGAAAAGCTGCCATGAAAATGATAGTTTAAACTGAAGTTATTAAAGCTGCCATGAAAACGATAGAGTTTAAACTGAAGTCATTAATGAAAAAGCCAGTATTTAGAGTACTACTAATAATACTATTACATCATTGAGGAGCTGTGGACAAACCTTAATTGATCCAATATTTGTAGCGCCAACTGCAGCAAGTGCCATAAACCCTTCATGCCATACACCTTCAAGGACAACCTGGGAATTTTTTAAGTGAAAAATTTAATCAATTTTTAATAAAACCAATGAATAACTGAAAAAGTAGACAGCATCCAAGGCAAAATAAAGGTTAATGTTCTAAGTAAGAGATGGCAGAGTGACAAACTTTTTTAAAAAGAACTCACTTCCTATAATAAAGTGGTGAATGGTAAACCCATTTTATGACAGGATTCACCTCTTGGTTAATTGGTTATTCTTTATGAATAAGTTCATTCTCTAGTATTCAATGGAAATTCTCCCAAAATAAAAGCAAGACAAGGCATAACACAAAAGGAAAACTCTGAAGTCCCAAGAATTTATATGTAGTACGGAGTACATCTATATGAAATGCCACTTCTACCTAGGACTAACTTGTAATAATTTAATTATTTCTATAGACACAAATTCAAAATAGGGAAACTTGGATGGAGTTGTTTTTATTCCATAGACTCGTCATATTCAAATTCTTGGAGCTGACAGATTCTATTCTTGAAGGGAAAAAGTTCCCTTGGTAAAGTTGTAGATAAAGAAGTCACTTGGGCATAACTCAAAAAATGAGAGTGGGAAGGAATTAAGATAGAAAGCCCAAGTTTAATGTTTATTTAAATCACAAAAAATATAAATAGACGAATAAAAACACGAAGCCTCGACGGGAATGGAAATAGAAGATAGCCACAATATTCTCTTATTGCCCATGGTAATAAGATATAACTTACCCTCTCGTTCTCAATATAAAGATTTCTAAATGTTCTTGTAGCACGTTCGTTCACAGGATATAGATTGCCTGCAACAAAAATGATAAAGCAAACCGATATTAAGCAATGATAAATTAATTATGAATTAACTAGTATGCTGCGTGAAAATCAACTTGAAAATCTACAGCTCTACTCGATTATTTTTACCTTATGGTTCGAATAATCGCTTCATAATATACAGAATGAAAAAGCAGTTTACATTTGCAGAAATTAATAAAGCACATATCTCCCTTCAACCCAAATCATGAACTTCTACCCATCGGTAATGAAAAATCGAAGTTGCCTAAGAGGAGAAAAAGAAAGAAAGAAAAAGGTTTGAAATGAAGAAGCCATATCAGCAAGTTATGAAGTTTTTGTTGTTTCTTAGGAAGGTATGTCTCTAATGACTGCAGGTAGAAATTACTTTGCAGTCCACATTACACAGAAGAGTACACAACCAATTAAAGAATTAATTTTTCTTCAACTCAATGACTAACAAAGATAGACATCATCATATATGATGAGTGGAAAGGAAATTTTCGCCCAAATTCCTTCTAGAAAGGATTTATGTTATAATTCCAACCTGTGAGAGCCCATCCTGAAAAACTAGCCTATCCGATGGAAAAGCCTCTGGCTTAAGTACAACATTGAACCTATTTCTTTGCAAAACACAATATGGCATTGTGTAACCCTTTTGAAAAGCAAAGTTAGCTATGGCCACTTTAGGGGTCCACTAATTGTGGTGTTAGAGATATATCACAAAATCATTCACCTGTCTTTACTCTTTACCAAACAGCTTAACCTTTTCGGATAATTGGTTCATGACATGACATTAGAGCCATTCTAAACAAATGATTTAGAGTTCAATATTAACTGTCCTCAATTCTCCTTTTTTAATGAAAAAAAGTCAAATTTCAGCATAAGGCAAGTGGGATTTTGAATTGTTCAGACATCAGTCCAAGAGAATCTTGTATTAACACGCCTTGTCTTAATCTAAGAACTTAAAATTTTGAAACAGATTAACATTAGGTGTTAATTTGTTATACTGTTAAGATTTGCATGAGATGGTTTACCAGAAAAATGTCTGCGTACAAGAATATTCCAGTCAGCTGGGGAATGTATCCGATGGTAATCTCCAGGCTTTAAGTAAATCACACAGTAAAAAAGGCCTCTCTTTGGGCTGCAATGGAAAATTTTAATGATGTGTCAAGCATTACATTTAGCTTCTGCAGCAATAAAATGTTTAGCAGAAATATTGGTGTTAGTGGACCACATATCAACGCAAAACAATAATATGCACTTGGGGTAAAAATGTAGCATTTGTGGTAACAGAAACAAGAAATACCAATGTAAAATGCAGGCCTCTTAACCATGTAAGCATTCCAGCAATAAAAGTGCTGATATACAAATTTTCTTGTGTAGTTTGAACTTCAAGCTTTAAACTACTACTAAGTTTCCGTTGGTTGTAGTTGTAAAATAAAAAGAAAAACTATATGAAAAAAGAAGTATGGCTTCCTGAAAAGATAACATGAAAGAATTTAAAAATTGTAACAGAAAAAGAAAACTTTCTCATTATAAAGCTTTTATGGCACCATCAGGCCCAATTTCTTGTTTAGTCAAATCAGTACTGGTTTCTATCACATATAGGCATAGGCAGCAAGGTTGCAAAATTCATATGTTCAAAATCTACCAGAATTTTACAATATAAGCAAGTTTCTATCGAATGCGTCACAAAAAAAAACAGTACAGGCATGATTAACATTTACAATTATCTTTAATAACCACGTCTATTTCAATTCAAATGCTCACAACCAGATGAGTTAAGACATTGGCAGCAGAAGAAAATTAGAACTACATCCACAAATTACCGAGATAATGTTGGGTCCCAAACTTTTGGAGAAGCTAATGAAACTCTCCACCATGATTTCTTGCTCTTCGCTGTAGTTGCTATTGATTCACTATGCTCCTCTTGCACATCGCTATCAGCTGTCGTTGGAAGGAGAGATCTAGCACCAAGAAGGGAAAAAACAGGATAAGAAAACCCTTTAACTTGTTCAATCATTGCCCCCGCTCCTTTCAACTCTCCAAATCTTAAGATTGTACCATCCACAGGACTGATCTGCAGAAATAAATACGGTCAAGCAAGTTATAAATCAACTATCAACTAAAAATAGTACCAATGAAGATGTTTCGGAGTGCCAAGTAGATGTTACCAGTTACCAGACATTGTGGATCAGCATCAATAGGCCTGGAACCTTCTTTCAAAGCACGGACAAAAAACTCCTTTAAAGACGCATACTTGTCCAGAGGTAAAGCAGCTTCTTCTAAATCTGAGATGTCATTAGGAATTAGGATTACATTGACGGAAATTCTAAAGCATAGTTTACCACGAACAAATCCTTCCAGTTTAAAGCTATACTATGAAATGAAGAGACGATAAAAGAAAGGCAAAACTACAATACTTGAATGGAATGCCCGAGCCCAAGCCCTGTATACATGTGGCCTTAACCACACTGGTATTTCCTGAAAATTTAGGGAAAATCATGCATTAAACGTCCATTTGTATTTCTTCATTAGGTTTTTATAGTTACTATATTACTTTCAATATGGTCTCTGTATTATTACCAGCTGCATGCAAGGGGAACATGATTGCGAACAAAACTAAAACAGCTGAATGGATATAAATAAAAAAGGATGTTCAAAGATTGAGTAGACTTCTTACCAAGTTAGTCAGCTGTCCCCAACATCTAGAAATTGACCGCAGAGGCAGTAATCTCAAAAATGAAGCCTGATGTTGACATGTCCATTACACACAGGTCTCAATAAGTGTACAGATACAACACAAAAAGTAAAATGTATACCTTGACATCAGGTTGGAACTCCACCTCAATTCCTTTTTCTCGCATCTCCTCAGTCTGCCACAAGGGTAAACAAGTTTATTTTATGGAGATTACAAATTATAAAGCTGCAATTGAGCACGAGATAACTTGAGCAGCAAAGTCAATAAGTGAAACAGTTGGACGTGTGGTGTGGCACAAACAGAAGGCTACCTTAACCCTAAAAGCGTACCTTGTTGTCATCATACATTCGTCTGACATGGAGAGCACCAAGCATAAGTATGGTAGCAACTGTTGCTCCAGGTAAAAGATAAGAAGAATCCCCTAAACAAATTCATAGCAATAAGCTCAAAGCTTTTCAATCTAAACTCAACGTTGAAAATATTTACACACAATATATTCCGTTATAACTAGGTTAGTTCAATCTATAGAATTGAATTTTGGTTAACATTGAATCAGGTAAAGTGAATGTTAAGTGGAGAAGCAATAGAGTGAACAGACCTTGAGAACTTCCATTTCCACCATTGATGGAAGGGCGGGCCTGAGGTGTTGGAAGCTTTTTAGCGAAGGAAGTGAAGGGTTTAGTGTGGTTAAGGTAACGAGTATGGTAAGAGAGTAAAGGGAACCTGTGCGGAACTCTTGGTTTCATTTTCACAATTCACAGGGTAAGAGTTACAGGACAGCGGCGAATTGCGATGATACGCTGGAAGTGTTTATTGTACCTGCTGCTACTAAAGTACTTGACTGACCTACTATCAAATTTACAAGTGCTCACTTTGACTTATCATTTATTATACTCCCTCTCTTGTTTTTTTTTATACTTTTTACGCAAGTTAATAACTATTATTATTTTTTAAATTATGAATTTTATTTTATCTATAATCCACCGATTCTATTAAATTATTATTTATAATTATTATAAATTAAAGATATTTTTTGAATTAAATTAAATAATTTATTTTAATAAAAAATAATAGTGATTAGATAGTTACACACAAAAGTATTAAAGTTATTAAAGATAAAAATATCAAATCATTTCTCATGATCATCCGACTATTTCAAACAATAATTACATAAAAATAATTAATAAATTAAATAAATTATTTATAAATAATATATTTCACCTCAATTGAAAATAAGTAGATTAGAAAGAGATAGTGTTGTGAAGTTAAAATAGAAAGAAAAAAAAAACATCATAAATGATAATATTGACAGTTAGGTTTGTTAAGCATGTTTTATAAAAATTATTATGTACCGGACAACCAAATATATTAATTATATGGTCGGTCCAATCAACTCAGATATTCAGTTCTAGTTTAAAAAATAAATATAATTATTTTTTTAAGAGTACAATTTTAATAATTAAAAATGAACACCAAAAATACAATTATATATTTAATGCATGAAGCACTAAAAAACTCAGTATTATTTAAACTATAAATAAATATCATTTCATACCACTTAAAGTTTTTAAGTATTTAAAAAGAGTCTTTCCCCCTACACTTTTGAAAGAAATTCATGAACTAAATAGATTTTTGAAGCAAATTCATCAATTAAATATTTATATTATAGTGTCTCCAAAATATTATTTTTGAACGTCGGTCTCAAATTTGTCCCTTTGATGTATGTTTTTCTAAAATGTTTTTTATATAATAATAAAAAAATTAGGCCCTTAAAAATTTAAAACCTAATGTTATAGCTTACTTCACATGTTAATGATTGAACTTGTGGATTATATTTGATTAGCTTTTGTTTATATTTGAGATGAAAACATTATCAAATTTTTTATAATTTTAAGCCGTAAAAAAAATAAGAATAATAAAAGTAAGAAAGAATAAGAGTTTTTTTAAGCTACCCTCTTCCATAATTTAACTTTTTGAACAATATTTTTTTAATAAAAAATATATTTTATGATGTCAAAATTTATATTTAAAAAAACATAATTAAAATTAAGAGTAGTATAATTAGTTGAAATTAAGCTTAATCATAATAACTAAATTTATATATCTTAAAGTCAAATAAAAACACAATCCAAATATTATTATTTTTTTAAATTAAAATGATAATATAATTGAGAATATAAAACAATAAAAATCTAAAAATTAATAAAGTACATAATATAATCACCACTCATATGTAAAGTCATTAACAATTATTTCAATTCTCTTTCTATCACCAATTTTTCTTTTGCAACAAATTCATACTTAAAAAAACATAACTTAATTATTCGATAACTAAAATATTAAGAATAAAAGATAATAAAAATCAAAAAATAAAGACAAATTACAAAATATTAACAATAATGAGACAACATGATTGTAAATAAATCTTTAAATTATGAAAATAAGTGATTTTAATTAATAATAAATAAATCAAATATTAAATATTAATAAAATAAATTGTAAAGATGGGTCGTGGTAAAAAGTATTTAAATTTTAAGATGTTAAAATTATGGTTTTTCAAATCCACAATTTTAGGAAATAAATAATAAACAAATAATAAATAAATAAATAAATATTAATAATTATTAAATTAATCTTAGTTTTGTCTTCAAAAAGTTTTTTAAGAGACTTAACAACTTGAAACAATAGAACTTTTTTTTAAACAGCCAATTTTAAAAAAAAAATCTCAAATAACCACTTTTTCAAAAAAATTTACCAAAGTAACCACTTTTCAAAAAAAAAAATCGCCACATAGAGGTCAAGCTACTTTGTGTAGTGCATGCATGTAAATTAGAGATGAGGCGTCACACTGTATGGTTTGTCCTTCTATGTATTGTCATGCAGTATGGCGCATAATGTAATTTTAAGGAGGAGGCGCCATATTAGATGACTTGACAGTTGTTGTTATTAATTTTTTAAAATAATAATAAAAGTAATTAAAAATATTTTATATTAATATTTTAAATTACACAATGCATAGATACATATTTTTACGGACATTTCCCTCAACCTAAGTATGTCCCTGTATGACATAAACGCCTTTGTCTTTGCCTCACCCCTTGCCTCACCACTCTCTGTTGAATTCCCTGAGATGTTTGGGGTCTGTTATGACTCGCTTGATGATAAGGTGCTTGATGTGATGCTCCTGATACATTAGAATCATACATCTCCTCGATCATTTCTCCCCACTGTATTGTGCTTCCAAAGATATCAGTGCTTATGTTGTTGAAGTTTGGTCTTGTTGGTTGGGATATGTGTGGGTGATGTGGTTGATAGAATTGAGATGTTGAATCGTTTTGGAAATGAAGCAACGATTCTTGAGGTGTCTGAAATTCGTATGATGATTGGGTACTTCGATGGTGTGATGTTTCACTATATGTAGGTTGAGTGGTATGGTAAGAAGGAGAGGTATCATATATGTCTTTGGTATTGTGGTAGGATGTGGATGGTGTATATTATTGGTGGTGGGTCAGGTTATTCTCTTAGTATTGTGTTTGTGTGTGTGTGGTATGAATTGATGATGGGTTTGGTTGGATGTGGTGATGTATGGCTGTTGGATTTGAGTGGGTTGACATTGTTGTTGGGATTGGTATTGTTGAGGGGTTGGATGTTGGGGTCGTTGTTGGGCATATGATGTGGCTCTTTGGTGTGGATCAATCAAATATGTCTCACGAGACATAAATAAATTTGTTGAAACAGATGTGTACCATGTCAAATATTAGAGAGTTGGTTTTAAGTCATCTTGCAAGATCGGCTCCCTTAGGACCAATTCACGTCGATGCCTCCACGGACGACATTGATTTCTATTGAAGTCTCTCAAATTATTAAATCCACATTGGTCATCAACTATGAGTAAATGCCATTGTCCCAAACACGTAGGGGGTCTGGGATACCCTGTTGCATGACGAACTGTAGCTTCACACGATCAATGTGGTGTATCTCCATAGTAGTGAACCTGATGAGTACTTTTTTGCAGTCCAGACTTCAACATCTGTTGGGTTAATCTCATGGTTGAAATCCTTATACGGCCTCCATACAAACTGTAGAGGAAAAAGAGTGATATTAAACTTAATTAATATATTGAAAGCGTTGTATAAAATCTGTAAGCTTAATACCTCTTTGGGTCTAACATGATCAATAAGATTTCGGTAGACTACTATTGCATTTTTAGGGGATTTAGTGCACATTTCAAAGATAGACTAGAAGCAAAATTGCAGTGTGATCCAGTTTACAAAATTCTTTATAAGTCTTCATTTCTATTTGACAACAATCAAGTCAGACTTTTTCAACTAAAGGTGCGCGACGATGATGATGTTTGAAACATGTTTCAAACTCATGAATAATTCGGGTTCAATGAGATTGAGTTGTATGTTTTATTACAACAACCTGATTAATCTCAAGTGGTAGATCCTTCTCAAGATTTTGAAGAAGAGGATGAATCTGACGAGGACAATAACCTCGAAGTCAATGTTATTGACCAAGAAGAAGAAGAAGAAGAAGAAGATGAGGCAATGATTGATTTTATGGTCAATTATGACGGTGCAGATCAAGAGCGTGAACCTCTACCTATGAGTCATACGTACGACCCTCCGTTTCACATGAGGAACTTGAATTTAAGGGAAGATGAACCAGCCTCAAATATCTTTCACAATCCTTATATGCAGACCGAAGGGGCCTTGAAAGTTCGAGATGTATTTCATACAAAAGAAGAGTGTGTTAGAGCTATCAAAAAATACCACATGGAAATTTTAACTGACTTCAATATAGATCAAACTAATTCAGGGAGGTACATTATTTTATGTCGTTAAAAACCAATTTTCCCTTTTTGGTTAACTGCATCTTACAGGAAGAGAAGTGATTCATGGGAAATATGTACCATTGATCCACTCCATACTTGCATCACCATCGTTCTGATGCAGGATCATCGAAAACTTAGTTCTCAACTAATATGTCAAGAAATCTTGCCTCTTATTAGTAAGGATCCATTATTAAAGGTGAGTACAATTATTTCTCACATTGTTACAAGATTCAATTATAGTCCCTCTTACAGGAAGGTGTGGGTTGCAAGGACTAAGGCAGTTGAACTTGCCTACGGTAATTGGGAGGAATCGTATAAAGAACTTTCAAGGTTTTTGGTGGCACTCAAATATTATGCTCCGGAAACTGTTATAATTTTGGAGACACTCCCGATATTTACCCCTGATAGAACTCGTGTTAGTGGAAATAGAATATTTCATCGATTGTTCTGGGCGTATGAACCATGCATCAAAGGTTTTGCATTTTGCAAACCTATTATACAAATTGATGGAACTTGGTTATACAGAAAGTATAAAGGAACATTACTCATGGTAGTGGCACAAGATGGCAATAGTAATGTTTTTCTGATTGTCTTCGCTGTAGTTGAAGGTGAGACAGGTGGTGCATGGAATTTCTTTCTGAAGAATCTCCGATTACACGTTGCTTATTAACCCAACCTTTGTTTGAGTTCAGACAGACATCCATCGATTGTGAATGCATACAATAACCCTGATAATGGTTGGCATAACCCCCCTTCAACACATGTCTATTGCATTAGACATATCACACAAAACTTCATGCTCCATATCAAAGACAATACACTTTGAAATAAAGTTGTTAATGCATGGTATGTCTTAACAGAACCATCATTCCAACATTATCGCGAAGAAATCTGGTTGACAAACTCAGAAGCGTTAAGGTGGATCGATAACATTCTAGTGGAGAAGTGGACTCGGGAATTTGACAATGGTCAACAATGGAGCCACGTGACAACAAATTTGGTAGAATCATTGAACTTTGTCTTCAAAGGCATCTAAAACCTACCAATTATTGTATTGGTTAGAGCAACATATTTTAGGTTGGGATCATTGTTCGATATAAGAAGTTCAAAATAGAGGGCAATGTTACAATCGTGGCAGTTGTTCAGTGAATGCACAATGAAATCATTTAACAAGGAGGCTTCCAAAGTTAACACCCATATTGTCACTGTGTTTGACCGTATTAAAGGTTGGTTCAGTGTACAAGAGACAATGGATCATAATATTGTTGAGGTCAAGGGGATACTATCGGGTCGAACTAGATAGAAGTTGGTGCGATTGCGAAAAATTTCAAGCATTTCGCATGCCTTGCTCTCATGTCATAGATACATATTCTCATGTTCGCTTGGACCCAATAGGACATATATCCCTCGTTGACACAGTTAAGAGCATTTTAAGTGTGTAAATAAATACCTTATCCGTGTTGGCAAAGGAGGATTATTGGCCTACTTATCAAGGGGACATTGTTTGACACAATGAACAAGAAGAAAGAAAAAGGGGTGCCCCAATAGCACTCGTATTAGAACCGAAATGGATACGACCAACAAAATGATAAGATTATGCAGTACATGTCGTCTTTCTGGACACAATCGAAAAAATTGTCTGAATATTGGATCTAGTTCTGCAACCTAATTTTTTTATAGCAAACTTTCTGGAGTAATTAATTTGTTGTAAGCAAGAAATTTCAATTTAAAGTTGGGTTTTCATTTTGTATTCAAGTTAACATTCGATTACAACAACCTTTAGATAATGGCCCAAAAAATTACAACACGACAAATTTAGGACAACTACGTAAAACACAACATGATAAGCAGACAAAATAACTAAACACATCATAATATCTAAGAGATAAATACCATCAACATAATATCGTCTGGTCCAAGCATCATCATTATAACATCAGTGTCACATCTCACCTTTTTCCATGAACGACTTACTCCTTTTTTCGTTCCTCACTGTAGTTTGCCTTTCTGCTTTTCTGATCTGTTCACCTTCAGAAATGTCTCCTTCCAACCAGCGAATCAAATGCCTCTGAAAATGCTCGAACGTCTGCGTGTTCTAGAATTTGATCTTCATCTGAGGCTTTGTCGCTGAAAAAATAACATGGGCATCTCTTTTGACCAGTGAAAACCTTGGCAATGGAGTGGAAAACATTGGCAAGGGGGTGAAAGACATTTTCTAAGAGTGATGTGAGAAATGGAGTGAAAATGATAAAGATGGGTGGTTGCATTTATAGAAAAACAAATACAACTATGAAGCCATTTAATATGACGCCTCCTACTTAAAATTACATGCATGTGTCACACTGCATGGTACTACATAGGAGGACAAGCCATTCAGTATGGTGTCTCCTCTCTAATTTACATGCATGCGCCACACGGAGTGGCTTGACCTCTGTGTGGCAAATTTTTTTTGTTTGAAAAGTAGTTACTTTGGTAATTTTTTTGAAAAGTTAGTTATTTGAGAATTTTTTTATAAAAAAAGTAGTTATTTAAAAAAAATTGAAACAATATGATTGTAAATAAATCTTTAAATTATAAAAATAAGTGGTTTTAGTTAATAATAAATATTAATAAAATAAATTGTGAAGATGGTTCGTGACAAAAAGTGCTTGAATTTTGGGATGTTAAAATGATGATTTTTTAGTTAATAATAACTAAAACAAATAATAAATATTAATAAAATAAATTGTGAAGATTCTTCGTGGCAAAAAGTGCTTAAATTTTAGGATATTGAAATGATGGTTTTTCAAATCCACAATTTTAGAAAATAAATAATAATTAATTAATTAATTAATATTAATAATTACTAAATTAATCTTAATTTTGTCTTCAAAAAAATTCTTAAGAAACTTAACAACTTTAATTAATAAGATAAATTGTGAAGATGACTTGAGACAAAAAGTACTTAAATTTTAGGATGTTGAAATGATGGTTTTTCAAATCTATAATTTTAGAAAATAAATAATAAACAAATAATAAATTAATTAATTAATATTAATAATTACTAAATTAATCTTAGTTTTGGCTCCAAATTTTTTTAAGAGACTTAACAACTTTAATTGCAACAAATTCATACTTAAAAAATATAACCTAATTATCCGATAACCTAAAAAATCAAGAATAAAAGAAAATTAAAAATTAAAAAATTAAAAAAATTACAAAATTACAAAATATTAACAATAATGAGACAACATGATTGTAAATAAATCTTTAAATGATGAAAATAAGTGGTTTTAGTTAATAATAAATAAAACAAATAATAAATATCAATAAAATAAATTGTGAAGATGGGTCATGGCAAAAAGTGTTTAAGTTTTGTGATGTTGAAATGATGATTTTTCAAATCCATAATTTTAAGAAATAATAAATAAATAAATATTAATAATTATTGAATTAACCATAGTTTTGTCTCCAAAAAATTTCTCAAGAGAATTAACAACTTGGAACAACATAACTGTAAATAAATCTTTAAATTATGTAAAAAAGTGGTTTTAGTTAATAATAAATAAAAATAATAATAAATATTAATAAAATAAATTATGATGATGGTTTGTAGCAAAAAGTGCTCAAATTTTGGAATGTCGAAATGATGGCTTTTTAGTTAATAATAAATAAAACAAATAATAAATATTAGTAAAATAAATTGTGAACATGACTCATGGCAAAAAGTGCTTAAATTTTAGGATGTTGAAATAATGGTTTTTCAAATCCACAATTTTAAAAAATAAATAATAATTAATTAATTAATTAATGTTAATACTTACTAAATTAACCTTAGTTTTGTCTTCGGAAAAATTCTTAAGAGATTTAACAACTTTAATTAATAAAATAAATTATGAAGATGACTCGTAGCAAAAAATGCTTAAATTTTAGAATGTTGAAAGGATGGTTTTTCAAATTCACAATTTTATGAAACGAATAATAAACTAATAATTAATTAATTAATTAATATTAACAATTACTAAATTAAGCTTAGTTTTAGTTCTAAAAAATTTCTTAAGAGACTTAACAACTTTAATTAATAAGAGAAATTGTGAAAGATGACACTAGGCAAAAAGTGTTTAAATTTTAGGAAGTTAAAATGATGGTTTTTCAAATCTACAATTTTAAGAAATAAATAATAAACAAATAATAAATTAATTAATATTAATAATTACTAAATTAACCTTAGTTTAGGCTCCAATTTTTTTATAAAAGACTTAACAATTTTAACTGCAATAAATTCATACTTAAAAAAATATAACTTAATTATCCGATAACTAAAAAATTTAAAATAAAATAAAATCAAAATAAAAAAAGGACTAATTACAAAATATTAACAATAATGAGACAACATGATTGTAAATAAATATTTAAATTATGCAAATAAGTAGTTTTAGTTAATAATAAATAAAACAAATATTAAATATTAATAAAATAAGTTGTGAAGATTAGTTGTGGCAAAAAGTACTTAAATTTTGAGGTGTTGAAATTATGGTTTTTAAAATCAACAAATTTAGGAAATAAATAATAAATAAATATTAATAATTATTAAATTAACTTTAGTTTTGTCTCCAAAAAATTTCTCAAGAGACCTAACAACTTGAAACAACGTGATTGTAAATAAATCTTTAAATTATGAAAATAAGTGGTTTTAGTTAATAATAAATAAAAATAATAATAAATATTAATAAAATAAATTGTGAAGATAATTGGTGGTAAAAAGTGCTTAAATTTTGGGATATTGAAATTAGAGGTGTCAAAACGGGCTACCCGGCCTGTGACGGGCTGACCCATGACGGGCTCGGGCTTTGTGCGGGCCGGGCTAAAAAGTTTGTTTTATAAACGGGTTACAATTTGATTGACCAAGCCCGGCCCTTCACGGGCTTCGGTTTTTCGGGCTAGCCCGATTTATATATAAAATTTTATTTTTAAAATAAAAAGCGTTTTGTTTGATTTAAAAAAAATAATATGATACCATTAACACAAATTTGAACAGAATAAACTACAAATTTCAAAGACACCAACTAAGTCTAAGTGTGTCTAACCATTTACACTTCAGGCAAATCCAACATAAATAAAAAATTAAATAAGTATTTAGATCCATAGTAACATAGTAATAATTAATACATTTCAAAACAAAAATAAATTTGCAAGTTTCAAAAGAGTTCCATCATATTCAAAATATGGAAAAGCTTCAAAAAGGGTTCATCATTTTCAGCTGCATTAGTTTGAAATTATATCTTCCATTTAAACACCAATGTCTCCTACATGAAAAGACATTAGATTAGTAAAGTATTTAAGCAACAAAAATATTAACAGTTTTACAAGAGATATTAATAGTGTTTAATTCAACACCACATGCTTATGTTTATATATTGTTCCAACTTTCATTCAAACACCAACTTCCATTCCTAATAGAAATATCAAGACAATTTTGCATGTCATTACAGTAGTCCACTATATTATATTAAAACAATTTTGTATATGTAATAACAGTAGCCATGTAGTCCACTAGTCCATTACGTTAATAGTTCTGAAACACAACCTTGTGAAATGGGTTGCATACACAATCACTCACATTTGTTTTGTTAGCATCACAATTAGTTGTTAGCATATATTAAAAGAAAGAAAACTACTAGTTAACTACAAAGAAAGACATAAAAAACATCATTATAAAAACTGAAATTCAAGACATAAACTACAAATTTTGAGTTTGATAAGCATACCTTTGTTCACTATCATTGATTTGATCCTTTTGAAATTTCAAGATTTTCTGAACTAATGACTTCTTTCTCATCTTCATATTCATCATTGTCACTATCATATTCTACAAAGAAAATATATCATATAACTTAGCTAGTGTCTCATTCTATAATCGATGAGTCGTTATTCTAAATTTCATATAAATTTCATACCTACAAAACTATGCAGCCAACTACGTGCGCACATGAGAGCTTGAACTGTGTCATCTTTCAAAGAGCTTCTATACTTGTTCAAAACTCTAGCACCAATGCTAAAGGCAGATTCTGATGCCACAGTGGTTATTGGAATGCTTAGTATATCACAAGCCATCTTTGCAAGATCGAGACATCTTTGACTTCTCTCATTCTAAAAAGCCAATATATCAAAACCACATATTGGCGGAAGCCTTTGCTCGACTAAATAATCATCAAGATCAGATGTTCCCGCGGCACTAATTGTTTGACTTTCATACTCTTCAAATTCCTACCAAATGAAAATAAATAAATTAAAAATTATATAAACTGAAAGTATGGTAACGAAACTATGAAAGTTTGATAAAATAAACTTACTTCACACACATATAATGACTGAGGCATGTTTGAGTTTCTTCCTCCATGCGAAGAATGTGCTTGTTGTGAATGCCTTGCATTAGAAGAATGACTTCCATTTCTAACATACTCTTCATACAACATAGACAACTTATTCTTGACATTATCCAACTTCTTTTCTGCTGCTAATGGATCAATTTTTTTATATGCAAATGTCAAAAAATTGAGCTTCTTGGTTGGATCTAGTATAGCCCCAAATGATAATATTGTACTATAGTCACTCCAATACTTGTCAAATTTCTCTCTCATTTTTATAGTCATACTGTTGATAAAAAAATCTTCACTTATCAAATTTGAATTCAAAAGACATTCTATCTTCCATATTTCTCTTATATACAAATTTGATGTTGGGTAGGAAGATCCAGATATCAAATTTGTAATATTGTAAAACGGCTTCAAAAATTCACACATTACTTTCGTTCTTCTCCATTCAAGAGGACTCGGACACAACTTGTAATTTGAATCGCATAAACTTAAGCTATAAAATGCACGCTCATAATTTATAGCACTCTCAAGCATGATGTAAGTGGAGTTCCATCTAGTAGGGGTATCCGTTCTCAATCCAATTGATGTATCAATTCCATCAACATTGTTAACACAATTAAAAAATTGAATTGTTCTACTTTCCGATGCTCTCACATAATACACACTTTGTCTAATTTTATGCAATGCATCACTTGCTACCTTCAATCCATCTTGAACAATCAGGTTCAAAACGTGTGCACAACATCTAATGTGAAAGAACTCTCCATTAAGCAACAAGCTACTTGACAATCCTAGGTGCTCTTTCAAATAGTTTTGCATGTTATCATTTGCTGAGGCATTATCTAAAGTGAGAGAAAAAACTTTTCTTTCTATGCCCCATTCTCGCAAGAGTTCCATCACTTTCAATGCTAATTGGGGTCCTAAATGTGGAGGTTTCAAATGAGAAAATGCAAGAATTTTACTATTCAACTTCCAATTCACATCAACAAAATGAGCAGTTAAAGAAATGTAGCCATGATTTGTGCATGAAGTCCAACAATCAGAGGTGAGACAAATTCTTCCTGAAATTTGGGCCAATTGTGACTTTAACCTTTCTTTCTCAACCTTATATATTTCCATTACATCAGCTTTAGTAGTATTTCTAGAAATCCACTTACACTGCTCATTCAGGAACTTTTGATATTTTCTAAAGACCTCCCACTCAACCATATTAAATGGTGCACCATGTGTAATTATCATTTCAGCTATAATTTCTCGATTAACCTTCTGATCAAACTTTTTTCTTTTCAATCTTCCCTCCATATCAAGAAGCATATCACCTACATCACCATGTTTCTCAACAAGAAATTTACAAGAATCAACATGATGAATTAAATGGGTTGTTCCACCGGTAGATTTACAACCCAAAATAGAACCACAACCTTTACACTTACACTTTTCTTTTCCATCAGTACCGATACCAATCTTTACAAGGTGGTTCCACACATCAGATGTTAACGCCCTCTTCTTTTTTTCCCTTGGTGTCGTAATGTCATCCGGTGGATTTCCCATTGGTGGAGGAGTTTCTAAAATTTGAACATCATCATCTAGCACCACACGTTTTCCAAAACCAGAAGTATTCATATTGATAGAAAATGTGATTTCAAAGAATTCTTCTGCAGCAAATATGTTAAAAATGAAAGTCATTTAAAGAACCATGTGCTTAAAACACTGCATAAGTTATTATAGAATTAAATATACAGTAAAGAATATCTAATGGAACATGTTATATTATATAAACAAATATTATATGTTTTATAAGTGAAATTATTTAGTACATGAAATTTGTCTTAAACAAGTATATATATAACCTCCATTTGACAACAAACCCTTGAGGATTTTTCCCTTACAATTTCAATTGTCAACTGATTTTCAAAATATTATCCTACTGCATAATAACTACATAGGTATAATTGCAAGTGAAGCTGTTATTTATAAATCATTTAACCATTACAAGAACAACAAGAGTATAGTTTAAAATTAAAAAAAAAAAATTAACAAGATAAATATTTAACTTACATCATATAAGAGAAGCTTGTGTTAAGGTGAAGATGGCGACGAGCACGATGCTTAACTTACGGCCGGTTACCGATTTTCCCCTATTTCACTCAGAACCCTATTTCTCTTGTAGCAGGAAGAGCAACAAGTTATAAAATAGTTTTTCTTTCTTTTTGTTGGAACTTGGTGTTAGTGAGATTGAGAGAAAAAAATTAAGTGGGCTAGGCATAAAAGTTAACCTGGTTGATTTTGGTTGGATTGGGCCAAATGAAAGCAATTTTTTTTATTAAAATTTAAATATAGTTTTACTAAATTTATTTATCAGTTAGTTTTAAATTTTATTTTAAATTATTTTTATTATTAAAAAAATTTATCGGGCTTACGGGCTACCCGCAACTCAATCGGGCTAGCCCGGTTAAACATCGGGCTTTAAACGGGTCAGGCTAAAAGGCCCGGATAATAATCGGGTCCTAATTTTTTTGTTCAAGCCCTTTATTTTAGCGGGCTTTTCGGCCCGGCCCGGCAGGCCCGGCCCATTTTGCTAGCTCTAATTGAAATGATGGTTTTTTAGTTAATAATAATAAAACAAATAATAAATATTAATAAAAGAAATTGTGAAGATGGCTCGTGGCAAAAAGTGCTTAAACTTTAGGATGTTGAAATGATGGTTTTTCAAACCCACAATTTTAGGAAATAAATACTAAATAATTAATTAATTAATTAATTAATATTAATAATTATTAAATTAACCTTAGTTTTGCCTCCAAAAAAATTGTGAAGAAACATAACAACTTTAATTAATAAGATAAATTATGAAGATGACTCGTGACAAAAAATACTTAAATTTTAGGATGTTAAAATGATGGTTTTTCAAATCCATAATTTTAGGAAATAAATAATAAACATGACACACCTTGATTCTCCGACACTGGTAATTGTCATTTAAAATTGGTTAAATGGTATTTAGAGGACACCATTGATTTTGTCACTTACTATCTTCTTGCTATTAATTCAATGACCCAAAGTAATTAATTAGGATTGAACTATATGGCGCCTTGGTAGTTATGGTATAGTTAGAGGGTATTTTGGACCTAAAGATGAAAGTATAGCATAGAAAAGATTTGGTTGGCTTGAGAAATCAGAATTTGAGAGTAAAGAGCTTGGAAGTAGAGAAGGAGAAAGAAGAACTCATGATCAAAACCAATTTTTCATATCTTGAAAGCAGCCTCCACATGAAAGATAATATCTCTTAGCTCACAACTCTAATCGAGATGGTTCCGGACTTTTCAGAAAGCTCACAAAATTCTCTACAATTTTAATATAAGATTTTTCTTCTATATATTTGTAATCAGAGAGATAATCACGTTTGAAGTTGGGGGGTCTGAAGTTGATTTTGTTGTACGAGTTTCTTGAACAACCTTCAATCATAAAGCCATAACTTTTTACTCGTAGCTCCATTTCAGGTAATTCTTAAAGTTCTTAAATCTACACAAAATTCCCTTCTCTTTGATGTATAATTTCATGATTATAACTTCTGCATTGAAGGAGAAAAGTGCATTTGAAGGTTGGAGTTTCAAGCTGAAAATGGGTTAAAAGGGTATTACGGGTTTGGCATGGTTGGAGGTGAAGTTATGGGCATGATGAGAGTCCACATGTAGCAAGTGTATCATCCTAATCTCCATTTACCTAAGTTGAGTTCCATTAGGTAGAACCTTAGGTAGAAATTGAGGATTTTATGTCATGAATGAAGGGTTATGGTTCATGAGTGGGTTGGTGATTTTGCATGATCATTTAGAATAACATGTTTGCTATGTGTTTCTATTGTGCTTGATTATGTGGATTGATCTTGCATGTTGAGTATGAATCATTAACCCTATTGTTTGTCATCTCGATTTGAATGTTGACTTCACATGTTTAGATGAATGATGAATAGAATGAGTATATATATGGAATTAAGCATGAGTGAATAGAATTGTGGATGTGTTAATGGAAATCACATGTTATTTTGATATTATTATTGTGATGAATTGTCTATACCATAATAGGGGACTAAGGACATGGTTAAGATACAATTTTGGACCGATTCTATACATGAAATATGTCATTTTTTGCTCTGCTTCAAGTGCAAATCGATTTGCATAAGGTGCAAATCGATTACTCATTGGCTAAAAAAATAACTTGTATTGTTTCGACCATAAATTGAGTTCTATAACTTGAAATGGAGTCCGGTCGAAAGCATTCGAAAGGTATTTTAATGCTACATGTGATTATGCTTATATTTCATGCTTTTAGTTCAGTTTAAGAATATGAAAAATGGATGTTTAATTTCATGATTTTGAATAAGCATTAATGGAATTAAGAAATTTATGTTTGAATCCCTTGAGTGTAGTCCCGTATCATAGTGAGCACCAGATGCCTCCTTGATATTGATGATTATTAGAAACATATTGAGTATTTGTATGAACCTTGTGTGATCAATTATTCACTTATGACATGAACATATATGAATATATTGGAATCACATTATATGATAAATGGTATGTTATGTGAACATTGTGATTGCCCGTTGTTCCGGTTGAACGATTGATGTTGTGTTTGTATGGATTGATGTGTGCCTTATAGATTGATACACATTGTGTTTTTAATGTATGATTGAATCATAGTAGGCATGGATACTTAGACTTAAATCACTCATGACATGGACCTCGTGTGTCATTATACCGTTGCAGTGTGATGTGTGGGTCCATGTGCAACATCTCCACCAGTTGTCCATCGCACCTGCATGCTCGATATGTCACACACCTTAGTTACTATTGTGATGTTCTTATGTGGATCCTTGTGCATCGTTCCATCAACAGTTAATTGCACCGCGTGCTTGGTATGGTGGGGTTGTAACACCATGTAAGAAATGTTACAGCGCGACTAAACTCACCTCTAATGGTACCATGTAGGCAAGATCATTAGGTTGTTGTCCGGAGGGCTTGTGTTATCGAAATGGCATTGTTGCACCGGCAGTCAATCATATGCGTTTGGATGACAAATGAGTTGTGACACCTTATCGATAATGTCATTCTAGAACTTTTCACTGATGGAGTTCCACTTAAGAATGATCCAGATCACCGTGCTATGACCGAGGCAAGTCTTTCAATGCGATGCACGGGTGTAACTCACCGAGGGTGTAATATTGTAACATGAGTAGAGGCAAGTAAACTTACTCCTGGATTCCTCATACACTGGTACAGGTCTACATACTTGTTTATCTTTTATCATGTGTTGTCTTACCTCATTGGATAGTTATGGGACTTCCAATGGTGGTGTACCATTGTTGTGTACTTGTACCCAACTGTGGGAGAAAAATCAGGATTCTCGGTGAATTTGTTTTGATGCATGTACCTTGTAGAAATGAGTGAACCCATAAGATAGGGAAACTCGCTGAGATTTAGTAATCTCACCCCAGTCCTCTCATCATTTTTCAGGAACATGATATAAGTTATAGAATTGCTAGATGATCAGTTTCGAAGATTGCAGACGAGCAGAAGGCAGGAAGACCTTGTAACATTATCTTTCCGCTGTGGAATGTTGAAGACAAGCTTATTGTATATGCCTGATATTGAAATTGTAATGTATATGGTTTAAATTACTTGTCTTTTCTAGCTAATTGAATGATTCATTGTACCATTTTAACATCACTGTATATTATTTTAGACATATATGTACGGGGTGTTACAGTTGGTATCAGAGCAAGTCGATTCTTATCCCTGCCATGAAACATCACTAGAAATTCTATTCTCCCTCACGTGTGTGTTACTAGCCTGATTTCTACTATCATAGTATTCAGTCGTTGAGCCTGATCACCTCACTGACTGCATATGTGATGGATATGATCATTGTGGAGCCACCACAAGGATATGTAAGATCTGTAGAGACTCTAGATTGATTAATTTAAGCATGGGAAGTTGGGATAGTCTTGGGATTATCAAGCATAAATGGAGCGTTTGACGCATAATAGTTGGCAGCCCGACTTTATAGTGAGATTTAAGGCAACTAAAGTTTTTAAGGTAGTGATTGGACAAGGTGAAACTTTCTCTGGGTCCCTGTTGTAGTGGAGGGAATTCATGAAGCATCTAAGAAGTAATGTAGTAAGGGAATACTGAGAAAGGGCTTATCTTGAAGTCAGTTGGATTCATTAACCATGTATGGGTTCTAGTAGTAGACATGGCTAGAAAACTGGTTGGATGGAAGGCTTCTGCGAGTTTAGATAAATATATTGAACCTCTGGTTTCTCTGGTGTGGAAGTAATCGGATGGACAAGGTGCTAGACTCTGACCCGTCTTAGTGTACACTGGGCGGTGAGTAGTTACCTAGCTAAAGATTGATAGAATTGGGGATTTGGTGATCTCTAATCGGGTAGATTGGATACCCGATTAGTGAAGGGACTATTGTATATCTGTTCTTTCTAATTTGTGATTAAGTCCTAGAACTACGGTAGGCGGTAATTGAAGCGAGTGAATGTATGGAGTATGGTAGCCTAAGTTTCCCGCTAGTTATGATTCATTGAACCCTAAGTGAAACCATAGAACTATGCTTGGTGTTGGGTAATTAAATGGATGGAAACTAGTGTCTATCTGGAGCATCAGCGGGACAATCGTCGTTGTGCCAAGTTGTTTGAAACCGTTGTATTTCCCTTAGAGCGGAATTACCCTTAGGCTCTCTTATGCATGCATTATACAAGTGAGTACACCCATGGCATAACTTTTCGATATGAATTCTTGCCCGGTCTTATCTAGTTTGTTTCTTCCAAGGAAGTGAACCTTGGGTGTGTGACACTCTTAGGTTTTTTCATCCTAAGGAGTGTGGCTGGAAGATTTTATGGAAGGATTACCTTAGTGGAGACCTATTCAGGCATCTGTTGAATGTGACTTTAGGATACAGGTGGATGTCATTGTACGCTACTTGATAGGTTACATGAGTACATGGCCTCAGATTTGGACCACCATGTTAGTGCTACCAGACAAGTATAACACCAGAGTATCGCTATCGTGCACGAGATCTGACAGATGTAGGATAGTGTTTATCCGAAACTTAAGGTAAGTTTCTGATTAGGCATTCGTGAGACGCTGACTTGAATTCTCATGAGGTAGGTGTAACGAAGATCCATATGTCGTGCTGGATGGTAGGGAACTATCAGGCGATAGTGTGATAGATCAAGTCCCGTTACTATTCTTAAGAGGACCCTAAGTGGTTGTTGTCGTGTAAGCAATGTTAGTCTCAGTAAATGGGAACACATTGGATTTAGAGTGCGAGAAATCCGAAGGGGGATATTCGAAACACAAGTGTGATTCCTTGAGTTATAGTCGTGCTCTGAACATTGGAAACATGCGTTGGGAACACAATCGAAGTAGTCAGTTTATTAATAGCTTCGGGAACAACAGGGCATGGTATTGAGTCAATCCTAGTAGCTTTAAGTGAGAAACTGAAACTACATGAGGTTTGAGAAGAATCCTGATATTGTGCAGGCATGGGACTGCATGGTTGAAGGAAGATGTATGAGGTTATATTAGTTTGATGGGTCAGTTGATAATCTCGAAAGTAATATGAGGTGTTACAAACGACATTAGACGACTGCTTGGGCGAAGTATAATTGTAAAAGGATTATCGTGTCAGTTAAGTTATATGGATTATCAGAGGTCTTGTCACACTAAGAGTATGAAGTTGTATGGTTAGGAAGGAACTGTGGAAAGTTGTCAGCATTATCGTAGTTGTTGTATGACGTGGAAGTCGGTGAAGTAGAATGGATTCATATTAAGTAAGCATTTGACTTTAGACATTCCAGAACCGAAGCGTGTGACCAAGTTGTATTCATGGGCCTAGCCAAGACTGGTGGAATCAGTATTGACCTTATTTTGGAATTACTCAACCTCAAGGAGTGGACCTTGTTGAGTGTGTTTAAGACTCTAGTGGGTAATGTGATTGGACGAATTCTGACAAAGGACTATTGTTGTTTAATGGATTCAACCAAGTGCAGTAGAGGAATGGAACTGAGTGGTTTACCGATGTGTCGTGATTCAGAAGATTTCAAGAAGTATGTGTTGTACCCCAAAATTTGCCCTCCCATATTCTTCAAAGTTTTCACAAGCATCCTCTTCAAATGCTTCAAGATCTCTCAAGGACTACACAGTCAAGCATCCTCCTAAGGCAGGCAAAATTAGGGTTTTGGTTCTTGCAAGGAAGTTGAAGTTTTCAAGGGCTCAATCAAGTCCCACATGCTCATACACTTTTCCAAGCACCTACATGTCAAGTTTCAAGGCTCACAAGGTCAAGTTGCACAGTCAAAAACCCTAATTGCTCTACAGTCAACTGCAGGGGCAAAATGGTCATTTGGCAGTCAAAAGTCAAAAATTTTGGTCAACATCTCATTTTGAAGCCACAATCATCATTTGGTCAAGCCTTGACCATGATTTCACAAGAATGGCTCAAAAATCATCAAGGTGTCAAAAGTTTCTATTTTTGGACAGCTAAAAAGTCAACTGTAACTTGACCAAGTCATAACTTTTTCATGGTTCATCAGAAAAATCCCATCAAATGCTCATATTTAAGGGGAAGACATTTCCTACAAATCATCTTCACACTCCAAGTCCAAGAAATGCTCTCACAAAAAGTTATCAATTTCAACATTATAGGTCATTTTCAAAAGTCAACAAAAAGGGACTTTAAGTCAAAGACCATAACTTGAGATTGGTAAATAAAAATGACATGATACCAAATACATTGGTTAGAGGACTTCAAGACCTTTCCAAAATGTCCAAGAACATGTTCATAACTTCAAAATTGAGCAAGATATGCATTGGAGAAGTTGGGAAATTTTTGTGAAATGGCCAAAGTCAATTATCCTTGAAATTTCATTTTTGACAAAAGGGGCCCACTTTTTCCACTTGTTTCAGCTTGGCCATGCCTCCCACGTGTCCCACAATTTATTTCAAGATTAAAAATTAATTTTCCCATTTTTATTTAATTTTATTTGATTTAATGCATTTTAAATCTTTAAAATTCAAATAAAAATCAAAGAAATTAATGGAGGGATATTTTGTGGTTTGAATAGCTTTGATACACCATAAAACATATACCAAATTCGTTCAAGACCTATTATGGGCATAAAAATTCAAATTTTCACAAGAATGGCAAGTTGTTTAAATGGTGTTCATGGCATAATCTCAAACTTCATTGCAAGGGTTAATGGCTCACATTATTGTTTGATTCTCATTCAAATACTTATATGCAAGCCTCTCATACCATTTACAAGGGCTAAGCATCTCTAAAACGAAAAGAACCATATTCAAACCATATTCAAAAAAATCAAGCAAAAAGTCAAAGCTGAAATCCACCTTCCAAGGCAATTCAAAGCCTTTTCTCGTTTCTAACACTTTGCAGGAACTCTCAGGAGTCTTTTGGAATCAAAACCAAGCGCTCAGGCCTAAGGAATCGCCCCACACGAACTCACGATTTGCACAATTTTCTTGGAATCAAATTTCATTTGTTCATGCATCATTAACATAATTTGTTGCTTGTTTTGTGTTGTATGAGTCCACAGGAAACTAATGGTATGGTTCAATTGCTTTGAGATGCCCCAAAACTCAATATTATTTTTTCTAAGGTATTCCTATGCAGGCTTCCAAACAGCGTCCATCATGCATCTCAAGTGATCATCCTGCCAAGTGACCACTAACGCCAATCTGATGGATATGAGACGTAGACCATGGTGTTCCCAGTCAATGCTTGCACACTTGATTCCAGTTTCAACAACACACCCCTATTCCTGGCCCAATACCCGCTCCATTTGGGTTCATTTTTCTTTCTTTTCATTTTATTTCTTTAATTTAATTTCTAACACCTTTTATTTTATTGGTTATTAGTAATTAATTTAATTAATCATTTTCATAAAAAACAAAAAATATAATTAACACTTTTATTATTATTTTTATTTTGTAAATAAATCATAATTGAACTAGTTTTTAATTAGGCCATTTGAACATTTTAATAATTAAAATAGATTTAGATTTAGGTTAATCTTTAACTTTGTTTCTTTTTATTTCTATTTTATTTCATAAAAAATATAAAAAAATCAAAAAATATTTTCTTGTAATTAAAATAATTAATTAGTTTTCAATTTCATTTAATTACCAAAAAAAGACAAAAAAAAGTTAATTCCCTTTTCTTTATTCATGCGTATTTAATTTGTCCGATTATTATGTAATTGCTCCGGATATGTAATAGTAAATAGGACCTTTTACTGTTTTTATTTTATTTTCCGCACTTATTTACTTAAAACGGGTCTTTGTAAAGATTTGGCGATGTATAGACCCGCGCCTTGTAATAGCGTAGGATTTACGTTTTCCGCAATTTACTTTCCGCACCCCTTTTAACTGTTAACTTGTATGAAAGAATGCATGACAATTAAAAATAACTCGTAGCTCACCAATGCCTGATCAAAGACAAATATTAACATTGAAAACAATACACAAATTCACACACCACTTCTAGGGTACGCCCCACTGTTGCCTTGCCCCTCGAAACGTGGTCGTCGAGTACAGGACATTTTAGTAAGTCCTCATGTCCATGACCTATGGCGTAAGGGTAGCTTCTAAGGTGTCCTACTGTTGCTCTGGTGACCACACTGTTGCCTTGCCCCTCGAAACGTGGTCGTCGAGTACAGGACGTTTTAGTAAGTCTTTATGTCCATGACCTATGGCGTAAGGGTAGCTTCTAAGGTGTCCTATTGTTGCTCTGGTGACCACACTGTTGCCTTGCGCCTCGAAACGTGGTCGTCGAGTAGAGGACGTTTTAGTAAGTCCTCATGTCCATGAACATGGCATGGGGGTAGCTTCTAAGGTGTCCTACTATTGCTCTGGTGACCACACTGTCCCTAAACTCGAATTAACCCGAACACCTCCAACGGTGGTGCTACCTACCTCTCAATGGTGGGATGGCACTACCTCAAGGACATTTACACAGACTAATTCCTTAGGGTAGGTAGATGACTCGTAGATACTTGCTCTAATTCAAAACAAATCAAAAAACTTCTTTTCACACCTACACTTTTCAAAAAGCTTTCAAAAACAATTTTTCAAACACTCTTGAGGACTGATACAAGAGTCGATCTGAAATCTTTAAACGAAACTTTTTCAAACCCACTCACAATTGAAAAGCAGACAAACATTTTGAAAACACAAATGAGCAAGTATCTAAGAGCCCATGGATAACCATGGATAGAAAGGGTGCTAACACATTCCCTTTCTATAAATCTACCTCCCGAACCGAGAGCAATCTCATAAGGAATTTTTCTGTGCTTTTGTCCTTTCCATGTTGGAGAAAATAAAAGACGGTGGCGACTCTTGCTTCCGTGACATTTCGCAAACCAGCGTTAAACAGTCAGTTCCAGATCCACCGATCACAGAACTGGCGACTCTTATAAAGTGAGGTGTACCTTAGGACTAAGATCACTTGTGTTTTCAATTGCTTTGACTTGTTTGCTTTATTATTGTGGGACTGTCTTGGGAGTTCTATAGATCCTAACCCATATCTGGGGATACCCTGTTAGGTAGCATAAGTTGTGAGGGACCTGTCTGGCGTAGACCGACATGGGTGAAACAGTGGCTACGTTGGTGTGGCACCTTGGTCTGTACCGATATCCCTTATGTTGCAACGAGGAGAATATGGGTCTTCTGAGGAGTCATTAAGCACCAACCGACCTTAGAACCTTAAATGACCCAACTTGGCCAATAGAACGGTAGCAGTATGCTACGCCCATTGAGGCTAAACTCTCGTGATGGTTCTGGCCGCAAGAAAAGGTTGTGATGCTGGAGTTATGACCGATTAAGGGTAGTCAGTGATATTGGGATCCTCTAGAACCCGGTTACTTCTGATAGGACAGGTCCTAACCAATAAACTGAAAGAGGGTAATACCTAGACCCCATGCTGGCCTAAGCTCTAAGGGCTTCTCTTGTGTGACTTGTGTGCCTTCCAACTTGACTATTTGCAACTTGTTATCTGACACTTGAGTTTCTTGCAGGTTTTGTTTACAGTCCTTAATCTGGACTCATAACAGGGTTTATCCATATTACTCCATGCATAGCATACCATCATACCATTGCGTACATCCTGCATAAGGACTAATCCATTTCAAGGATCTCAAGGGTTTGTGATGCAGGTCATGATGCATAGCAAGGGGCAAAAGGGGATTTATTTTCCTCTAGCAAGGTTGATAACTCGAGTCAGGGGATATGACCCACTGGATATGGTGAGCCTTGACTCTTGAAGAAGGACTCTCAACAACACGAAGTTCCCTCAATCAAGCTACCCAAGTTCTAACCATCTTCTTGTTTACCCCGCGAGATCCTTGAAAACATCGCATGCATACATACATATCATTGCATTACAGGTACCCTTGGTACAGGTCACTTACCTTCTTCGCTATTTATTTCAGCAGTCATCATGAATCCTGAATCATCCAATGGACAAGCTATCAAGGCCCTCCAGGCCCAGAACGCCCAGTTCCAGGAGCTGGTCATGAGCTTAGCACAAGGACAACAGGAATTGAAGACTCTGCTCTTGAAAAAGAAGAAGAAGAGGACTGTTTTGTTCAACCCTAGATGCAGATCTGGGAATACACTGCAGAATGAAGCTGAGCGGACTACTCCATCTGTTGGGGAAGGCAGTCACCAAGAGGGAAGGGTTCCTAGTCCATTGGTCTCCGACACCGAGACGGATTACAATGATGAGCAGTACCCTCCAGCTGAGGACAAGTATGAGCAACTAGAGGACCGTCTAAATGCCATGGAGATTCAACAGGTGCCCGGGTTGGACTTCGGAGACCTAGGCTTATCTTCTGGGGTGGTGATCCCTCACAAGTTCAAGGCACCTGCCTTTGCAAAATACGACGGGGTCTCTTGTCCTAAGTTGCACCTCCGTTCATACGCAAGGAAGATCCAGCCCTACACGGCAGACAAGAATCTATGAATCCATTTCTTCCAGGAGGGTCTTTCAGGGACTCAGCTCGAATGGTTCTATCAGCTGGATGGAACCAGTATTCGTAATTGGGAGGACTTGGCAACTGCTTTTTATAAGCAGTGTCAGTATAATGCCGACCTCGCTTCTACGCGTACCCAACTCCAGAGTATGTCACTGGGGACGGGTGAAGGTTTTAAGGAGTACGCTCAAAAATGGAGAGACCTTGCTGGAAGGGTACAACCACCTCTGACTGACCGTGAGCTCGTTGACCTGTTCTTGGGAACTTTGTCTGGTCCATTCTACAACCATCTGATTGGGAATTCTTCTGCTGGGTTCACAGATCTTATCTTGACTGGGGAGAGAATTGAAGCTGGTATCAAGTCGAGGAAGATTCAAGAAACCGCACCTGCTGATGCTCAGAAAAAGCCCCACAGTGGGAAGAAAGAGTCCAATGCTATACATGGTAAAAAGGGTCGTCATGATGTAGGGGCAATCCAGATCTCTGATCCCACGCTCGTTCAACTAAGAAAGAGCAATAGGCGTAGGATAAAGTATCAAGATAGGAAGTATACTGACATCAACATGTCTTTGTCTCAGGCATTACAACAATTGCTGAAGGCAAAACTGATCACACTAAAGGATCCTCCTCAAAATCCCGATACTTCCTCTTCCAAGTACAACCCGGGTGTGAGATGTGCCTACCATTCTGACAGTCCTGGACATGACACCGACGACTGTTGGACCTTGAAGAACAATATCCAAGACTTGATTGATGCCAAGGAGGTCAAGTTTGAACACTGATCCTACACCAAATCATCGAGAATGTCTTTTGTTCATTAGAATTTTCAATTTGTAATTTTCTTTTGATTGTTCAAACATTTATTCATGTTAAACTTTATTATTTCATTAATGCATTAGACGTGTCTGTTTTGAAGTAATTGTGTTTACTATGCTTAAAATTGCTTTTATTAATGCTCAACTCTCAACTAATAATTCTAAGCCTCTTGAGGGAGGATGACGAAAACGATACCATGATCTACAGTATGCTTTTGAACAGACCCCGCTGATGAGGTATGGGCATTGTTTCCATTCCTAAACACTGGAGTTATAAGGAAGATAATCCCTAGTCAACCCCTTTGAGCCAAAGAAGTGGGAGTTTCTCTTTTCAAAAAAAATTAAAACCCTTTAATCATAACCTGGGGCAGGGTAGTCCTCTCAGTTGATCCAAGTGCACAACGAATAGCACCAACGGAGTTCTTACAAAACAAAAGACAGTGATGGTTCCGAATAATCATAAAGACAGGCAGTCATTATCTCTCAAAATAAAAAGCCCAATAAGTCAAAAAACCTATGAAGGAGACTTACGAAGCTAGGGCATCCCGCTGACTGTAATTCCAAAAAGGAAACAGTTCAGGCAAAAAACAGGGATAACAAAATCAAAAAAGAAAGAGGTCCTACAAACCCTCGACAAAAAAAGAAAATGACTGCCTATTCCCAATAAACTGTCAATATCTGAACCATCACTGGAATATCAGAGCAAAGACTCAGACAAGGTCTAACGCACGATCGGTTGAGTTTAGGGTCGAAGAACATCACGAAGAGCGGGTGGGTACAAATAAATTTGAGCCTTTATCCTTTGTTTCTTAAACCGTGAACCAGACCACATTATAACCCTTAAAAGTCCTAGCTGAAGCATGGGTTAGTTCGAAAGCATACTGTTACGAAAGGTATCCTGACTCCTTAAGGCTTACTGTAAAATACTGAGTTGACATCATATCTTTACAAAACTCACTTGCTTTTACAAAAAATGCATTTTTCAAAATTTCAAGACAGACATAAGCTTTTGCATTCTTAAAATAACATTGTTTACATATGACTAGTTATTTGAACAGCAGAGAAATTCGCACGACGAATATCCTATGAACAAAAATCTTCTCAACAAAAGAGTCACCTCCAGTGGAAGAAACACTTCCAATCAAGGGGCATGGCATGATCAGTGTCCATCATCTGGGGCAGTCCAGTCAAGATTCGGAGAATCTCTCAAAAGGCCAACCAGCTTGGGGCAAATCTCCATCTGGATCACCTGGGGCATTCCGACAACGAATCTTGCCTGATCAGGCATCTTCTAGTGGTACGGCGACATGGCACTACTAACAGTGACAACTCCCTGCTCTCTGAGAACACGGACATTGTCGAAAAAATACTACGCCTAATCAAAGACCCGCTAGGTTGACACACCTAGGCAAAAATAAGGGCTTCCCGGCGAACCAAAAGGGTTCGGGCAAAAGTAAGGGATGAAATGAAAAAATCTGTACACCCGACAAGTCGAAAACCTGAAAAGGCGGCTTGGGCAAAAAAGGGTTATCCCGGTGGACTGAAAACCCGAAAGGGCGGTCCAGGCAAAAGTTAGGGATCACAGCGTACGACTATGTCCCGGCATCTCATCACTTGCCTGCTAGAAGAAGATTTGTCAAGTCGACAGTCATCAAGCACCTCTACAGGTACCTTCTTCTCCCATAGAAACTAGGGCAATGGGAATTGTCCGAACGGTACAAGCTGCTCTGTCCACCGAGGTACCAAGGTAAGTTAAGCTGAAGAACATGACCAAGTTACCTCCACTCCCCCACAGAGTAAGACAGGTTTCAGCAATACTCTCCCCGAGCAGAGTTGGTCTCCCATCAGCCCTGAAAAGGCACAGTATCTCCAGCAAGTCATCAACACTCTCCCCAAGCAGAGTTATCCTGTCAGCCTTAAGGAAGTTGGGTATCCTCCAGCAGATCTCAACATTCCCCAGCGCAATGTACGAACATTCCTAACAAGCATCCCCGACAGTCTTGATCAAAGATTGTTCCCCGGCGGTATCAGACAATCAGTGGAGCCATTTCCCCAATATATCTCAAAAATTTCCCCCAGGAGAGTCCAGTCTGAAGATTTCCCCCAGGAAAGCTGAATCATCCCCCCAGCAGGAAGCTCATCCCCAGTAGATTCTGGAAGCTTCCCCCTGCAGAGCACGGACGCGTCTCCCCGGTTTTATCCAAAGGTTATTCCCCACCAGGGCTTATAACTGGGTTATCCTCAGCCAAAAGCCACGGAAAGATCGTCCTCGACGAAGTCTTCTTATCCCCAGCGGAGTCTATTAAAACTTCCAACATAACAACGGTATCTCCAGCGAAGTTATCATCAACATCCCAGCAAAGTACCTCTCTTCCCACAGAGTATTGTTCCCCAGCAAGGTCGCTAGAGTAACTTTCTCCCCGCAGAATAATCCATTCGCCAAGTTTATTCCCCAACGGAGTCATCATCTCCTACCGGTATTCTTGCAACTACCATCCCCAGTGGAAGCAACGAAGCTCTATTTCACACCAAGCCCAGGATTTAACTTCCCGGCATCCGTCAAGGATTTATTTTCCTAAGACGAAAACATACGTTCATAAACATCGCATCTTCATACACTATAGCATGCATATACGCATCATAAACATATAATCTCACTTATTTCGAGAATATCACGCATGTCATACATTATGACATTGCATACAACTAACTCGTTACTTTTTCAGGAAAGAACGATCAACAGATAAAAGTCTTTACCTTTTGAAGTAGAAGACGTCCAAGATTCCTTCATCATTCTGCTGAGGTTGTAGTCGCTTAAAGATTCTCTCATCATTCTACTGAGGTTGTAGTCGCCTAAGATTCTCTCATCATTCTGCTGAGGTTGTAGTCGCTTAAAGATTCTCTCATCATTCTGCTGAGGTTGTAGTCGCCTAAGATTCTCTCATCATTCTGCTGAGGTTGTAGTCGCCTAAGATTCTCTCATCATCCCGTTGAGGTAGTAATCATCCAAGGTTCTCTCATCGTCCCGTTGAGGTAGTAATCATCCAAGGTTCTCTCATCGTCCCGTTGAGGTAGTAATCATCCAAGGTTCTCTCATCGTCCCGTTGAGGTAGTAATCATCCAAGGTTCTCTCATCGTCCCGTTGAGGTAGTAATCATCCAAGGTTCTCTCATCGTCCCGTTGAGGTAGTAATCATCCAAGGTTCTCTCACCGTCCCGTTGAGGTAGTAATCGCCCAAAGGTTCTCTCATCGTCCCGTTGAGGTAGTAATCGCCCAAAGGTTCTCTCATCGTCCCGTTGAGGTAGTAATCATCCAAGGTTCTCTCATCGTCCCGTTGAGGTAGTAATCGCCCAAAGGTTCTCTCATCGTCCCGTTGAGGTAGTAATCGCCCAAAGGTTCTCTCATCGTCCCGTTGAGGTAGTAATCATCCAAGGTTCTCTCATCGTCCCGTTGAGATAGTAATCGTCCAACGTTCTCTCATCGTCCCGTTGAGGTAGTAACCGTCCCTGATTCATTCATCACATCATTATTAACAAAAACCTTTTGAAGCTCCAGACTCGATTCCTGTATCCTTCCAGAGCACGTCTGAAGAGTTCGAAGATCCGATTCCTGTATCTTGCCAGGGTGTATCTGTTGACGACTACATTACCAGACTCGATTCCTGTATCCTGCCAGGGCACGTCTGAAGAGTTCGAAGATCCGATTCCTGTATCTTGCCAGGGTGTATCTGTTGACGACTACATTACCAGACTCGATTCCTGTATCCTGCCAGGGCACGTCTGAAGAGTTCGAAGATTCGATTCCTGTATCCTGCCAGGGCACGTCTGAAGAGTTTAAAGATTCGATTCCTGCATCCAGCCAGGGCACATCTACATAAAGAGTTTGAAGATCAACTCCTGTAACAGGCCAGGTAACCATTTTCTTTCTCAGGTACACAAGTTCTCGCTAAGGAATCTCTTACGCGATCGACACTTAGATGGCATCTATAAGCCCATCCACATACCAACAATCCCTAGATGGCATCTATAAGCCCATCCTCCTATCCATCACCTCTCAACATGGCATCTGTAAGCCCATTCTCTACATCACACTGCTTACATTCTACTATGTGAGTGCAAATTTCTGGGCACTCTAGTGTTCAATCATCTTCCACCTTCAGATTACGAAAGGCACGCAAGCCAATCTACATCCTCAGGTCAAAGAAGATTGAACAGGGGCAACTGTTGTACCCCAAAATTTTCCCTCCCATATTCTTCAAAGTTTTCACAAGCATCCTCTTCAAATGCTTCAAGATCTCTCAAGGACTACACAGTCAAGCATCCTCCTAAGGCAGGCAAAATTAGGGTTTTGGTTCTTGCAAGGAAGTTGAAGTTTTCAAGGGCTCAATCAAGTCCCACATGCTCATACACTTTGCCAAGCACCTACATGTCAAGTTTCAAGGCTCACAAGGTCAAGTTGCACACTCAAAAACCCTAATTGCTCTACAGTCAACTGCAGGGGAAAAATGGTCATTTGGCAGTAAAAAGTCAAAATTTTTAGTCAACGTATCATTTTGAAGCCACAATCATCATTTGGTCAAGCCTTGACCATGATTTCACAAGAATGGCTCAAAAATCATCAATGTGTCAAAAGTTTCTATTTTTTGACAGTTGAAAAGTCAACTGTAACTTGACCAAGGCATAACTTTTTCATGGTTCATCAGAAAAATCCCATCCAATGCTCATCTTGAAGGGGAAGACATTTCCTACAAATCATCTTCACACTCCGAGTCCAAGAAATGCTCTCACAAAAAGTTATCAATTTCAACATTATAGGTCATTTTCAAAAGTCAACAAAAAGGGACTTTAAGTCAAAGACCATAACTTGAGATTGGTAAATCAAAATGACATGGTACCAAAGACATTGGTTAGAGGACTTCAAGAACTTTCCAAAATGTCCAAGAACATGTTCATAACTTCAAAATTGAGCAAGATATGCATTGGAGAAGTTGGGAAATTTTTGTGAAATGGCCAAAGTCAATTATCCTTGAAATTTCATTTTTGACAAAAGGGGCCCACTTTTTCCACTTGTTTCAGCTTGGCCATGCCTCCCACGTGTCCCGCAATTTATTTCAAGATTAAAAATTAATTTTCCAATTTTTATTTAATTTTATTTGATTTAATGCATTTTAAATCTTTAAAATTCAAATAAAAATCAAAGAAATTAATGGAGGGATATTTTGTGGTTTGAATAGCTTTGATACACCATAAAACATATACCAAATTCGTTCAAGACCTATTATGGGCATAAAAATTCAAATTTTCACAAGAATGGCAAGTTGTTTAAATGGTGTTCATGGCATAATCTCAAACTTCATTGCAAGGGTTAATGGCTCACATTATTGCTTGATTCTCATTCAAAGACATATATGCAAGCCTCTCATACCATTTACAAGGGCTAAGCATCTCTAAAACGAAAAAAACCATATTCAAACCATATTCAAAAAAATCAAGCAAAAAGTCAAAGCTGAAATCCACCTTCCAAGGCAATTCAAAGCCTTTTCTCGTTTCTAACACTTTGCAGGAACTCTCAGGAGTCTTTTGGAATCAAAACCAAGCGCTCAGGCCTAAGGAATCGCCCCACACGAACTCACGGTTTGCACAATTTTCTTGGAATCGAATTTCATTTGTTCATGCATCATTAACATAATTTGTTGCTTGTTTTGTGTTGTATGAGTCCACAGGAAACTAATGGTATGGTTCAATTGCTTTGAGATGCCCCAAAACTCAATATTATTTTTTCTAAGGTATTCCTATGCAGGCTTCCAAACAGCGTCCATCATGCATCTCAAGTGATCATCCTGCCAAGTGGCCATTAACGCCAATCTGATGGCTATGAGGCGTGGACCATGGTGTTCCCAGTCAATGCTTGCACACTTGATTCCAGTTTCAACAACACACCCCCATTCCTGGCCCAATACCCCCTCCATTTGGGTTCATTTTTCTTTCTTTTCATTTTATTTCTTTAATTTAATTTCTAACCCCTTTTATTTTATTGGTTATTAGTAATTAATTTAATTAATCATTTTCATAAAAAACAAAAAATATAATTAACACTTTTATTATTATTTTTATTTTGTAAATAAATCATAATTGAACTAGTTTTTAATTAGGCCATTTGAACATTTTAATAATTAAAATAGATTTAGATTTAGGTTAATCTTTAACTTTGTTTCTTTTTATTTCTATTTTATTTCATAAAAAATATAAAAAAATCAAAAAATATTTTCTTGTAATTAAAATAATTAATTAGTTTTCAATTTCATTTAATTACCAAAAAAAGACAAAAAAAAAAGTTAATTCCCTTTTCTTTATTCATGCGTATTTAATTTGTCCGATTTCTTGTAATAGCGTAGGATTTACGTTTTCCGCAATTTACTTTCCGCACCCCTTTTAACTGTTAACTTGTATGAAAGAATGCATGACAATTAAAAATAACTCGTAGCTCACCAATGCCTGATCAAAGACAAATATTAACATTGAAAACAATACACAAATTCACACACCACTTCTAGGGTACGCCTCACTGTTGCCTTGCCCCTCGAAACGTGGTCGTCGAGTACAGGACGTTTTAGTAAGTCCTTATGTCCATGACCTATGGCGTAAGGGTAGCTTCTAAGGTGTCCTACTGTTGCTCTGGTGACCACACTGTTGCCTTGCCCCTCGAAACGTGGTCGTCGAGTACAGGACGTTTTAGTAAGTCCTTATGTCCATGACCTATGGCGTAAGGGTAGCTTCTAAGGTGTCCTACTGTTGCTCTGGTGACCACACTGTTGCCTTGCCCCTCGAAACGTGGTCGTCGAGTAGAGGATGTTTTAGTAAGTCCTCATGTCCATGAACATGGCATGGGGGTAGCTTCTAAGGTGTCCTACTATTGCTCTGGTGACCACACTGTCCCTAAACTCGAATTGACCCGAACACCTCCAACGGTGGTGCTACCTACCTCTCAATGGTGGGATGGCACTACCTCAAGGACATTTACATAGACTAATTCCTTAGGGTAGGTAGATGACTCGTAGATACTTGCTCTAATTCAAAACAAATCAAAAAACTTCTTTTCACACCTACACTTTTCAAAAAGCTTTCAAAAACAATTTTTCAAACACTCTTGAGGACTGATACAAGAGTCGATCTGAAATCTTTAAATGAAACTTTTTCAAACCCACTCACAATTGAAAAGCAGACAAACATTTTTAAAACACAAATGAGCAAGTATCTAAGAGCCCATGGATAACCATGGATAGAAAGGGTGCTAACACCTTCCCTTTCTATAAATCTACCTCCCGAACCGAGAGCAATCTCATAAGGAATTTTTCTGTGCTTTTGTCCTTTCCATGTTGGAGAAAATAAAAGACGGTGGCGACTCTTGCTTCCGTGACATTTCGCAAACCAGCATTAAACAGTCAGTTCCAGATCCACCGATCACAGTATGTAATTGGTTGAGATCAGAGTAGCGCAACGAATGGAAGGGGAGCCTGATAAGTTCGTAGTAGGTGTGAATGGAATACTTGTAACAAGTGTTGAGTGGAGGAACATTCCTAAGAGAAATTCTCTGAGCAATGTTTGTTCATCCCAGTCGCTCAAGGATCCACCATAATCTAGAGAGGTATTATCGATGGACCACCATAGAGGAGACTCTGGTTTTTTTGTGGTAAGACATTCTTGAGGCAATGGTCGAACTTGTTTATATTGAGAAAAATGAAGGAAGGATTATGCTTGAAATAGACTCATCATGACTGTGTCTTGTGCACTTATGAGCATGCACGAAGACTTGGACGGTGGTTACATAACGACTATTAGAATTCACCTTTCATCAGTAGAACCTTGTCTGAAGCTGTTAGATGTCAAGACGACAGTTGTGGGATCCCCGTGAGGGTAACTCTTCACTGATAAGACGTTGTATGCAGTTTCTAGGCGTAACGGCTGTAAGTTACGAAATTGTACACCTTTGTGATTCTCGATATCGGTGTTACAACCAAGAATTTAAGGAAGGAACAAAGTAAGAAGTTTTGTTGTACAGAGAAAGTAGAATTAGAAGCAAGTCGGTTTAAGAATTTGGGAATTAAAAGTCAGGACAAGGAATTCGACGAGCGGTTGTACGACATTGTTTGGACGTGTGTGGAAATGAATCTGAGATGTTGTCATTGGACAGAGATACTACGACATAAAGTATGGATATGAGGTGATACAAGTGAGCAAAAAAGGAAGGAAGGAGAACCAATGTTTTTTTAATAAGGATAAACTTGACAAACATGGAGGACGAGGAATATCTGACTAGATGGATTTCCAGGAATTCAGAAACTATGAAGGTTCAGTGTGAATAAGTCAAGGTCGGGAACCTTGGACGAATTATGTCTCAGGTATGTCAGGACGAAGTATCAGAAGAAGTCGCAAGTTTTAACCAAGGAGAAGTGTAAAGAACATATGTCATCTCGTTTGAAGAAGGTATAGTCATGGCGATTGGAATGAATTCGAGGGTGAATTCTATTTAAGGGAGGGAGAATGTAACACCTCGATTCTTCAACTCCGGTAATTATCATTTAAAATTGGTTAAATGGTAATTAGAGAACACCGTTGATTTTGTCACTTACTATCTTCTTGCTATTAATCCAATGGCCCAAAGTAATTCGTTAGTGTGATATGGTGGGAGAACTGACTTGGTTGTTTTGCGTTTGATCGCAAATGTTGTGGATAGCAAGAGTCGCCACCGATTTTTCTTTTATCCAAAAGGAAAGGTGAAAAAGCACAGGAAAGGCCTTTGAGATGTTTTCTTGAGTTCAGGGGGTAGATTATGAAAAGGGAAGGTATTAACACCCTCTTCATCCATGGTTTTCCATGGGCTCTTAGTTACTTGCTAGATCACTTACTTTTGTTTGAAAATGTGCTTTGTGTGGTTCTAGAAACTGGCATCAAGTCGGGGAAAATACAGAATGGTGACTCTTCGAACACTGAGAAGAAACCATCCAAAAGAGAATCTAGTGCTGTCAACGCAGTAGCTATTGCAAAGCCGGCCGGTGCTCCTCAGCGTCACCACCAACAAAGGGAAGAAAGACCTAAGAGGCAATTTACACCCCTCGGCATGACCTTGTCACAGATATTGCCACAGCTGCTGGAAACCAAGTTGGTAACTCTCATGGATCCCCCGAAGAACCCTAACAGGACACCTTCAAGGTACAATCCCAATGCTCGCTGCGCCTATCATTCCGACAGCTCGGGGCATGCTACAGATGACTGTTGGACTTTGAGAAATAGGATTCAAGATCTGATTGACGCAAAGGAAGTCCAGCTCGACTCTCCAGAGGCTCCCAACGTGATCACTGCTTCCATGCTAAAACATGGCTAGGATAGAAAGCACTTTTTTGTTCATTTGAATTCAAGTTGTAATTTTCTTTTGACTGTTCAAACATTTATTCATGTTAAACATTGTTATTTCTTTAATGTATCGCATATGTCTGTTTTGAAACAATATATTCGTATTCACTAAATGCAAATTATTTTCATGTTTTTCTGATGTCAACTCTTGATCAAGAAATTCTAAGCCTCTTGAGGGAGGATGACAAAGACGATACCATGATCTACAGTATGCTTTGAACAGACCCCGCTGATGAGGTACAGGCATTGTTTCAATCCCTAAACACTGGAGTTATAAGGATGATAATCCCTCGTCAACCCATCTGAGCCAAAGAAGTAGGAGTTTTTTCTTTTCGAAATTTAAAAATCGTAATCATAACCTGGGGCAGGGTAGTCTCTCAGTTGATCCAAGTGCATAACGAATGGCACCGAAAAAGTCCTTACGAAACAAAAGACAGTGATGGTTCAGAACAATCAAAAGGACAGGCAGTCATTACCAAAATCAAAAAGCCCAAAGAGTCAAAACCCATGAAGGAGACTTACAAAACTGGGGCATCCCGCTGACTGTAATTCCAAAAAAGGAAACAGTTCAGGCAAAAAAGAAAGGGATAGCAAAAAAAGAGGTCTTACAAACCCTCAACAAAAAAGGAATGACTACCTATTCAGAATAAATCATCAATATCCAAACCATCACCGGAAAATCAGAGCAAAGACTCAAACAAGGTCTAACGTATGATCAACTGAGTTTAGGTTTGGAGAACATCACGAAGAGCGGGTGGGTACAAATAATTTGAGCCTTTATCCTTTGTTTCTTAAACCGTGAACCAAGCCACGTTATAACCCTTAAAAGTCCTAGCTGAAGCATGGGTTAGTTCGAAAGCATACTGTTACGAAAGGTATCCTGACTCCTGAAGGCCTACGGTAAACACGGAGTTGACATCACGTTTTACAAACATTCATTTGTTTATGAAAAAGAATGCATTTTCAAAATCTTCAAGACAGATATAAACTTTGCATTTTTAACATAACTTTGTTTGCATATGACTTTTTGTTTGAACAACAGGGAAATTCGCACGATGAATACCTGGTGAACAAAGGCACTTCCAATCAAGGGGCATGACCTGATCATGGTCCGTCATCTGGGGCAGTTAAGTCAAGATTCAGAGAATCCCTCAAATGCCAAGTAGCCTGGGGCAAATCTCCGCCTAAGTCATTTGGGGCATTGGACGAGCAAATGAAGATCTTCTGGTGGCATGATAACACAACAACAGGGGCAATAACGGGTGGTCTAAGCAATCTGATTGTTTCTGTCCTCCAAGGTATCAAGGTAGGTTCCGTGGAAAAACATAACCAATGCAGTTCAATACTTCCCCAGGAGAGTCCAATCTAGTTCCCCAGGAAAGTTGGAATCATCTCCCAAGCAGTTAAGCTTATCCCCAGTAGATTCTGGAAGCTTATCCTCACAGAGCACGAACGCGTCGTCCGACTTTATTCAAAGAGTTATTTCCTTACCAGGATATAACTGGGTTATCCTCAGCCAAAAGCCATGGAAAGATCGTCGTTGACAAAGTCTTCTTATCCCCAGCGAAGTCTATTAAACACTTCCAGCACAACAAGGGTATCCCCGGCAAGTTATTATCAACGCACAGCAAAGTACCTCTGTCCCCACAGAGTTTTGTTTCCCAGCAAGATCGTTAGAGTACTGTTCTCCCCGCAGAATCTTCCATTCGCCAAGTTTATTCCTCAACGGAGTCATCTTCTCCTACCGGTATTCTTGCAACTATCATCCCCAACGGAAGCAAAAGCTTATTCTTCAACATCAGCCCAGGAGTGACTTCCCGGCACCCGTCAAGGATTTACTTTCCTAGACGAAAACATACATTCCTAAACGTCACATACATCATGATACATGCATATACGCATCATGTCATACATTCTCATTTATGTTGAGGACATCATTGCTTGGTCCATATCATGCATTGCATACGACAGACCTTTACCTTTCAGGAAGGATACAGTTAAATAATCAGCTATATCAAAGAAGACAAATCCAGTCAAAGAAGACAAATCCGGTCAAAGAAGACAAGCCCAGTTAAATCCCAAAGGTTTTTCTGATGCTCATCCAGTCAAAGAAGACATGTCCAGTTAAATTACTTCCACTCGTCGTTATAGACACTCGTCGTTATAGACACTCGTCGTCATAGACACTCGTCGTTATAGACACTCGTCGTTATAGACACTCGTCGTCATAGACACTCGTCGTCATAGACACTCGTCGTTATAGACACTCGTCGTTATAGACACTCATCGTTATAGACACTCGTTGTTATAGACACTCGTCGTCATAGACACTCGTCGTTATAGACACTCGTCGTTATAGACACTCGTCGTTATAGACACTCGTTGTTATAGACACTCGTCGTCATAGACACTCGTCATCATAGACACTCGTCGTTATAGACACTCGTCGTTATAGACACTCGTCGTTATAGACACTCGTCGTCATAGACACTCGTCGTCATAGACACTCGTCGTCATAGACACTCGTCGTCATAGACACTCGTCGTTATAGACACTCGTCGTTATAGACACTCGTCGTTATAGACACTCGTCGTCATAGACACTCGTCGTCATAGACACTCGTCGTCATAGACACTCGTCGTCATAGACACTCGTCGTCATAGACACTCGTCGTCATAGACACTCGTCGTCATAGACACTCGTCGTCATAGACACTCGTCGTCATAGACACTCGTCGTCATAGACACTCGTCGTCATAGACACTCGTCGTCATAGACACTCGTCGTCATAGACACTCGTCGTCATAGACACTTGTCGTCATAGACACTCGTCGTCATAGACACTCGTCGTCATAGACACTCGTCGTCATAGACACTCGTCGTTATAGACACTCGTCGTTATAGACACTCGTCGTCATAGACACTCGTCGTCATAGACACTCGTCGTCATAGACACTCGTCGTTATAGACACTCGTCGTTATAGACACTCGTCGTTATAGACACTCGTCGTCATAAACACTCGTCGTTATAGACACTCGTCGTTATAGACAACTCGTCCATAAGGATAACCTGTCAGTAGAGACAACTCACCAACCTTACTAATTCCAGACTCGATTCATGTATCTCGCCAGGGTGTGTCTGAAGAGTTCGGGGATCCGATGCCTGAATCTTGCCAGAGTGTATCCGTTGAAGACTAACATTACCAGATCCGATTCCTGTATCTTGCCAGGGTGTATCTGTTGAAGACATTCCAAGGCCTTCCCTAGTCCAGCTAAATCGACCCCAAACAGATTTTTTTGATGAAGACTCAGTAGAAGTTATCAAAGGTTTTTCTCAAACGTCCGCTTTTGAGATTATAATTTCCTATGGTTCTCTCCCCAACGGTGCGGAGATGATAATTCCAACTCAGGTTTTTCTCAAACGTCCGCTTTTGAGATTATAATTTCCTATGGTTCTCTCCCCAGCGGTGCGGAGATGATAATTCCAACCCAGGTTTTTCTCAAACGTCCGCTTTTGAGATTGTAATTGCCTATGGTTCTCTTCCCGATCCTGCGAAGATGGTAATTCCCACCAAGATTTTCTCAACGAGCGTTGTTGAAGTTAGAATCATCCAAGGTTCTCTCACTATTCCTGTTGAGGTAGTAACCACTCCTGGTTCATTCATCGCCGTGTGAAGCTCCAGATCCAGCTCCTGTAACCAGTCAGGACACATCTATATCAAGCATCTGAAAATCAGCTCCTGCAACATGTCAGGTACTCATTTTTCTTTTTTGCAGGTATGCAAGTTCTCGCTAAGGAATCTCTTATGCGATCAACATCCAGATGGCATCTATAAGCCCATCGTCCTATCCATCAATCTCCAAATGGCATCTATAAGCCCATTCCCCACATCACACTGCTACTATGTGAGCGCAAATTTCTGGGCACTCTAGTGTTCAATCATCTTCTACCCTCGGACTACGAAAGGCACGTCATCCAATCTGCATCCTCAGGTCTAAGAAGATTGAACAGGGGCAACTGTTGTACCCCAAAATTTGCCCTCCCATATTCTTCAAAGATTTTCCAAGTCAAGCTTCAAAGTTTCCCAAGGGTTGCACAGTGCAAGAGCCTCCTGAACAGTCAAAATTAGGGTTTTTGTTCTGATCAAGAAAATGAAGTTTCCAAGGGCCCAATCAAGTCTCACATGCCTACAAATATGGTCAAGCATCCTCATATCAAGTTTCAAGACTTTCAGCACAAAACTGCACAGTCAAAACCCTAATTGCACTACAGTCAACTGTAGGGGCAAAATGGTCATTTGACAGTCAAAAGTTCAAATTTTTGGTCAACATATCATTTTGAAGCCACAAACATCATTTGATCAATGCTTGATCATTATTCTCAAAGCTTGGCTCAAAAATCATCAAGATGCAAAAGTTTCCTTATTTGGACAGTTGAAAAAGTCAACTGTAAATTGACCAGGGCATAACTTTCACATGGATTATCAGAAAAATTCCATCCAAAGCTCATTTTGAAGAGAAAGACATTTCCTACAACTCATCTTCATACTTCAAGTCCAAGAAATTCTCTCACAAAAAGTTATCAATTTCAACATTATAGGTCATTTTCAAAAGTCAACAAAAAGAGACTTTAAGTCAAAGGCCATAACTTGAGATTGGTAAATCAAAATGACATGGGACCAAAGGCATTGGTTAGAGGACTCAAAGACCTTTCCAAAATGTCCAAGAACATGAGCAAAGCTTAAAAATTGAGCAAGTTATGCCTTGTGGAAGTTTGGAAATTTTTGGATATTTTGAAAAGTCAACATTGATTCAAATGACCTAAAATTGCTAATGGGCCCATTTTTCTTCCACAATTCATCATCCAAAGCATGTGCACGACCATTAGGCCCAAAGGGAAGTTTTTCTCCATTTTTATTTATTTATTTGAATTTTTTATCATTAATAATTCATTTAATCAAATAAAATACATGAAAAATATTTAACCTAAGTTTTTCAATCTTTTTGTGCATGAAATATACTCAATAATTCGTGCATAATCAAATATGGAAAGATTTGAAGTGAATTGATCATGATTGGTACAAAATAGCTTGGAAAATATTGAAAAAAAGATCTTTGAAAATCAAATCTCTCAAGTCATGAATGCCAAGCTTTTTGTTTGATTTCTTTAACCTAATTCACTCAATACATAAGCCTGATCAAACCCTTGTGCTAAAAAACCATTAAGCTGCGCAAGAACCTGGAAATCAAACACACACTTTTTCTTAAAAATCTCAATTCTGAAAACACTTGTGCAGGACGATTCAAGGCGAAATTTTTATCCCATCACCTTCCTGAAGCTTCAAGGAAGGGTTTCTGATCAAAATCATCCATCATAACTTCAAGAATTGGTACAACGAACAGGACCTGTACACAAAAAATTTCATAGTCGTGCATCTCAATCCATGCATTTTTTGTGAATTTTAAAGCTTGATTCATGATTATCGTTTGATTCTAATGCTAACCCAATGATTTAATTTTGTTTTCGTGCCATATATGAAGATCCGCCATTATCAAATTCTAGGGTTTACAGGATTTCAAATTAGGGGTTTGTGAATAAGGCAAAATTGGGATACCACGATGCCATGAACGTGCTCAGTACACTTGGACGAAGAAGAAGCTACCCTCGCGCTCAATTTATGAGGCCTTATGGCCTATTCGCTATTTTCTTATATGGCATCTATGGCAACGTTTGAAAACCGTTGCTAGTTTGTTCTTGTTTCAGAAAAAAAAATAAACAAACGAAGAAGACGCTTAGGTGGCGAGGTCTGACTGGTTCATTTGAATTTTTGCGCACAAAATCCACTAACGCGTTGTTTCATATTATAATATTTGTTGGTTATCTAATATATTGAAAGCGCGTTTGGAGCAGTTGGCAAGGCATTGGAGTGGTAACATTCAGGACCTGGGTTCGATCCCAGGTCCCCACTCTTTCATATTATTTTTCTTTCAACCATTATCCTATGCAGGTTCACTATGAAGGAACATCATGTATCCACAAGATCTGGCTTGCCACGCATGCACTAAGATCAATCCAAAGGACATGATTTGAAGACCATCATGAATATTAGTCAAGGGAGGTACACGCTGGCGCAAAAGTCAACAAGGCCAATGGTTGATGGGCCTGAATTACTAAGGCTTTACCCTCCAATTTGGGGCAGACCCCCTAGGTTGGCTAATTGTTTTTTTCACTTTCTTTATTTTGCATTATTATTATTTTCTTTTAATTGTTGTCTTTTAATTTAATTATATTTTCATAAAAAACACAAAACCATAAAAAAAAAATCAGAAAAGAGAAAAATCATAAATATTTTTTATTTCTTGTAAATAAATTAATTAGTTTTAAAATAGGTTTTAATTTTAACCTTTTTAATAAAAAATCTAAAAATATAGAGTTAGGGTTTAATTTAATATTTTCATAATAAAAATCTAAAAAAATGTAGAAATAGGGTTTAAATAATGTTTTTTTATTCTTTTTTTTTTATTTTGTCTTTCATAATAATTAAAATAATTAAATATTTATTTTTTTAATTAAAATTGCATGTAAATTAATTAGGGTTAATTTTACGTTAGAATTCAATCTTTTCTTAACAAATAAAAATTGTAGAATTAGGTTTAATTTTAATTAATTCTTTTTTCATTAAAATCCTAAAATACTAAAAAATACCAAAAACAATTTCCTTCCTTTTAATTTTAATTAATTCATCGTTTAATTTAATTTTTGTAAAAAGGGTCCAACGCCCTCGTTTCGGTTTAAATTTCAATTCGCACATTTATTTCTTCTTTCGTATAATATTTGTGTATCTCTCCCAAGGCCTTGTAACATTTTAATTTTCTCGCACTTTACTTTCTTTAATTCTTTATTTTTTCTGTCAAATCGGGTCCTGGTTTAATTTTGGCGATGTGGACCCGCGCCTTTGTAATAGCTTAGAATTTTTACTTTTTCGCAATTTTTAACTGTTAAATAATGACATGAAAGAATGTATGGACAAAAATAAAAACAAACGCTAGATCACCAATGACATGAACAAAAGACAAAAATAAATGAAAACGACACAGGAATCGCACACACCACCCCTAGGGTACACCTCACTGTTGCCTTGCCTCGAAAGGTGATCGTCGAGTAGAGGATGTCTTAGTAAGTCCTCATGATCCGGGAACCTGACATGAGGGTAGCTTCTAAGGTGTCTTCCCATTGCTCCGGTGATCACCATGTCCCGAACCTCGAATTGACCCGAACACCTCCAACGGTGGTGCTACCTACCTCTCAATGGTGGGATGGCGCTACTTTAAAGGACATTTACATAGACGAATTCCTTAGGGTAGGTAGGTTCTCGTAGATACTTTCTCTAAATTTCAAAACAAATCAAAAAATACTTTTCACACCAACACATTTTCAAAAAGCTTTCGAAAGCAATTTTTCAAACACTCTTGAGGACCGATACAAGAGTCGAACTGAAATTTTCAAAGAAACTTTTTAAACCCACAGTTGAAAAGCAAACAAACCAATTTTGAAAACACAAATGAGCAAGTATCTAAGAGCCCATGGATAACCATGGATAGAAAGGGTGCTAACACCTTCCCTTTCTATAATCTACCTCCCGAACCGAGAGCAATCTCTATAAGGAATTTTTCTGTGCTTTTGTCCTTTCCATTTGGAGAAAATAAAAGACGGTGGCGACTCTTGCTTCTGCGACATTTCGCGAACCAGCGTTAAACAGTCAGTTCCAGATCCACCGATCACAGAACTGGCGACTCTGCTGGGGAGCCTTTATAAAGTGAGGTGTACCTTAGGGCTAGTTCATAACTGTGTTTTCAATTGTTTTCCTTGTATGCTTTAAATTGTGGGTTGCTTGGGAGTTCTATAGATCCTAACCCGGATCTGGGGATACCTTCTTAGAAAGTAGCAACAAGACTGTGAGGGAACTGTGTGGGGTATACCGACATGGTTGAAACAGTCTGCTACGTTGATGTGGCACTTTGGTGTGTACCGGTAACCCTTGAGTTCAGTCAAGGAGAGTACGGGGCCTCCGTGTGGTGTCGTGAAGCATCAACAGACCTTAGGAACCTTAATTGAACTATCTTGGCCTCTTTAGGGTAGTGAGATAACTGACTTTGGTGCAGTCCGAGGTTGGTTGATACTCGATACTACACTCAATTGAGGGTTGCTTTCCTGGAATATTTCGGTCGCCAGTTCAGTGGCTAAATCGAAACGATGAACAATGAAAGCAATTCAGTGATATTGGGACCCTTAGAACCCGGTTACTTCTAATAGGACAGGTTTTGAGCCCACCAACTTCAAGAGGGTAGTACCCCAAACTTCATGCTGGCCTAAACTCTAAGGGCTCTTTTGTGTGACTTGTGTGCCTTCGTACTTGACTATCTGCATGCTTGTTACCTGACACTTGTTTCTTGCAGGTTTTAGTTTGTAGTCCTTAATTGGGACTCATAACAGGGTATTAAGTTTCTTGCAGGTTATGTTTTAAGTCCTTAACTGGGACTCATGACAGGTTTACTTGAGTTTCTTGCAGGTTTTGGCTTGCAATCCTTAATCGGGACTCATAACAGGGTTACTCACATTACCCCATGCATACCATAACATCATACCATTGCATACATCCTAACCCATTTCAAGGATCTCAAGGGCTTGTGATGCAGGTCATGATGAACCAACTGTCCAGCAAGGGGAAAAAGGGATTTATTTTCCTCTAGACAAGGTTGTCAGGGGCTATGACCCACTGGATATGGTGAGCCTTTGACCCTTGAAGAAGGACTCTCAACAACATGAAGTACCTTCAATCAAGTTACCAGTTTCCAACTCTAACAATTTGTTTACCCCTCGAGGTCCTTGAAATCATTGCATGCATATCATACATATCATTGCATAACAGGTACCCTTTCTCTGCAGGTTGCTTACCTTCTTCGCTGTTTATTTCAGCAGTCTCGTCATGAATCCTGAATCCTCAACCGAGCACACTATCAAGGCCCTCCAGGCTCAGAACGCCCAGTTCCAAGGGCTGATCATGAATTTGACCCAGGGGCAACAAGATCTGAAGGCTCTGCTCTTGAAGAAGGAAAAGAAGAAGAAGAGGACTGTTTTGTTCAGCCCTAGACGCAGATCTGGGAACACCCTGCAGGATGAAGCTGAGAGGACAACTCCATCTGTGGGGAAAGGCAGTTATCAAGAGGAAAGGGTTCCCAGTCCAGTGGTCTCTGACAATGAGACAGATTTCAATGATGAACAGTACCCTCCGGTCGAGGATAGGTACAAACAGTTGGAAGACCGACTAAGTGCTATGGAGATACAAAAAATGCCTGGCCTGGACTTCGAGGATCTAGGTCTGTCTTCTGGGGTAGTGATCCCACACAAATTCAAGGCACCTGCCTTTGCAAAGTACGACGGGGCATCCTGTCCAAAGCTGCATCTCAGGTCATACATGAGGAGGATCCAGCCCTACACGGCCGACAGGAACTTATGGATCCACTTTTTCCAGGAGAGTCTTTCAGGGACTCAGCTTGACTGGTTCTATCAACTGAATGGAGCCAACATCCGTACCTGGGAAGACTTAGCCACTGCATTCTACAAGCAGTACCAGTACAATACCGACCTCGCTCCCACGCGCACTCAGCTTCAGGGGATGTCTATGGGTACGTGTTGTACCCTAAAATTTACCCTCGCATTTTTCCACAAGAAATCTCAGCTTCAAATCTTTCCTGATTTTTTAAACTGACTCAAGAATCGGACAAACGGACTTTTCTTGTCAGTCAAGCGAAATTAGGGTTTTTACTGATTTTCAGGGCTCTGGATTGTTTCACAGTTGGCTTAGGGTTTTGGATGATTTTTTGGTTCAATTTTGATCAGGCGAGCGTTATTTGGCATTTAATCAAGAATTAAGGTTTTATGGGCATATTCTCAGAAAGATTAAAATTCCACAGTGCGTCGCAGTTTATTCCGAGATTCGGGTTAAATTCGCATTATCTTGATTTAATCAGTAAAAGAGGCAGTTGGGTTGAATCCATGTTGTTTTGTTTGAGCCAGTCAAAAGAAAGATGCAGTTTGGATTTACAGTGCTTGGTAAGAAATCAATAAGAAAGGATTGCGTCTGATCAGTTTTTTGTGTTCGACTGTGCGTTGCTTTGAATGATGGAGACGTCAAGTTCATTTATTTTGATCGACGGAGAATCAAGGTTTAGTTGATTATTTATGGTTCTAAGAATTAAATACGTGAAATTTAACTTTCATTTTATTTAATTTAAGGGATTATAAATAACAAGTAAATAACTAAAGAAAAGGAATTGAAAAGAATTAAATGAATCAATGGAATTTTTATTTCATATTTAATAGTTGTTACAATTATTATTTGGATACAAGTATTTATTACGAAGTATTTAAAATAATAATGGTTTACAAATAATTAAATTGAAAATAAAAACTATCCTATTTTTTCTAAACATTTTCTAAGTCCCTAATCTCTTCATTCTTCACTTCGCTCCGGTGTTCCATTTTTCATCTGCAAAAAGAAAAGGAAAAGTCAAAAGCAATTGAATTAATTAAAGACAGATAAAATTTGCTCATCATTAGAGGCCACTGATTGGGATCAGTTAACCCTCACTGCAAATCACGGGATTTCTCCCGGTTCACAGAGAGGGAAGAATTTTTATGCAAAGTTGAAAAAATGCAAATGTCAAAATGCATAGAATATCAAACTGCATAATTTCAAAATCTCAAACTTCAAATTCAAACCAAACTGAAAATCCAATTCCCACTTCCTATCAAATGCCAAAGTCTACTCAAAGATATCAAAAAAAAGTACAGTTTGCTGTCAAATGCCAAAATCTACTCAAAAGCTGTCAAGAGAAGATTTTGGAAAGATATCAAAAAAAGCACACAAACTGTCAAAGCTGGATAAAGTATGCAGAAGTAATGTGTTATGCAAGCAAAAATCTAAATCATCATTTCCCAACAAGAAGGGGCCCCTTCAGAACAAAATAGTACAGGAAAAATCATATTAAATATATTCAACTGTACTATAGAGAGGGGGAGAAGAGAGATAAGAGGAAGAGTTCAGGTTTTATGCTTAGACAGGATAGAAAGGAAGAAAAATATACAAAACTTTAAGCATAGAAAGAAACTGCTCAAGTTCATACACAACACAGTTCAAAAGAAGGAACAAAAGCCTCTACAGGCCTGTCAAGCCTTAACCACCAAAACCCCTGTCAAACCATACCTGCTGCAACAAAAACCAGCACATAACCTCAAAAGCCTAACACTACAAAAGACCACAACCTGCCTACTGTCAAGCAAAAAACCAGAACTTCAAGCCATGTACCAGTCACAAGCATGCCAACCCCTGTCCAAACCTGAAATTTACTGAAGCAAACCTGTATATACAAAGAACTTCAAGCCATGTACCAGTCACAAGCATACCAACCCCTGTCCAAACCTGAAACTTACTGAAGCAAACCTGTATATACAAAAAAACTCAAGCCATAAAACCTGTTGGAGCTAAACCTGCAATAGCCTGAACCATGAACCCAAAAACCTGAAATACCACAACCCTGCTTGAAGCAAACTGACCATGCCTGTCAATAACAAAACAACCTAACAACCATTCACCTGTCAACACACCAACCTGCTAGCACAAACATAACCTGTCCAGTTCAAATCTCAAAGCATTCAAAACCAACTCCTAAGCCTCAGAAATTTTTCATCATAGGCGAAAAACATATCAAAGCATACTCAAGCCATTCATTGTAAAACATAAGCTTAAGCTTTTCAAAGCCTCAAGGCTCCAAAAAAAAAGCATCAAGCCTTCAAGCCCTCAGAATCCTGGATTCATCATGGGGCGAGGAAGAAACATGTCAAATTAGGCAAACACATCCAAAGGCAACGTGAGCAGTAGAGAAGAGGAAAGAGGTGAACTCAGAAGCTTTTCATCATAAGCAAAATACATTCCAAGGGCATCAATCTCAGAAGGCAATTCAAAGGCCTCAGAAGCAAGCTTCATCATAGGCAAGGCAACAATTCAAAAGCATACGAATTCTCAAAGGCAACATGCAGTAGAAGAGATAAAGAAGTGAATTTTAAAAGGGTTCTCAGTACAAGTCCATCATCATCAAAACCCTAGAAAATGGCAAAAAGATAAAAGTACCAAATTTTCCCAAGCAAGCTTCCAGCTTCATCACCGAACCTCCGCCATCGAGCCTCCTACGCGCCTCCTCCATCTTCTTACTCCCCTCTATCAAGGTAAGACATCCCTCTTCTCATGCCTTTTCATCCTCATCAAAACAAACAAAAAGTTAAACACACAGTCAAAAGAAAAGCAGTAAACAATTATGTCTAAGGAAGATTCGAACCCTAACGCGTTGAAGAGAGAGTACCTCTGTTTGTCACCATTTATGTGGGCTTGAAGAGAGGAGAAGAGGTGGAGATTGCTGATGGCTGAGGCGAAGGGTTTCAGTTTGGGCAAAGAGCGAACGATCGGAGAAGACGAAAAGTACGAATGGCTCCGTCCCAAACCCTAACGCGTTATCAAAATGGACAAACAGTTCTCAAACCCTAAAATTCGTCCCAAACGAATGGGCCTCGTCTCAATGCCCCGTCTAAAGCCCATTCCTGATTTGTCTTGGTTTTAACTGTAAATTGTTTAAAGAAAACAAAACATTCATTTTCTTTTTTTACTTTTAAATTAACAAAACTCTCTTTTTTATTACTTATAAAACGTTTTATACAACACAATAAAAATATAAAAAAGCTTTTCCTTTTCTTTTAAGAAAATACTTTTCTTTTGTATATAAATTTTTAATTTAAACATACTTTGTACATAACAATTTAAAAATACTTTTTTTTAAACATACATAATTTAATTTTGGACATTTAATACTTTTTGTATATAATAATAAAAATACATTTTTATACCATGTAATTAAAATTGAAAACTTTTTCCATTCTTTTAATCTTAAAACATTTTGTACATAACACATGGAAATATACTCTTTTTTCTCAAAACATCGTTTCACAATTTAATTAAAACTTGAGCATTTAAGTTAAAACATTTTTTCTTTTATACATATTAAAGATGTACAAATCAAAGATTCATTAAAACACATATTTAGGTCAAATACCCTAATACACTTCAATTTCACATTTCGCATTTGTAAAATAATCACAATACATATACATCTCACACTTACACTTACACAATACATTCACATTGCCCTATACACATTTTTTTCTCTTATATTTGTATATTTGATATTTACATTTTGATCGCAAATTCGATTTGGTTGTAACTTATTGGATACTATAAGTCTCATCCCCTTTTGTACATTTATACCCCCACTCCCGGACACTATTTTGTAATAGCGTAGATTTTACATTTCCGCAATTTACAGTTTTCCAATTATACCATGGTTAGACCTAGGGTTTGCATGTACATAAAATCAAACGCTAGATAACCTAATACAAGACAAATACATGTAATCAATACACAATCACACTTGCACCCCCTAGGGTAATCCCACATGTTGCCTTCCAAAATGGGCCATGCTTGCACGTCGAGTATCTTTGGCAAAACAAAGTCAAATGATCATAAGTCTCAAAGTGTTGCTTAAACGGAGTGATCATAGTCCCTTCAAAACGAATTGCCAAAGACACTTGGCACCATTGCATTCATGGTCTATACGATGACCCGCGCCTGTCCCGAATAAACTTCCTAAACGCAAGATTGTCCATCAATTTCAATGATGGAACAAAATTGTTAAAAGGGGTTAAAACATAACAAAAAACCTTTGAGTACAATAGGGTAGACAAAACTCTTAGTTACTTGAGATCAATTTGCAAAAACACTTGCCTTCTTTTCAAAAATCACAATCCACAACACTTTCAAACAAACTCTCAAAAACATTTGAAACATCTTTTCGAAAAGATCCACACTTTTGTAAAACACTCAATCACGAGTCAAATACATTAGTTGCCTAAGACAAGGCATCTTCTTCCAAAACATTTTCAAAAGCACCCACACACACACCATTTTCAAGCAATCAAAAATCAAGGCAAGTGATCTAAAAAACCAAGTAACTAAGAGCCCATGGATAACCATGGATGAAGAGGGTGCTAATACCTTCCCTTTTCATAATCTACCCCCCGAACCCACGAAATATCTCAAAAGGTTTTTGCTGTGCTTTTTTAACCTTTCCCTTAGGATAAAGTAAAAAGTCGGTGGCGACTCTTGCTCAACCGCACAAGTGCGAATACGAACGCAAAACACTAGTCAGTTCTCCCACCGTATCACAGAACTGGCGACTCTGCTGGGGAGTTTATTTCAAAGTGGGGTTACCTTAGGGTTTAAATCACCTTTGTTTTCAATTGATTGCTTTGTTTGATTTTACATTTGTGGGCTTTGTATCGGAGTTTTATAGATCCTAACCCGGATCTGGGGATACCTTCTTAGAAAGTAGCAACAAGGCTGTGAGGGAACTGTGCGGGGTATACCGACATGGTTGAAACAGTCTGCTACGTTGATGTGGCACTTTGGTGTGTACCGGTAACCCTTGAGTTCAGTCAAGGAGAGTACGGGGCCGCCGCGTGGTGTCGCGAAGCATCAACTGACCTTAGGAACCTTAATTGAACCATCTTGGCCTTTTTAGGGTAGTGAGATAACTGACTTTGGTGCAGTCCGAGGTTGGTTGATACTCGATACTACACCCAATTGAGGGTTGATTTCCTGGAATATTTCGGTCGCCAGTTCAGTGGCTAAATCGAAACGATGAACAATGAAAGCAATCCAGTGATATTGGGATCCTTAGAACTCGGTTACTTCTAATAGGACAGGTTGAGCCCACCAACTTCAAGAGGGTAATACCCAGACCCCATGCAAGCCTAAACCTAAGGACTTGTTTGCTTTATGTGAATATGTTTGCCTGTATATACACTTGCCTGCTTTTCGCATACATGTACATAACATCATGACATCATACCATAGCATTTTCAATAACCATTTCAAGGATCTCGAGGGTTCTTTTGATGCAGGGTTACGTTGAACCAGACATCTATCCAGGGGCAAGAGGGTTCTCCTCTAACCAATGCCAACCAAAGTTCAAACGACAACTTGAATCAGTGGCTATGACCCACTCGACATGGTGAGCTTGATTCTCGTGGAAAGGCATCCACCGACACAAAGCTCTCCAATCAAAAGATCAAGAACAACAACTTGAATCAGTGGCTATGACCCACTTGACATGGTGAGCTTGATTCTCGTGGAAAGACATCCACCGACACAAAGCTCTCCAATCAAAAGATCAAGAACAACAACTTGAATCAGTGGCTATGACCCACTTGACATGGTGAGCTTGATTCTCGTGGAAGGACGTCCACCGGTGCAGAGATCTCCAATCAACGATCTAAGTTCAACCTCTAACGTTTTCTTGTGTTTACCCCAAGAGATCCTTGAAAGCATGCATCCACATATCATGCATTGAATTTTGACAATCTTTCCTTTTTCAGGTTTCCTTACTCTCCTGCTGTTTATTTCAGCAAGAGATGGCTCTAGAAAGGTCTGTCAAATACATCCAAGACCAGACTGCTCAGCTGCAGGAGATGTTCCTGAACTTGTCTCTGGGGCAAGAAGAGATGAAAGCTCTCCTCACCAAGGGCTTGGGGAGTTCCAACAATGCCAGGAGTGATCAGATTGCGGAGCTGCAGTTTGATCTGACAACCTTAAGGACCCAAATGATGGGACAGTTGGTGGGCCAGATGGCTCTCATCCAAGACCTATCCCAAAGACAAGAGGAACTCAGAGTTCTTGTCCGCCAACTGCTTCCAAACAACCAACTGGGGCAAACATCTGGGGTTGAGGAGCAAGTCACCGCTCAACCTCCATCAACTCAAAAAGACAAGGGGAAAGCTCCTTTGCTTGCTTCAGGGTCACAAACCCATCAACAACCTCGCCAGTGTCAACGGGGTAATCGGCGTAAGCAAGAAAAGTCGGGAAGACAGTTCACGGAGACTGAAATACCATCATTTTTCATACTGAAGCGCCTGTTGGAGGTCAACTTACTTACCGTAAAGGACCCTCCTCAGAAGCCCAATGTCTCCTCTCCTCACTATCATCCCGACGCATTCTGTGTTTACCACTCATACAGCCCGGGACACGACACCAACGACTGTTGGGCCTTGAAAAACAAGATTCAAGATCTGATCGACATTGGGGTGCTGGAATTCATGCCAGACGGCAAGATGAAAATCTTCCGTTAAAGGGTTCTCCACTTGAAGCGACGATGCTCGAGCTGAAAGACTTTTGCTTCTTTTTGAATTTTCAAAGTTGTAATTTCTTTTGCTGTCAAACAATTATCTGTTGATGTTAAACTCTGTTTTCATTAATGCATTGCATATGTTTGTCTTGAATTCATCCATTCGTTTCACTACTCTTATGCTTTTCTTTATGATATTTGACTCTTGATAAAAAGCTGCAAGCCTTTAGAGGGAGGATGACGAAACAATACCATGATGTTATACAATATGCTTTTGAACAGACCTTGCTGATAATGTACAGGCATTTCTTTCAATTCCCAAACACTGGAGTTATAAGGAAGTTAATCCCTAGTCAACCCCTTTGAGCCAAAGAAGTAGGAGTTTTCTGTTCTAAAACGATCAAAACCCTTGATATAAACCTGGGGCAGGGTAGTATCTCAGTTAATTCAAAAGAAAACGCGCATTGAAGTCGCAAACTCTCAGTTTGTAATACAACGAACGACGTCAAAAAAAGAGAAAGCATTCCTTTGGAATCAAAAGACAAGGGTGGTTCCCTATCACATAGACAGTCAATCTCTCAAAAGAGAAAAGCCCACCAAGCCAAAACCTATAAAGGAGGCTTAAGAAAGCTGGGGCATCCCGCTGACAGTAATCCCGGAAAACGGTAACAGTCAGGCAAAAGTTAGGGATAACAAATCAAAATCAAAATAGTGAGGTCATTACAAAATCCTCAGCAACATGAAAAATGTTGAAAAAGAAAAAGGAGATGATGACTGTCTCCCCAAATTCAACTGGTGAACCACCGCCCAAAAGTCGTTCCAAACTCAAAACAGAGTGCGACGCACAATTAACTGAGCTTAGGTTGGAGAACATCACGAAGAGCGGGTGGGTACAAATATACTTTGAGCCTTTATCCTTTGTTTCTTAAACCGTGAACCAAGCCACGTTACAACCCTTCAAAAGTCCTAATTGAAGCATGGGTTAGTTCGAAAGCATACTGTTACAAAAGGTATCCTGACTCCTGTAGGGCTTTGCTCCAAATCTTGTGTTAACTTGTCTTATGAAAAGTTTTCTGCTAAAAACGCATTTTTCAAAATTTTGAGACAAACATAAACTTTGCATTATTCAAATATCACTGTCTGTAGTTGACCCTTTTGTTTGACAGCGAAGAAATTCATACAGCGAATGTTCGGAGGAACGAAAACTCTCTCAGTGCGCAAAATCACTTCAAGAGGATGACACTTCCATCAAATCTCTTGTCAACAAGGGGCATGACCTGTCACAATTCAATTAACCTGGGGCAGTCCAGTCAAGGTCCAACAGATCTTTCAAAGTTCAGTTAACCTGGGGCAGTCCAGTCAAGATTTCAAGAAATCCCTCAATATGCAGAGTAATCTGATTCAAGATTCCTTCATCACCACTTGGGGCATTCGAATGTCAAAAGTGTTCAACGAATCAATTACAACATTTCCAGATTCGATTCCTATATCTAGCCAGGGCACGTCTGAAGAGTTTGAAGATCCGATTCCTGTATCCAGCCAGGGCATATCTATCAACTATCATATTTCCAGACTCGATTCCTGTATCTAGCCAGGGCACGTCTGAAGAGTTCGAGGATTCGATTCCTGCATCCAGCCAGGGCATATCTGTTGACGACTATTCCCAGATTCGACTCCTGTATCCAGCCAGGGCATATCTGTTGACCACATTTCCAGATTCGACTCCTGTATCCAGCCAGGGCATGTCTGAAGAATTCCAGATCAACACCTGTAACAACCCAGGAAACATCTGTGAACGACCGATTGTAGACCAACACCTGTAATAAGCCAGGAATTTATCTACATCACCACTTGGGGCATTCGAATGTCAAAAGTGTTCAAAACCGATGCAGTTTTACACAAGCTCATCATCAGGAAGCCCTACACCGGTTCCTCTTCAAGACTTCTGAAACAAGTTTACAGATTCTTCCCAACAACGGAAGTCAATCTACCAACTTGTTCAGACTCTTCTCAACCGTTGAAATTAGTTTACGGACGCTTCCCAACAACGGATGCGGCTCTATTGCTGATTCAACTTCAAGATTTCTGAAAATAGTTCACGGGTTCTCCAAGTAAACGGATGTTAACCTATCAGTTGTTCAGATTCTTCTCAAGACTTCTGAAAACAGTTCATGGATTCTTCCCAAGTAACGAATGTTAATCTATCGGCTTGTTCAGATGCAACCTTTGAAATTAGTTTACGGACGCTCCCCAACAACGGATGCGGCTCTATTGCTGATTCAACTTCAAGATTTCTGAAAATAGTTCACGGGTTCTCCAAGTAACGGATGTTAACCTATCGCTTGTTCAGATTCTTCTCAAGCTAACCACCACGGAAGATCGCGCTCGCCAAAATTCTCCCTATCCCCAGCGGAGTTCATCAAAATTCCCCAGCAGTAACTTATCTTTGCAAATCCCCAGCCAGAGAATCCTCCGGAATTCAATTCCCCTCAGAGTTTAAGCTTCAGTATCCCCAGCGGAGCCAGACCATTGAACCTTCTCCCCACAGAGTTTTTGGAGGGCAAATCTTGAGTTCCCCAGTGAAGTCTCCAGAGTTACTTCCCACCGAGCTGAAGATTCTCAATCTTACCTCCCCAGCATGAGTCTACTAGTTTGGAGCTCCCCAGTAGAGGTCATCAGGAATTCTCTTCCCCAGCAGCAGCCAAGGATTTATTTTCCCCGACAGCAGTCAAGATGCTTTTATCTTTAGCCATCTCGGATTCATGTATCCTCGGCAAGATTAGCTCATCAGCTTACATGCGCGTTCATCGCATTCATGTCATAAATATTGATGTCACGTACATTGCATCATACATCATAACATTGCATACAACTAACCCTTTGCCTTTTCAGGTAAGATCAGTCGACAAACACAGATCATCTCCCAAGATTCATCCAGAAATAGTTCAGATGTGACCCGGACACGGCGACATTCTGATACTTATTCCAGATTCATTCAGACGCATCATCAGGAAACCCTACACCGGTTCCTCTTTAACTTCAAGACTTCTGAAAGCAATTTACAGATTCTTCCCTACAACGGATGTCAATCTACCGACTTGTTCAGACTCTTCTCAATTTTTGAAAATAGTTTACGGACGCTTCCCAACAACGGATGCTGCTCCATTGCTTATTCAATCTCAACTCCTGAAATTAGTTTACAAATTCTCCAGACATGGACGTCAATCCGTTGCTTGTTCAGACCCCTAATTCAGAGATGTTCCAAAACATGGATGCCCTTCTGATACTTGTCCATTCACTTTTGACATACAATTCAACATGTCCAGATGGCATCTATAAGCCCATCCTCCTACCAGCAGTCACCAGATGGCATCTTTAAGCCCATCACCAAATGGCATCTATAAGCCCATTCACATCTACCATCATATCGCCGAGTGCAAATTTTCTGGGCACTTTAGTGTCCAATCTCCTTTTACCTTCGAGTTGCGAAAGGCAAACTTGCCAATCTAACTCTTCAGGTCCAAGAAGATTGAACAGGGGCAACTGTTGTACCCCAAAATTTGCCCTCGCATTTTTCCACAAGAAATCTCAGCTTCAAATCTTTCCTGATTTTTTAAACTGACTCAAGAATCGGACAAACGGACTTTTCTTGTCAGTCAAGCGAAATTAGGGTTTTTACTGATTTTCAGGGCTCTGGATTGTTTCACAGTTGGCTTAGGGTTTTGGATGATTTTTTGGTTCAATTTTGATCAGGCGAGCGTTATTTGGCATTTAATCAAGAATTAAGGTTTTATGGGCATATTCTCAGAAAGATTAAAATTCCACAGCGCGTCGCAGTTTATTCTGAGATTCGGGTTAAATTCGCATTATCTTGATTTAATCAGTAAAAGAGGCAGTTGGGTTGAATCCATGTTGTTTTGTTTGAGCCAGTCAAAAGAAAGATGCAGTTTGGATTTACAGTGCTTGGTAAGAAATCAATAAGAAAGGATTGCGTCTGATCAGTTTTTTGTGTTCGACTGTGCGTTGCTTTGAATGATGGAGACGTCAAGTTCATTTATTTTGATCGACGGAGAATCAAGGTTTAGTTGATTATTTATGGTTCTAAGAATTAAATACTTGAAATTTAACTTTCATTTTATTTAATTTAAGGGATTATAAATAACAAGTAAATAACTAAAGAAAAGGAATTGAAAAGAATTAAATGAATCAATGGAATTTTTATTTCATATTTAATAGTTGTTACAATTATTATTTGGATACAAGTATTTATTACGAAGTATTTAAAATAATAATGGTTTACAAATAATTAAATTGAAAATAAAAACTATCCTATTTTTTCTAAACATTTTCTAAGTCCCTAATCTCTTCATTCTTCACTTCGCTCCGGTATTCCATTTTTCATCTGCAAAAAGAAAAGGAAAAGTCAAAAGCAGTTGAATTAATTAAAGACAAATAAAATTTGCTCATCATTAGAGGCCACTGATTGGGATCAGTTAACCCTCTCTGCAAATCATGGGATTTCTCCCGGTTCACAGAGAGGGAAGAATTTTTATGCAAAGTTGAAAAAATGCAAATGTCAAAATGCATAGAATATCAAACTGCATAATTTCAAAATCTCAAACTTCAAATTCAAACCAAACTGAAAATCCAATTCCCACTTCCTATCAAATGCCAAAGTCTACTCAAAGATATAAAAAAAAAGTACAGTTTACTGTCAAATGCCAAAATCTACTCAAAAGCTGTCAAGAGAAGATTTTGGAAAGATATCAAAAAAAGCACACAAACTGTCAAAGCTGGATAAAGTATGCAGAAGTAATGTGTTATGCAAGCAAAAATCTAAATCATCATTTCCCAACAAGAAGGGGCCCCTTCAGAACAAAATAGTACAGGAAAAATCATATTAAATATATTCAACTGTACTATAGAGAGGGGGAGAAGAGAGATAAGAGGAAGAGTTCAAGTTTTATGCTTAGACAGGATAGAGAGGAAGAAAAATATACAAAACTTTAAGCATAGAAAGAAACTGCTCAAGTTCATACACAACACAGTTCAAAAGAAGGAACAAAAGCCTCTACAGGCCTGTCAAGCCTTAACCACCAAAACCCCTGTCAAACCATACCTGCTGCAACAAAAACCAGCACATAACCTCAAAAGCCTAACACTACAAAAGACCACAACCTGCCTACTGTCAAGCAAAAAACCAGAACTTCAAGCCATGTACCAGTCACAAGCATACCAACCCCTGTCCAAACTTGAAATTTACTGAAGCAAACCTGTATATACAAAGAACTTCAAGCCATGTACCAGTCACAAGCATACCAACCCCTGTCCAAACCTGAAACTTACTGAAGCAAACCTGTATATACAAAAAAACTCAAGCCATAAAACCTGTTGGAGCTAAACCTGCAATAGCCTAAACCATGAACCCAAAAACCTGAAATACCACAACCCTGCTTGAAGCAAACTGACCATGCCTGTCAATAACAAAACAACCTAACAACCATTCACCTGTCAACACACCAACCTGCTAGCACAAACATAACCTGTCCAGTTCAAATCTCAAAGCATTCAAAACCAACTCATAAGCCTCTGAAATTTTTCATCATAGGCGAAAAACATATCAAAGCATACTCAAGCCATTCATTGTAAAACATAAGCTTAAGCTTTTCAAAGCCTCAAGGCTCCAAAAAAAAAGCATCAAGCCTTCAAGCCCTCAGAATCCTGGATTCATCATGGGGCGAGGAAGAAACATGTCAAATTAGGCAAACACATCCAAAGGCAACGTGATCAGTAGAGAAGAGGAAAGAGGTGAACTCAGAAGCTTTTCATCATAAGCAAAATACATTCCAAGGGCATCAATCTCAGAAGGCAATTCAAAGGCCTCAGAAGCAAGCTTCATCATAGGCAAGGCAACAATTCAAAAGCATACGAATTCTCAAAGGCAACATGCAGTAGAAGAGATAAAGAAGTGAATTTTAAAAGGGTTCTCAGTACAAGTCTATCATCATCAAAACCCTAGAAAATGGAAAAAAGATAAAAGTACCAAATTTTCCCAAGCAAGCTTCCAGCTTCATCACCGAACCTCCGCCATCGAGCCTCCTACGCGCCTCCTCCATCTTCTTCCTCCCCTCTATCAAGGTAAGACATCCCTCTTCTCATGCCTTTTCATCCTCATCAAAACAAACAAAAAGTTAAACACACAGTCAAAAGAAAAGCAGTAAACAATTATGTCTAAGGAAGATTCGAACCCTAACGCGTTGAAGAGAGAGTACCTCTGTTTGTCACCATTTATGTGGGCTTGAAGAGAGGAGAAGAGGTGGAGATTGCTGATGGCTGAGGCGAAGGGTTTCAGTTTGGGCAAAGAGCGAACGATCGGAGAAGACGAAAAGTACGAACGGCTCCGTCCCAAACCCTAACGCGTTATCAAAATGGACAAACAGTTCTCAAACCCTAAAATTCGTCCCAAACGAATGGGCCTCGTCTCAATGCCCCGTCTAAAGCCCATTCCTGATTTGTCTTGGTTTTAACTGTAAATTGTTTAAAGAAAACAAAACATTCATTTTCTTTTTTTACTTTTAAATTAACAAAACTCTCTTTTTTATTACTTATAAAACGTTTTATACAACACAATAAAAATATAAAAAAGCTTTTCCTTTTCTTTTAAGAAAATACTTTTCTTTTGTATATAAATTTTTAATTTAAACATACTTTGTACATAACAATTTAAAAATACTTTTTTTTAAACATACATAATTTAATTTTGGACATTTAATACTTTTTGTATATAATAATAAAAATACATTTTTACACCATGTAATTAAAATTGAAAACTTTTTCCATTCTTTTAATCTTAAAACATTTTGTACATAACACATGGAAATATACTCTTTTTTCTCAAAACATCGTTTCACAATTTAATTAAAACTTGAGCATTTAAGTTAAAACATTTTTTCTTTTATACATATTAAAGATGTACAAATCAAAGATTCATTAAAACACATATTTAAGTCAAATGCCCTAATACACTTCAATTTCACATTTCGCATTTGTAAAATAATCACAATACATATACATCTCGCACTTACACTTACACAATACATTCACATTGCCCTATACACATTTTTTCTCTCTTATATTTGTATATTCGATATTTACATTTTGATCGCAAATTCGATTTGGTTGTAACTTATTGGATACTATAAGTCTCATCCCCTTTTGTACATTTCTACCCCCACTCCCGGACACTATTTTGTAATAGCGTAGATTTTACATTTCCGCAATTTACAGTTTTCCAATTATACCATGGTTAGACCTAGGGTTTGCATGTACATAAAATCAAACGCTAGATAACCTAATACAAGACAAATACATGTAATCAATACACAATCACACTTGCACCCCCTAGGGTAATCCCACATGTTGCCTTCCAAAATGGGCCATGCTTGCACGTCGAGTATCTTTGGCAAAACAAAGTCAAATGATCATAAGTCTCAAAGTGTTGCTTAAACGGAGTGATCATAGTCCCTTCAAAACGAATTGCCAAAGACACTTGGCACCATTGCATTCATGGTTTATACGATGACCCGCGCCTGTCCCGAATAAACTTCCTAAACGCAAGATTGTCCATCAATTTCAATGATGGAACAAAATTGTTAAAAGGGGTTAAAACATAACAAAAAACCTTTGAGTACAATAGGGTAGATAAAACTCTTAGTTACTTGAGATCAATTTGCAAAAACACTTGCCTTCTTTTCAAAAATCACAATCCACAACACTTTCAAACAAACTCTCAAAAACATTTGAAACATCTTTTCGAAAAGATCCACACTTTTGTAAAACACTCAATCACGAGTCAAATACATTAGTTGCCTAAGACAAGGCATCTTCTTCCAAAACATTTTCAAAAGCACCCACACACACACCATTTTCAAGCAATCAAAAATCAAGGCAAGTGATCTAAAAAACCAAGTAACTAAGAGCCCATGGATAACCATGGATGAAGAGGGTGCTAATACCTTCCCTTTTCATAATCTACCCCCCGAACCCACGAAATATCTCAAAAGGTTTTTGCTGTGCTTTTTTAACCTTTCCCTTAGGATAAAGTAAAAAGTCGGTGGCGACTCTTGCTCAACCGCACAAGTGCGAATACGAACGCAAAACACTAGTCAGTTCTCCCACCGTATCACAGTACGGGTGAAGGTTTCAAAGAATATGCCCAAAAATGAAGGGACCTTGCTGGAAGGGTACAACCACCTCTGACTGACCGCGAGCTCGTCGATATGTTCTTGGGGACCCTGTCTGGTCCATTCTTCAACCACCTGATTGGGAATTCTGCTGCGGGGTTTACAGATCTGATCTTGACCGGGGAAAGAATAGAAGCTGGCATCAAGTCGGGGAAAATACAGAATGGTGACTCTTCGAACACTGATAAGAAACCATCCAAAAGAGAATCTAGTGCTGTCAACGCAGTAGCTATTGCAAAGCCGGCCGGTGCTCCTCAGCGTCACCACCAACAAAGGGAAGAAAGACCTAAGAGGCAATTTACACCCCTCGGCATGACCTTGTCACAGATATTGCCACAGCTGCTGGAAACCAAGTTGGTAACTCTCATGGATCCCCCGAAGAACCCTAACAGGACACCTTCAAGGTACAATCCCAATGCTCGCTGCGCCTATCATTCCGACAGCCCGGGGCATGCTACAGATGACTGTTGGACTTTGAGAAATAGGATTCAAGATCTGATTGACGCAAAGGAAGTCCAGCTCGACTCTCCAGAGGCTCCCAACGTGATCACTGCTTCCATGCTAAAACATGGCTAGGATAGAAAGCACTTTTTTGTTCATTTGAATTCAAGTTGTAATTTTCTTTTGACTGTTCAAATATTTATTCATGTTAAACATTGTTATTTCATTAATGTATCGCATATGTCTGTTTTGAAACAATATATTCGTATTCACTAAATGCAAATTATTTTCATGTTTTTCTGATGTCAACTCTTGATCAAGAAATTCTAAGCCTCTTGAGGGAGGATGACGAAGACGATACCATGATCTACAGTATGCTTTGAACAGACCCCGCTGATGAGGTACAAGCATTGTTTCAATCCCTAAACACTGGAGTTATAAGGATGATAATCCCTCGTCAACCCATCTGAGCCAAAGAAGTAGGAGTTTTTTCTTTTCGAAATTTAAAAACCGTAATCATAACCTGGGGCAGGGTAGTCTCTCAGTTGATGCAAGTGCATAACGAATGGCACCGAAAAAGTCCTTACGAAACAAAAGACAGTGATGGTTCAGAACAATCAAAAGGACAGGCAGTCATTACCAAAATCAAAAAGCCCAAAGAGTCAAAACCCATGAAGGAGACTTACAAAACTGGGGCATCCCGCTGACTGTAATTCCAAAAAAGGAAACAGTTCAGGCAAAAAAGAAAGGGATAGCAAAAAAAGAGGTCTTACAAACCCTCAACAAAAAAGGAATGACTACCTATTCAGAATAAATCATCAATATCCAAACCATCACCGGAAAATCAGAGCAAAGACTCAAACAAGGTCTAACGTATGATCAACTGAGTTTAGGTTTGGAGAACATCACGAAGAGCGGGTGGGTACAAATAATTTGAGCCTTTATCCTTTGTTTCTTAAACCGTGAACCAAGCCACGTTATAACCCTTAAAAGTCCTAGCTGAAGCATGGGTTAGTTCGAAAGCATACTGTTACGAAAGGTATCCTGACTCCTGAAGGCCTACGGTAAACACGGAGTTGACATCACGTTTTACAAACATTCATTTGTTTATGAAAAAGAATGCATTTTCAAAATCTTCAAGACAGACATAAACTTTGCATTTTTAACATAACTTTGTTTGCATATGACTTTTTGTTTGAACAACAGGGAAATTCGCACGATGAATACCTGGTGAACAAAGGCACTTCCAATCAAGGGGCATGACCTGATCATGGTCCGTCATCTGGGGCAGTTAAGTCAAGATTCAGAGAATCCCTCAAATGCCAAGTAGCCTGGGGCAAATCTCCGCCTAAGTCACTTGGGGCATTGGACGAGCAAACGAAGATCTTCTGGTGGCATGATAACACAACAACAGGGGCAATAACGGGTGGTCTAAGCAATCTGATTGTTTCTGTCCTCCAAGGTATCAAGGTAGGTTCCGTGGAAAAACATAACCAATGCAGTTCAATACTTCCCCAGGAGAGTCCAATCTAGTTCCCCAGGAAAGTTGGAATCATCTCCCAAGCAGTTAAGCTTATCCCCAGTAGATTCTGGAAGCTTATCCTCACAGAGCACGAACGCGTCGTCCGGCTTTATTCAAAGAGTTATTTCCTTACCAGGATATAACTGGGTTATCCTCAGCCAAAAGCCATGGAAAGATCGTCGTCGACAAAGTCTTCTTATCCCCAGCGAAGTCTATTAAACACTTCCAGCACAAAAAGGGTATCCCCGGCAAGTTATTATCAACGCACAGCAAAGTACCTCTGTCCCCACAGAGTTTTGTTTCCCAGCAAGATCGTTAGAGTACTGTTCTCCCCGCAGAATCTTCCATTCGCCAAGTTTATTCCTCAACGGAGTCATCTTCTCCTACCGGTATTCTTGCAACTATCATCTCCAACGGAAGCAAAAGCTTATTCTTCAACATCAGCCCAGGAGTGACTTCCCGGCACCCGTCAAGGATTTACTTTCCTAGACGAAAACGTACATTCCTAAACGTCACATACATCATGATACATGCATATACGCATCATGTCATACATTCTCATTTATGTTGAGGACATCATTGCTTGGTCCATATCATGCATTGCATACGACAGACCTTTACCTTTCAGGAAGATTACAGTTAAATAATCAGCTATATCAAAGAAGACAAATCCAGTCAAAGAAGACAAATCCGGTCAAAGAAGACAAGCCCAGTTAAATCCCAAAGATTTTTCTGATGCTCATCCAGTCAAAGAAGACATGTCAAGTTAAATTACTTCCACTCGTCGTTATAGACACTCGTCGTTATAGACACTCGTCGTCATAGACACTCGTCGTTATAGACACTCGTCGTCATAGACACTCGTCGTTATAGACACTCGTCGTTATAGACACTCGTCGTTATAGACACTCGTCGTTATAGACACTCGTCGTTATAGACACTCGTCGTTATAGACACTCGTCGTCATAGACACTCGTCGTTATAGACACTCGTCGTTATAGACACTCGTCGTTATAGACACTCGTCGTTATAGACACTCGTCGTCATAGACACTCGTCGTCATAGACACTCGTCGTCATAGACACTCGTCGTTATAGACACTCGTCGTCATAGACACTCGTCGTCATAGACACTCGTCGTCATAGACACTCGTCGTCATAGACACTCGTCGTCATAGACACTCGTCGTCATAGACACTCGTCGTTATAGACACTCGTCGTTATAGACACTCGTCGTTATAGACACTCGTCGTTATAGACACTCGTCGTTATAGACACTCGTCGTTATAGACACTCGTCGTTATAGACACTCGTCGTGATAGACACTCGTCGTGATAGACACTCGTCGTCATAGACACTCGTCGTCATAGACACTCGTCGTCATAGACACTCGTCGTCATAGACACTCGTCGTCATAGACACTCGTCGTTATAGACACTCGTCGTCATAGACACTCGTCGTCATAGACACTCGTCGTCATAGACACTCGTCGTCATAGACACTCGTCGTCATAGACACTCGTCGTCATAAACACTTGTCGTTATAGACACTCGTTGTCATAGACACTCGTCGTCATAGACACTCGTCGTCATAGACACTCGTTGTTATAGACACTCGTCGTTATAGACACTCGTCGTTATAGACACTCGTCGTCATAGACACTCGTCGTCATAGACACTCGTCGTCATAGACACTCGTCGTCATAGACACTCGTCGTTATAGACACTCGTCGTTATAGACACTCGTCGTTATAGACACTCGTCGTCATAAACACTCGTCGTTATAGACACTCGTCGTTATAGACAACTCGTCCATAAGGATAACCTGTCAGTAGAGACAACTCACCAACCTTACTAATTCCAGACTCGATTCATGTATCTCGCCAGGGTGTGTCTGAAGAGTTCGGGGATCCGATGCCTGAATCTTGCCAGAGTGTATCCGTTGAAGACTAACATTACCAGATCCGATTCCTGTATCTTGCCAGGGTGTATCTGTTGAAGACATTCCAAGGCCTTCCCTAGTCCAGCTAAATCGACCCCAAACAGATTTTTTTGATGAAGACTCAGTAGAAGTTATCAAAGGTTTTTCTCAAACGTCCGCTTTTGAGATTATAATTTCCTATGGTTCTCTCCCCAACGGTGCGGAGATGATAATTCCAACTCAGGTTTTTCTCAAACGTCCGCTTTTGAGATTATAATTTCCTATGGTTCTCTCCCCAGCGGTGCGGAGATGATAATTCCAACCCAGGTTTTTCTCAAACGTCCTCTTTTGAGATTGTAATTGCCTATGGTTCTCTTCCCGATCCTGCGAAGATGGTAATTCCCACCAAGATTTTCTCAACGAGCGTTGTTGAAGTTAGAATCATCCAAGGTTCTCTCACTATTCCTTTTGAGGTAGTAACCACTCCTGGTTCATTCATCGCCGTGTGAAGCTCCAGATCCAGCTCTTGTAACCAGTCAGGACACATCTATATCAAGCATCTGAAAATCAGCTCCTGCAACATGTCAGGTACTCATTTTTCTTTTTTGCAGGTATGCAAGTTCTCGCTAAGGAATCTCTTATGCGATCAACATCCAGATGGCATCTATAAGCCCATCGTCCTATCCATCAATCTCCAAATGGAATCTATAAGCCCATTCCCCACATCACACTGCTACTATGTGAGCGCAAATTTCTGGGCACTCTAGTGTTCAATCATCTTCTACCCTCGGACTACGAAAGGCACGTCATCCAATCTGCATCCTCAGGTCTAAGAAGATTGAACAGGGGCAACTGTTGTACCCCAAAATTTGCCCTCCCATATTCTTCAAAGATTTGCCAAGTCAAGCTTCAAAGTTTCCCAAGGGTTGCACAGTGCAAGAGCCTCCTGAACAGTCAAAATTAGGGTTTTTGTTCTGATCAAGAAAATGAAGTTTCCAAGGGCCCAATAAAGTCTCACATGCCTACAAATATGGTCAAGCATCCTCATATCAAGTTTCAAGACTTTCAGCACAAAACTGCACAGTCAAAACCCTAATTGCACTACAGTCAACTGTAGGGGCAAAATGGTCATTTGACAGTCAAAAGTTCAAATTTTTGGTCAACATCTCATTTTGAAGCCACAAACATCATTTGATCAATGCTTGATCATGATTCTCAAAGCTTGGCTCAAAAATCATCAAGATGCAAAAGTTTCCTTATTTGGACAGCTGAAAAAGTCAACTGTAAATTGACCAGGGCATAACTTTCACATGGATTATCAAAAAAATTCCATCCAAAGCTCATTTTGAAGAGAAAGACATTTCCTACAACTCATCTTCATACTTCAAGTCCAAGAAATGCTCTCACAAAAAGTTATCAATTTCAACATTATAGGTCATTTTCAAAAGTCAACAAAAAGAGACTTTAAGTAAAAGGCCATAACTTGAGATTGGTAAATCAAAATGACATGGGACCAAAGGCATTGGTTAGAGGACTCAAAGACCTTTCCAAAATGTCCAAGAACATGAGCAAAGCTTAAAAATTGAGCAAGTTATGCCTTGTGGAAGTTGGGAAATTTTTGGATATTTTGAAAAGTCAACATTGATTCAAATGACCTAAAATTGCTAATGGGCCCATTTTTCTTCCACAATTCATCATCCAAAGCATGTGCACGACCATTAGGCCCAAAGGTAAGTTTTTCTCCATTTTTATTTATTTATTTGAATTTTTTATCATTAATAATTCATTTAATCAAATAAAATACATGAAAAATATTTAACCTAAGTTTTTCAATCTTTTTGTGCATGAAATATACTCAATAATTCGTGCATAATCAAATATGGAAAGATTTGAAGTGAATTGATCATGATTGGTACAAAATAGCTTGGAAAATATTGAAAAAAAGATCTTTGAAAATCAAATCTCTCAAGTCATGAATGCCAAGCTTTTTGTTTGATTTCTTTAACATAATTCACTCAATACATAAGCCTGATCAAACCCTTGTGCTAAAAAACCATTAAGCTGCGCAAGAACCTGGAAATCAAACACACACTTTTTCTTAAAAATCTCAATTCTGAAAACACTTGTGCAGGACGATTCAAGGCGAAATTTTTATCCCATCACCTTCCTGAAGCTTCAAGGAAGGGTTTCTGATCAAAATCATCCATCATAACTTCAAGAATTGGTACAACGAACAGGACCTGTACACAAAAAATTTCATAGTCGTGCATCTCAATCCATGCATTTTTTGTGAATTTTAAAGCTTGATTCATGATTATCGTTTGATTCTAATGCTAACCCAATGATTTAATTTTGTTTTCGTGCCATATATGAAGATCTGCCATTATCAAATTCTAGGGTTTACAGGATTTCAAATTAGGGGTTTGTGAATAAGGCAAAATTGGGATACCACGATGCCATGAACGTGCTCAGTACACTTGGACGAAGAAGAAGCTACCCTCGCGCTCAATTTATGAGGCCTTATGGCCTATTCGCTATTTTCTTATATGGCATCTATGGCAACGTTTGAAAACCGTTGCTAGTTTGTTCTTGTTTCAGAAAAAAAAATAAACAAACGAAGAAGATGCTTAGGTGGCGAGGTCTGACTGGTTCATTTGAATTTTTGCGCGCAAAATCCACTAACGCGTTGTTTCATATTATAATATTTGTTGGTTATCTAATATATTGAAAGCGCGTTTGGAGCAGTTGGCAAGACATTGGAGTGGTGACATTCAGGACCTGGGTTCGATCCCAGGTCCCCACTCTTTCATATTATTTTTCTTTCAACCATTATCCTATGCAGGTTCACTATGAAGGAACATCATGTATCCACAAGATCTGGCTTGCCACGCATGCACTAAGATCAATCCAAAGGACATGATTTGAAGACCATCATGAATATTAGTCAAGGGAGGTACACGCTGGCGCAAAAGTCAACAAGGCTAATGGTTGATGGGCCTGAATTACTAAGGCTTTACCCTCCAATTTGGGGCAGACCCCCTAGGTTTGCTAATTGTTTTTTTCACTTTCTTTATTTTGCATCATTATTATTTTCTTTTAATTGTTGTCTTTTAATTTAATTATATTTTCATAAAAAACACAAAACCATAAAAAAAAATCAGAAAAGAGAAAAATCATAAATATTTTTTATTTCTTGTAAATAAATTAATTAGTTTTAAAATAGGTTTTAATTTTAACCTTTTTAATAAAAAATCTAAAAATATAGAGTTAGGGTTTAATTTAATATTTTCATAATAAAAATCTAAAAAAATGTAGAAATAGGGTTTAAATAATGTTTTTTTATTCTTTTTATTTATTTTGTCTTTCATAATAATTAAAATAATTAAATATTTATTTTTTTAATTAAAATTGCATGTAAATTAATTAGGGTTAATTTTAGGTTAGAATTCAATCTTTTCTTAACAAATAAAAATTGTAGAATTAGGTTTAATTTTAATTAATTCTTTTTTCATTAAAATCCTAAAATACTAAAAAATACCAAAAACAATTTCCTTCCTTTTAATTTTAATTAATTCATCGTTTAATTTAATTTTTGTAAAAAGGGTCCAACGCCCTCGTTTCGGTTTAAATTTCAATTCGCACATTTATTTCTTCTTTCGTATAATATTTGTGTATCTCTCCCAAGGCCTTGTAACATTTTAATTTTCTCGCACTTTACTTTCTTTAATTCTTTATTTTTCTGTCAAATCGGGTCCTGGTTTAATTTTGGCGATGTGGACCCGCGCCTTTGTAATAGCTTAGAATTTTTACTTTTTCGCAATTTTTAACTGTTAAATAATGGCATGAAAGAATGTATGGACAAAAATAAAAACAAACGCTAGATCACCAATGACATGAACAAAAGACAAAAATAAATGAAAACGACACACGAATCGCACACACCACCCCTAGGGTACGCCTCACTGTTGCCTTGCCTCGAAAGGTGATCGTCGAGTAGAGGATGTCTTAGTAAGTCCTCATGATCCGGGAACCTGGCATGAGGGTAGCTTCTAAGGTGTCTTCCCATTGCTCCGGTGATCACCATGTCCCGAACCTCGAATTGACCCGAACACCTCCAACGGTGGTGCTACCTACCTCTCAATGGTGGGATGGCGCTACTTTAAAGGACATTTACACAGACGAATTCCTTAGGGTAGGTAGGTTCTCGTAGATACTTGCTCTAAATTTCAAAACAAATCAAAAAATACTTTTCACACCAACACATTTTCAAAAAGCTTTCGAAAGCAATTTTTCAAACACTCTTGAGGACCGATACAAGAGTCGAACTGAAATTTTCAAAGAAACTTTTTAAACCCACAGTTGAAAAGCAAACAAACCAATTTTGAAAACACAAATGAGCAAGTATCTAAGAGCCCATGGATAACCATGGATAGAAAGGGTGCTAACACCTTCCCTTTCTATAATCTACCTCCCGAACCGAGAGCAATCTCTATAAGGAATTTTTCTGTGCTTTTGTCCTTTCCATTTGGAGAAAATAAAAGACGGTGGCGACTCTTGCTTCCGCGACATTTCGTGAACCAGCGTTAAACAGTCAGTTCCAGATCCACCGATCACAGGATGAAATAGGAACTTAAATATTACAACCATATCTAATAACAATGAATGAAATGTAAAAACAGTGTAAAAAGAAGGAAAAATTGCATTTTGAACTATTATGTGTCGACACAAGCTCCTATGCATCGACACATAACTTTCCTTGCCCCTGTATTGCCAAATCAACTCAGTATGAGTCAATACATAATGGTATGTGTCGACTCATACACTGCGTGTGTCGAATCATACGTGCTTTGTGTCAACTCATACACTCATTTTCCTTTTGTTTTTGGCCTGTATAGCAGTATGTATCGACTTATAAGGCTACATGTCGACTCATACTGTCATTTTTTATTTCAACATTGTTTTGCTGCATACATGGGTTAGTTTTCAACACATAAATGAAAAGAATGGAAGACAAACAAAAGGTTAGCTTCAAGGGCAATGGTTACTACATTTTGTCTTAAAAAATGAATTATTAATGATTCTTGAAATGAAGAATTAAAGTCAAGAAACTTACCTTGGAGTTGGATCTTATACTCTGAGCTTGAGTTGTTGTCTTGAATGTTCTTGAACTTGGAAAAAAAAACAGAGGTGTTGTAGAAGCTTATTCTTAAGTTTGAACAATTTATAGGTGATGTATGTTAGGTGCTTATATGTTTGGACAAAGCTTGCAAGGTGTGAGAGTTCCAAATATTTGGACTTTAAAACTCAAGAGTAGAAGCCTTTTTTTTGGACAGTTATGGCTTTTTGAGAGTATGTGATCTTGATGGCTAATTTACAACAAAACTTCTGGCTTTTCTCTCTATTTTTTCTAACCTCTTTCTCTTGTAAATGCTTCTTCTATTTATAGGCAAGGGGTTTGTGCATATGAGCTGATTAGGTTTGCAAAACAGCATGTTATGGTTTGGTTGGATTACAAAGATCAAACTATTTCAAGTACTCCATAGTCCCAAGATGAAGTACCAAAGTTGATGTTATAGAGGATCTACTTCCCATGATTTATGGTGGAGTATAATCAGCAACCAGCGAGGTATGGGCTCAAGACAAACTTTGTACAAAAAGCTTGCTTTTCAAGAATAGCAATGGTGCCTTTATGCCATAAATGGAAAGATCTTTTGGACAATGGTTTAAACACTTGGGTAATAGCTCAAGAGTGTGTGTAAGCATTAAATTATGATGAGATTTGCAAGCAAGGAAACCTGCAACATAAGATAATGCAGCAAATCATAAGGGGTTTGTTATGTGTTCTTCACTAAAATGACTTGCAATTCAATAATGGATGCTCAACTTCATGCCCTTGAATCTCCTAGCTCAAATATGATAAATTCATGTTCTTGGATGTTTTGGAAAGCTTGAAACACCCTCTACAACTTCCATGTTGACCACTTTTGTTAAATCAAACTGGAACTTGATGAAAATTGGCCAAGAAGTTGGGATAAAAACCTGACCAAAACTGCTGAAAATTTCTCTAAGTGTTTTTATTAAAAAATGCCATGACTTCATGAATTTATAACTTAAAATCCAAGCATTTCTAGGAAGAATTGTGTAAGGCAATGTTTTAGATCTTATTGAGATCTACAACTTTCATGTTGAAAGTTTCCCTTGAATCATCTTGCATTATGGTAAAAAAATGGCTCAAAGTTGTGAAAAAATATGAAGTTTTCAACACTTAGAAAAATTTCTAAGTTTGAAAACTTTGAATTTTTGATTTCTTGATGAACAAGTTTCATATTTTGACATCTTTTGATGAATTGTGATTTTTGACCAAAAAGTCAAAGTTTGACTTTTCTGTGTACAATTGACTTTTGATCAGTTGACTGAAAATCAACTATCAATCCAATTGATCTTAAGCAATATTTTGAGTCATTCCATTAGGTCAAAATGGTGCCATTAAATTATTAAGATCATGCCTCAAACCAACTAACCATTTTCTAGGTCAAAAATCAGAAATTGCCCCTTCTCAGTTAAAACCATAATTTTGACCATTTTGCCCTTTTGATGATTTGATCAAATTTCTTGAGGAATTGTGGTCCAAACTTGATCAAATGATACGTATGAGTTTATAATGTTGATATGGATAAAAAAAATGAAGTTTGACTGTAAATTGGTCACAATTGACTTTTCCCCCCCAATACAACTGATTTTTAGGTCAACTACTCAATTGACTGAGCAAAAATGTGATTCAAAGCTTGAAACTTGACATGAGTAATCTTGGGGGTCCATAACGATCCATGAAAGTCATATGAGGCATTGAAAGTTCAATTATCCTTGTGCAATCTCAAACCTTAATTTCAGTCATCAGTGCCTAAGGAGGTGTCTTGAGCTGATAAAATCTTGTACAGTCTTGAACCAAAGGAGATCTTGTGAGAAAATATTTGATAAGTGAGAGGGAAAATTTTGGAGTACAACAGCTGCCCCTGTTCAATCTTCTTAAACTTGAAGAGTGAGATTGGCGGATCCGCCATTCATGACTTAAAGGTGAAAGATGATTGGACACTAGAGTGCCCGAAAATTTGCACTTGATGATGTGGAGGTTGATGGTGTAGGGAATGAGCTTAAAGATGCCATTTAGAGAGATGATGGAAATTTGTTGGAGATGGGCTTACAGATGCCATCCAAAAATGATTTTTGGCAGGTGTGATGCGGTGGAAGAACTGACTTGAGGTTTTGCGTTTGTGTTTGCAAATGTTGCGGTTAGCAAGAGTCACCACCGACTTTTATTTTATCAAAAAGGAAAGGTAAAAAAGCACAGGAAAGACCTTTGAGATGTTTTCTTGAGTTCGGGAGGTAGATTATGAAAAGGGAAGGTGCTAGCACCCTTTTCATCCATGGTTTTCCATGGGCTCTTAGTTACTTGTTTAGATCACTTGCTTTGCTTTGTTTTGTTTGAAATGGTGCTTGGTGTGGTTTTGAAAGTATTTGAAAAGAGGCCATTCGTTTAGGCAATCTTTGTAATGATTCTCGTTCGTAAGAATGTATACAAAGATGTTTGTCTTTTGAAAATGTTTTCCAAAGTTTTGTAAGATGTTTTGAAATGTGTGTGTGTGTGTGTTTTTGAAAAATAGCAAGGATTGTTTTGAAATGTAACAAGTAACTAGAAGCTATCTACCTACTCAAATGTCTTTCTTGTGCATTTTTATTCCTTTGACATTGTTGATTTACCATTGATTTGGTAAATAACCCTATCTTTGGATGTAAACGGGACGGGCGTGGGTCATTGTATGACCATGATAGCAATGTTGCCAAGTATCTTAGCATGTTTGAGGGACCAAGATCATTTGTTTAGGCAACCATTTGATAGCGTCATCGAGGGACTATGATCTTATGTTTTTTTTGTTTTACCAAGATACTTCGCATGCGTAACATGGCCATTTTATTTTTAGGCAACCAAGTGGGTGAAACCCTGAGGGTGCTTGTGTTCAAAGTGTGTCATTTTTCATGCTTTTGTCTTGCAATTAGGTTTTTCGATTTGTTTTGATTTTGTTCTTGTCATGCAAACCCTAGTTTACTAAACATGGTATATGAAAGCAATAAATTGCATAAAATAAACTAAGCTATTACAACAATTATTATGGGAGAGGGGATACAAGTTTTTGAATGGGGATATTGCACAAATATAAACCTAAAAATACTATTACAACCCAATCGAATATTGTGCGCATTAAATAAATATACAAATATTAAAATGCAATGCAAATATATTTATGTAAAAAAATGTTTTGTATTTGTTTAATGTATGAGAAAATATAATTAATTTGAACCCTAAAAAATAAGGAAAAACAATATTATTTTTTTTTGGAAAGGGGTGAAACCCTAATTTTTAATTAAAAAGAAAATAAATGTTCTATATTTATTTTGTCCATTTTTTGTATGAGAAAATAATAAATAATATTATGTGCAAATATTAAAAATTAAATATGTATGAAAAATAAATATTTAATGTGTATAAATAATATAATAAAAATATGTAGTATTTTTTATTATTTACAAGTTATTCTAAGAAAATGATTTCTATTCTATTAAATAAACTATTTTTTATGCCAAAAAATAATAAAAAAATTAAAATAAAATAAAAATGTGAAAATAAATAAATTACTTTTGGGTATTTTTTATTATTAAAAAAAATAAATGCAAGTAATAATATAAAAATATGCAAGAAAAATGCAAAAATATAAAATAATAAGTCTGGGGGGTGCAGAAGTAATTCAGGGGGTGTGAAAAGCAAAAACAAAAAAGGCCAGGCGCGCCAAAAAGCCCAGAACCATCGTCCCTGTCCTCCAGTCAGTTCTCCTTCGCGCGTTCTTAGTTCAAATCTGTATCTTTCCCATGCTTGCACAAAAACAAAAACTTATAACATGAAACTTGTGGCATTTAATCTCACGATTCCAACCATATAAAATTTGTAATTTAACTCTCAAAGATCAGGGAGAATTTTAATGGCCCTAATTCGTGACCTAACTTTTTCAGCATTTTCAAACTTCAAATTTTCCCATCCCATTTAATATAAATGGAAAGTATGCATATGTGCAACTTCACCATGATAAGGGCTACATTTTTTCTTCACAAATCGTGGCTTGAGGATGCCTATTCAGAGAGATAGAGTTTTGAAAAATACCTCATTCAGTTGGATTTGGATAGAGCAATGTAGGGACTTTGATGGAGGCCTGAGGATCGTGTGAGCTTCCTTGAACTTCCTTCAAGCTATTCCAATGTCTAGCTTGCTTTGTGGAAGGCCAGAACTCTCTGCTCAAGTCAAGCTGCAAGCTCCAAGTTTGAAAATGGCAATGGCTGAAACAGGTCTTACAGAAACAGGGTAAGGGCTTGGATAGCTTTGGTATGTTGTGTATGAGGTGTTTCAAGTCTCAAGCCACAAAACGCACGAGCCAAAAATGAAACGGCTATGATTTTGCAGCAACTGTGTGTTTTGGCAGAAAAATTGAGTTTTTGAGTTTGAGAGTGTTTTGGATGTTAAGCAATCGTGTTCTGGTTTGTAACAAGTTTGTAAATATGTATAAAATGGATACAAAGTCCATTCCTCACTAGTTGTACCAGTTCTGACCTTTTGGCAACCTTTTCTTGCATTTGAAGAAAAGTGAGGTGACCATTGCTACATGCTTGTACTGGCTGGCTTGTGAGCTGATAGGAGTTGGTCCCATTTACTTGATACCTGTAGAAGTTGTTTGTACCAAAGGGACAGGTCCAAGGCTCAAGATTTGTAAAGTTGCAAAAGCTCACCTTTATGAAAATGGCATTGTAACCTTTATGCCTAAAATGGAATTATCTCTTGTACAATGTTCTAAAAGCCAAGATAAAGCCTTTAACTTCTGAGTTTGCATTTAATTATGGAGTGTAGAGTGAGTTTATGACCTGTAAATCAAGATTCAAACATCAAAGATCTGATTTGCAACTTGATGCTTTGTAAAAATGGCTTGATCAAAAGTGATAAAATACCAACTTCCCTTCTTCGATTCCCCCTAACCAAAAATGATCTTGGAGAGTTCTTAGACATTTTGGAAAGCTTGAAATGTTCTCTATAATCCATATTTGAAATGTATTTTGAGATACCTCTTGGAACTAGGTGAAAAATGTCCATGAAGTTGGGTCAAAAAACTGCCTAAATTAGGGCAAATTTTCACTAAGTTATTTAGTTCATGGACCTATGTTCACAAATTCATAACTTGAGATCCAAGCATCTTTTGGGAAAAGTTTGTGAAGCAAAGTTGTAGGTTTCATGGAGTAATACAACCTTCATGTTGGAAGTTTTCTTTGAATCAAAATGCATCATGGTGAAAAAGTGGTGGAAAGTTGGGGAAAAATAAGAAAATTTCCATACTTAGAAAAATTTATGAAAATTTTCAAATTCAAAACCCTAATTTTAAAAATTGGTTTTCTTGGTGAACAAGTTTCATATTTTTACATATCTTGATGAATTATGAACCTTGGCACTTGAATTTTGACCAAAAAGTCAAAGTTTGACTTTTCAGTGTATAGTTGACTTTTGATCAGTTGACTACAAAATTCATCTGTCAATCCAATGAACTTGAGATCTTTTGAACCATGTAATTAGGTCAAGATAATGCCATTGAACCCTTGAAATAATGTTTGAACTCAATTGGTCATTGGCTAGGTTAAAAATCAGAGATTGCCCTTTCTCAGTCAAAACCCTAATTTTGACCATTTTGCCCTTTTGATTATTTGATCAAATTTCTTGAGGAGTTGTGATCCAAACTTGATCAAATGGTAGATATGAGTCTAAAATGTTGTTGTGGATCAAAAGTTATGAATTTTTACTGTAAATTGGCCATGGTTGACTTTTTCCCTAATACATATGATTTCTAGGTTAATTGTCCAATTGACTGGTCAAAAATGTGGTTCAAGGCTTGAAACTTAACATGAGCAATCTTAGCGGTCCAAGATGATGCATTAAATTCACATGAAGCATTGGTGGTCCAAAAATCCTTGTGCAAACTCAAACCCTAATTTTAGGTCATCAGTGCAAGATGAGATGTCCTGAGCTGAGCAAACCCTAATCTTGTCTTGAGTCCAAGAAGTCTTGTGAGAAAAATCTTGATAAATGAGAGGGAAAATGTTTGGGTACAACAGCTGCCCCTGTTCAATCTTCTTGAACCTGAAGAGTTAGATTGGCGAGCTTTGCCATTCGTGACTCGAAGGTAAAAGATGATTGGACACTAGAGTGCCCATAAATTTGCACTCGTCAAAATGTAGTTGAGGGAATGGGCTTAAAGATGCCATTTGGAGAGGTGATAGAATCTTGTTGGAGATGGGCTTGTAGATGCCATCCAAGAATGTTTGTTGAATTGTAAGTTGGTAAGTCAGAAGAATAAGTATCAAAATGGTATCCGTATTTGGAACGTATCTGAACTGTATCTGGAGACTGAATCTGAATGAGAAATAGAGTAGCATCCGTGTTTGGAGCGTATTCGTATCAAGAGTGCGAAATCTGAATTTGAATAGGTATCAGAATGGCATCCGTATCTGGAGCGTATCTGAACTATATCTGATAGTTGAAATCTGAATAAGTGACATAATGGAAACCGTGTTTGAAGCGTATCTGGACTGCATTTTGAAGTTGAGGTCTGAATGAGTAATAGAATGACTTCCGTGTCTGGAGCGTATCTAAACTATATCTGAGATCTGAATTTGAATGAGTAACAAAATGACTTCCGTGTCTGGAGTGTATCTGAACGGTATCTGACTGCATAATCTGAATGAGTAACATAATGACTTCTGTGTCTGGAGTGTATCTGTACTGTATCATGATTGCATATTGTTAAAAAGTAGCTGTTAATATTATCCTGAAAAGGGTAAAATGTTAGCTGAAACACAAAGTTATGTTGCATGAAATGTATGATGCAATATATGTGTTTTATCAATGTTTAGGATATATGGATGCACATGTAAGCTGATTTGCTGTATTGTTGAGGAAAATAAATCCTTGACTGCTGCCGGGAACAAAAAATCCTTGATTACTGAGGAAAGTAAATCCTTGGCGACTCCTCTAGGGATATAGGGATCCTTGGAGTATTGACAAAAATTCTGTTGCGAGCAATGCCATACTGCTTGAGTAATCTGCTTGGGGAATCCAGAGAATTTCGATGACTTCTACTGGGGATTACATAATGAGAATCCTTGCTCTGCTGGGGAATAAAGAAAACTCTGATGACTTCTGCAGGTATTTAATAAAGAGAATCTTCATTCTGTTAGGGGGCAATGAAAACTCTGTGGGGAAGAAAACTTATTCCTGTTTGGAAAAAAGTTCAGGAGTTTCGGTCGTCTGCCACTCTACTGGGGAATTATCCTAGGTTGGGGAGGAACAAAAGTTAACTGTTATCCGGTTGATTTTTAGATTTCAAGACAAACTTGCTGGGGAACTTGGAGAAATTGAATGGTTTCCGTTGGTGATTGGTAGTTTGAAGTTTGGCTCCGCTGGGGATTGGTAGTTTGAAGTTTTAGCTCCGCTGGGGATCTAGATGATGTACTGTAGGGATTGCTCGTGGAACAGCCTAAAGATGTTTTCCTATCCTTTCAGTCTGTCAGTAATTGTTCTTTTCCATCCTGTTTATTTGTAAACAGTAATTATGTTCAAATGCATATGTTCATTAATGAATCATTGGACGTTTTTGCACATAAAAACACAAGTGTAAAGAAAAAGGCAAATAGTTTTCTGTACTTTGAAAGAGGTATCTTTGTATTTACTTTGAATAAGTATTTTGTACAAAGGAGACAGACATCCTAGTAAGAGGATGGTGTCATAAAAGTAAGAAACATTTATACAAAGAAAGAATGGCTATGTGTAATAATTCCATGGGGTTCCCATTCTGCTATAGCCTTCGTATCTCCGAATATCTTGTCCATTCGTTGCTTCGTCCGAAGATGGTTGGGTTGATCAGAAGCTCAGAGTTTGTCAGTGAAGAGATTGTCCTTAAAGTGATTCGACGAGACATAGTCATACGCTTTAATTCCCTAACTTTTTCCTGGACCTCCCTTTTGGGTTTTTAGTCCACCGGGAAACCCTTTTTTGCCCAAGTCGCCCTTTCAGGTTTTCAACTTGCCGGGTGTACATATTTTTTTATTTTATCCCTAATTTTTGCCCGAACCTTTTGGTTCGCCGGGATGCCCTTATTTTGCCTAGGTGTGTCAACCTAGTGGGTCTCTTATGCGTAGTATCTTTTGACTATGTCTGTGTTTACAGGGTGTGGCAGGTCGTCGCCGTCCATGGTGGTTAAGATTATTGCCCCACCAGAAAAGATGTTCTTGATTACAAATGGTCCTTCATAGGTAGGAGTCCATTTGCCCCTGGGGTCACTTTGCGGCAAGATGATGCGCTTGATCACTAGATCCCCAACTTGATATACCTGGCGTCTGACTTTCTTGTTGAAAGCCTTGATCATCCGTTTTTGATACGTCTGACCGTGGCAAACAGCAGTAAGCCTCTTTTCGGTAATTAAGTTCAGTTGATCAAGCCAGGTCTGAATCCAATCATCTTCACTCAAACCTGCATCCTTCATGATTCTTAAAGAGGGGATCTGAACCTCAATAGGTAAAACAGCCTCCATGACATAAACCAAAGAATAAGGTGTTGCCCCAGTTGACGTGCGAGCCGTGGTACAATATCCGTGAAGAGCAAACAGGAGCATCTCATGCCAGTCCTTGTAGGTGACTGTCATATTCTGTATGATCTTTTTAATATTTTTGTTAGCAGCTTCGACTGCACCATTCATCTTTGGCCGATATGGGGATGAATTACGATGTTGAATCTTGAACTACTCGCACAAGGCGGTGATCATAGTATTGTTAAGGTTTGTACCGTTATCAGTGATGATCCTTTCTGGGATACCGTACCGGCAAATAAGATTCTGCTTGATGAATCGGGCAACAACATTCTTAGTAACAGATGTAAAGGAAGCTGCTTCGACCCACTTGGTGAAATAGTCAATGGCCACTAAAATAAAGCGGTGTCCATTGGAGGCTGTAGGCTTGATCTCTCCAATCATGTCGATTCCCCACATAGCGAAGGGCCAAGGAGCTTTTAAGACATTTAGAGGAACCGAAGGCACGTGCACCTTGTCTGCATAGATTTGACACTTATGGCAAGTCCGGGAGTGTTGATAGCAGTCAGCTTCCATGGTAGACCAGTAATAGCCTGCCCGTAGAATCTTCTTTGCCATCATATGCCCACTAGAGTGAGTGCCAAAGGTGCCTTCATGCAATTCAGCCATGATCTTTTCAGCTTCAATCTTGTCCACACAACGGAGCAGAATAGAATCATGATTGCGCTTGTACAGGATGCCATTACTTAGGAAGAACTTAGCTGAGAATATCCTTAAGAACTTTTTGTCATTGACTAAAGCTCCTTCTGGATATTCTTGAGCCTCGAGATACCTTTTGACTTCATGAAACCATGGCTAGTCCACTACTTCTTCGGTATTAATCTCGTGACAGTGTGTCGGTTCGTCCATCCGTTCAATGTTGATTTGGGAAGCCTCATTATCCCAATTAAGTTTAAACATAGATGACATTGTAACTAGAGCATCTGCTAGCTGATTTCCTTCTCGCGGGAAGTGCTCGAAGGTAATCTGCTCGAAGTGTGGTAGCAATGTCAAAACATGTTCTTTATAAGGGATGAGGTTTGGATGCTTAGTGTCCCACTCTCCTTTAATCTGACTGATGACCAAAGCTGAGTCCCCAAACATATCTAAGGATTTTATTCCCAAGTCTATGGCAGCCTTGAGACTAAAGATGCATGCTTTGTACTCTGCCATGTTGTTCGTACAGTTGAAGCAAAGTCTGGCGGTAAAAGGAGTATGGCATTCTTCTAGAGATATGAGCATAGCACCGATACTGTTACCAAGTTCATTGGATGCCCCATCAAAGTACAGGGTCCATCGGGATCCTCGTCCAGGTCCGTCATATGGTCTGATCTCTTCGCAATTGTCCAATGTCATGATGTCTTCGTCAGGGAAGTCAAACTTCATGGATTGGTAATCTTCTACAGCTTGATGGGACATATGATCAGCTAATACACTGCCCTTTATAGATTTTTGGGTAGTGTATTGTATGTCGTATTCTGTTAGGATCATCTGCCATCTAGTTATCCTCCCAGATAGAGCAGGCTTCTCAAAGATGTACTTTATCAGATCCATTTTAGATATCAGCAAAGTGGTATGAGTCAACATATACTGTCTTAGCCGGCGAGCATACCAAAGCACAACAAGTTTTCTCGAGCAACGAATATCTGGTTTCACAGTCGGTAAACTTTTTGCTTAGGTAATAAATGGCGTGCTCTTTTCGGCCAGACTCGTCATGCTTCCCCAATACGCACCCCATTGAATTCTCTAAGACGGTCAGATACATGATTAATGGTCTTCCCTCGACGGGTGGCATCAGGACAGGAGGTTCTAGCAAATACTCCTTGATTTTATCGAAAGCAATCTGACATTCATCGTTCCATCTGACTACCTGATATTTCTTCAACAACTTGAAGACTGGTTCACAAGTAGACATTAGGTGAGAAATGAACCTGACAATGTAGTTTAGGCGTACCAAGAAACCTCTGACATCCTTCTCAGGGCGAGGAGTAGGCATTTCTTGTATAGCTTTGACTTTGGCAGGATCACCCTCGATGCCTTTGTTGCTGACAATAAACCCTAAGAGTTTACCGGACTGGACTCCGAATGTGCACTTGTTTGGATTCAATCTTAGCTTGTACTCCTTCAATCTAACAAACATCTTTTGCAAGTGATCAAGGTGTTCTTCTTCAGTTTGTGATCGGGCTATCATGTCATCTACGTAGACCTCTATCTCATGATGTATCATATCATGAAACAAAGCTACTGTGATACGGTGGGAGAACTGACTTGGGTTTTGTGTTTGTTTTCGCAAATGTTTCAGTTGAGCAAGAGTCGCCACCGACTTTTTATTTTATCCTAAGGAAAGGTTAAAAAGCACAGCAAAAACCTTTGAGATGTTTTCTTGGGTTCAGGGAGTAGATTATAGAAAGGGAAGGTATTAGCACCCTTTCTATCCATGGTTATCCATGGGCTCTTAGTTACTTGCTTAGATCACTTGCCTTGTGTTTTCAATTGTTTGAAATGGTGATTTGTGTGTGGGTTTGAAAATATTTTGAAAAGAGGCCATTATTGTGGCAACCTTTGTAATGATTCATGTTTGAATGTATACAAAGATGTATTTGTCTTTTGAAAAGTTTTTAATGTTTTTTTGAAAGTTGTTTTGAAAGTGTGTTGTGATGTGTGTTTTGAAAAATGACAAGGATTGTTTTGCAAGATTGGTCAAGTAACCAAGAGCTATCTACCCTAAATTTCTCAAAGATCTTTCCTATGTTTTAACCCTTTTAACAGTATTGTCCCACCATTGTATTTGGTGGACAATCTTGTGTTAGGATGTTAACGGGACAGGCGCGGGTCATCGTTTAGACCATGATTGCAATAGTGCCAAGTGTCTTTGGCAATTTTTCCTTTAAGGGACTTGATCATTTTTAGGCAACTTTCGAAAGCGTCATCGAGGGACTATGATCATTTGAATTGTTTTGTTTTGCCAAAAACACCCAACATGCAATATGGCCCATTATTGAAGGCAACAAGTGGAGTAACCCTAGGGGTGCAAGTGTGATTGGTGTTGTCCATTTTCATGCTTTTTGTCTTTTGTTTAGTCAAGCTATTTGTTTGGTTAATTTTTGCATACAAAACCCTAAGTCTATCATGGCATAATTGGAAAGCTTTAAAATGCGAAAAATAAAATCCTAAATTATTACAACATAATTATGGGATGGGGGGTACAAATGTTCAAATGGGGATATTTAGCAAGAAATTTAAATCTAAACTATTACAATCCAAATTGAATATACAAGTTATTTAATTGTATAATAATTAAATAAAATACAATAAATATGCAAGATGCAAAAAATGATTTTTATATGTATGTAAAAGTATTTTTCATGTGACATACAAACAAAAATAAAAAGGATTAATTTTGGATATTTTCCATGGTTTAGGGCAAAACCCTAATTTGCTAAATAAAAAGTATTTATTATTTATTATATACAATATTTATTAATTATACACAAAAAATAAATAAAAAGGAAGTATATTGTAAAAAAGTGATTTTTGAGGTTAAATATTAATAAAAGAAAAAATGTATTATTTTTGTATTTTTATCCTAAATATTCTAATAAATATATAAGTATTTATATTATGTATTAAATATATACAAAAATAAAAATAATTATTATTTACAAAAAAAGTATATTTTTTAGAAAATGTTTTCAAAATGTAAATAAAAAATAATAACAAAAAAAATATATTTTGTATTATTTTTTAATGTTTTAAACAAAAAGTATTATATTTATTTATATATGGAACTAAATGAAACAAATAAATACCAAATAAAATGCAAAAAATGTGAGAAAAATATTTTTAGTGTTTTTTCATGTTTGAATAAAAATATAAAATCAGAATCAAAAAGAAAAAATCAAAAATGACAAATATATCACATAATGGGCCAGGGGGGTGCAAATTGAAAAAAAGGGGTACAAAAACTAGGACTGACTCAGGCCCAGCCCAAGCCAGTCATCTTCAACCTCCAGCTTTGTTTGAACAAACAAAAATGCGCGTTTCCTAACTCCTGATTCCTGGACTTTCAAGCAAAACTCATAACACCAAAAATGTAGAGCATCAAGAGACGAATCCAGACATATAAAAAACTTGACTTAACTCTAAGAAACGAGGGAGAATTTCTTTATCCCCAATTTCTGACCTAAGTTTTTTCTAATGTTCAGGTTCAAAATTCTCTCAGTACACACAACATAAATGAAAAGTAATTATATGGGTAGCTTCAGGGCCATGAGTAGAGCAAGTTTTATTCATAAACCTAAGCCTAACTCTTCCTAGATTGAGAGATAGAAGTCCATGTTTTTACCTGTTTCAGCTTGAGACGTGTACAATAATGGAGGTACTTTCAATGGAATTTGAGGACTTGCACAACTTGCTTGAAGTTCAGGGATGCTTCTCCAACCTCTAGCTTGCTTTGAAACTAACTGAATCGAGCTATAGAAGTCAACCTGCAAAACAGAAAAGTGAAAATGGCAAACTTGGTTAGGGGTGTTACAGTCTGTATCTAAGGCTTGGGATAGCTTCAATGGATGGTAGGGAGTGTGTTTGAACAAGCTTTGGCCAAAACGCACGAGCAAACTGAGTTGTGCAACTCAATCTGCAGGGATGCCCTGTTTTGTGCAGCAAAATGGTGTTTTGATGAATGATGAGGTTTGGAATATGGTAGGCTCGTGTTTCAGGTCAGTTGGATCAAGTGAAAAGTGTTTACAAAGTTTGCTTGAGTTCTTGCTTGCAGGAATGTGAGTTGTGTTTAGTTTTGCAAAGTTTCTTCCTAGATAAGCAAAGTTTGTCAAACTTGATTATAGGCTACTACAGGCCCCTCAAACATGCTGTAAAATCTCTCCTTGATCAGTGGGATTAGTCCATAATCTTGTGCCTAAAAGATCTGCTTTGTACTTCTTTGATTTGCTTTTGACATAAAGCACTTCTTTTTCAAAAATGGCTAAAATGCTTTTTCCATTTTAAGATTAAACCTTTGTGTAATGACTTAATGAACAAGATAATGCTAGGACACAAAGGTTTTGAATTAAATTATTGAGTAAGAATGGGATTAGAGGCCTGTAATCTAGCTTGGAACATGCTGACTTGAAAATGGCAATGTTATGAACATGTAATTGGCTTATGAACAAAGTGACTTTTGCCCATCTTCACAAATTCGATTCTCCCTAACCACAAGGGTGTTTGAGAAGATCTTGGACAATTTGGAAAGCTTGGAATGTGTACTACAATCCATCTTTGTAATGCAAATTGAAATTCCAAGTGGAAGCATGTGAAAAGTGGCTATGAAGTTAGGCAAAAATCCTGCCTAAAATAGGTCAAAAAAATTTCTAAGTTAAGAATGTTTTGCACTCTTGTTCCAAAAATCATAACTTGAGATACAAGCTTCTTTTGAGGAAACGTTGTGAATAAAAGTTGTAGATTTTGCAATGGACTACAACTTTCATGTTTTGAGTTTTGCTTGAATCAAAATATATCTTGATGAAAAAATGGGACAAAGTTAGGAAAAAATTAGGAATTTTCATAACTTAGAAAATTTCTAAGTTATGAAAATTCTTCATTTTAAACCCTAATTTGTAATTTTTGGTTTCTTGATGAACAAGTTTCATAATTTGACATGTTTTGATGAAAAATGAATCTTGACACTTGATTTTGACCAAAAAGTCAAAGTTTGACTTTTCAGTATACAGTCAAATTTTAATCAGTTGACTGGAAAATTCATCTGTCAATCCTGTGCATTTGGGATCTTTTGAACTTGTTGAACATGTCAAGACAATGCCATTGAGTCCTTGAGTCTATATGTGAGCTTGAATTGCCATTGGTTAGGTCAAACAGTCAAAAATTGCCTTTGTGCAGTCAAAACCCTAAAAATGACCATTTTGCCCTTTTGGTGATCTGATCAAATTTCTTGTGGAATTGTGATCCAAACTTGATCAAATGGTTCATATGAGTTCATAATGTTGATGTAGGTCAAAAATCATGAAGTTTGACTGTCAATTGACCACAATTGACTTTTTCCCCAATATAGCTGATTTCTAGGTCAACTGTCCAATTGACTGGGCAAAGATTGGAATCAAGGCTTGAAACTTGGTATGGATAAACTTGTGAGTCCAACATGAAGCATGAAAGTCACTTTGGGCATTTTAGGTCAAAACATCTTTGTGCAAACTCAAACCCTAATTTGGGTCAACAGTGCAAGGAGGAGTCTTGAGCAGAGCAAACCCTAACTTGATCTTGAGCTTCAAGGTTCTTGTGGTGAGAAAATATTGATGAAATGGGAGGGAAAATTTTGGGGTACAACAGTTGCCCCTGTTCAATCTTCTTAGACCTGAGGATGTAGATTGGCTTGCGTGCCTTTCGTGATCCGAAGGTGGAAGATGATTGAACACTAAAGTGCCCAGAAATTTGCACTCGCATAGTGGAGTATCAACAATGTGATGGCGGGAATGGGCTTATAGATGCCATTTGGAGAGATGGTGGATAGGAGGATGGGCTTATAGATGCCATCGGGGGTGTGACAGAACCTTGTCGGGAATGGGCTTATAGATGCCATTTGGAGGTGTCGATCGCGTAAGAGATTCCTTAGCGAGAACTTGCGTACCTGAGAAAGAAAGATGGTTTCCTGGCTTGCTACAGGTGTTGATCTTCAGTCTCTTCATGCAGATATGCCCTGGCTAGGTACAGGTATCGAATCTACAATTAGTTGCTCACAGATGTGCCCTGGCTAGATACAGGAATCAAATCTGGAATTGGTCGTCTATAGATATGCCCTGGCTGGATACAGGAATCGAATCTGGAATTTGTCGTCTACAGATATGCCCTGGCTGGATACAGGTATCGAATCTGGAATTAGTCATTTTCAGATATGCCCTGGCTGGGTACAGGTATCGAATCTCTAAACTCTTCATGCAGATATGCCCTGGCTGGATACAGGTATCGAATCTGGAATTTGTCGTCTACAAATATGCCCTGGCTGGATACAGGAATCGAATCCGGAACTTCAAAAGGTTGCTTACAGACGTGCCCTGGCTGGATACAGGTATCGAATCTCTAAACTCTTCATGCAGATATGCCCTGGCTGGATACAGGTATCGAATCTGGAATTTGTTGTCTACAAATATGCCCTGACTGGATACAGGAATCGAATCTGGAATTTGTCGTCTACAGATATGCCCTGGCTGGATACAGGTATCGAATCTCTAAACTCTTCATGCAGACATGCCCTGGCTGGATACAGGTATCGAATCTACAATCAATCACTCACAAATATGCCCTGGCTAGATACAGGTATCGAATCTGGAATTGTGACAGTTGATAGTAATCATCTTTGGATTGTCCTTTTTCTGAAAGGCAAGAACATTAGTTGTATGCAATGTCATGATGATGTCATGATATTCTCAAAAATAAATGAGACCGTGTGATATGATGCGTATATGCATGCGTCATGGTGTATGATAATGTGATGAATGTATTTTTGTCTAGGAAAATAAATCCTTGACGACTGCCGGGAGTTTGTGGAATCCTGGGCTGATGTTGAAGAGTAGAGTTCTTTGCTTCCGCTGGGGATGATGGTTGCAAGAATAAACCGGTAAGAGAAGATGACTCCGTCGGGGGATAAACTTGTTGGAGAGATTACTCTGCGGGGAATTACTCTGTGGGAAGAGATACTTCGCTGAGGTTTTGATGAGAGCTCCGCTGGGGATTCCACTGATGAGTTATGTTGGGGAATTTGATGAACTCCGCTGGGGATAGGAAAAACTTCGCCGAGGACGATCTTTCCGTGATAATTAGCTGAGGATAACCCAGTTATACCCTGGTGGGGAAATAACCTTTTAATGAAGCCGGGGAGACGCGTTCGTACTCTACAGGGGATAAGCTTCTAGAATCTACTGGGGATAAGCTTCAGAATCTACTGGGGAGGATGATTCAACTTTCCTGGGGAAACTTTCCAGACTGTACTGGGGAATGGTTCCACTGGGGTGTCTGTATTCCGCCGGGGAACAAATCTTATATTAAGACTGCCGAGGATGCTTGCTGAGGAATGTCTATACTCCGCTGGGGAATGTTGAGATCTTCTGGGGATACCCAACTTCCTTAAGGCTGACAGTAGACTAACTCTGCTTAGGGAGAGTATCGTTGACTTGCTAGGGGAACATTGTGCCTTTTCGGGGCTGACGGGAGACCAGCTCTGCTTGGGGAGAGTATTGCTAAATCTTGTCTTACTCAACGGGGAGTGAAGGTATCCTGGCTACGTTCTTCAGCCGAACCTACCTTAGTACCTTGGTGGATAGAGCAACTAGATCACTTAGACAATTCTTTACTGTCCCTGTTTCTGATGTCATCTGTAATTAGTCCTTTGTTTTGCATGCAAATATTCATGATTAGCAATTAATGTCAAATGCATATATAAAAAATGAACATTGGACGTTCTTTGCAAAACAAAACAGAAAAAGGAAAAAACGATGGGCAATTTGTCTGAAAAATTGAACTTGTATTGATTTTGAAATTTGCCTGTAAATAGGCGTTTTGTGTACAGGAGGCTGACGTCCTAGTAAGAGAATGCCGCCGAGAAAAATAGAGTTTATACAATTTTGTGAAAAGGAAACAAAATAGCTATGTGAACAATAATCCCACTGGGTTCCAACTCTGCTATCGCCTTTATATCTTCAAGCGTCTCATCACTCTGCTGCTTAGTTGAAGATGAAGCTGATTGATTGGATTCATCTGAGCCTGATAGTTGATGCCGAATTCTGGATGCAAGGTGATCCAATGAGACATAGTATTACGCTTTATCCCTAAATTTTTCCTAGACCACCCTTTCGGGTTTTCAGTCCACCGGGATACCCATTTTTGCCCAAGCCGCCTTTTCAGGTTTTCGACTTGCCGGGTGTACAGATTTTTTTTCATTTCGTCCCTTATTTTTGCCCGAACCCTTTTGGTTCGCCGGGAAGCCCTTATTTTTGCCTAGGTGTGTCAACCTAGCGGGTCTTTAATTCATGCGTAGTATCTTTTTACTATGTCTGCATTGGCGGGGTGAGGAAGGTCGTCACCATCCTTGGTGGTTAGAATCATAGCTCCTCCTGAGAAGATATGTTTAACCACAAATGGCCCTTCGTACGTAGGGGTCCATTTGCCCCTGGGATCACTTTGAGGAAGAATGATGCGCTTGATTACCAGATCTCCGACTTGATACTCTTGTCGTCTGACCTTCTTGTTAAATGCCCTGATCATCCGTTTTTGGTACGTCTGACCATGACAAATAGTAGTGAGTCTCTTTTCGTCAATTAGGTTTAATTGATCAAGCTGAGTCTGGATCCAGTCATCTTCTCTCAAACCTACATCCTTCATTATCCGGAGAGAGGGTATCTGGACTTCAATAGGCAAGACTGCCTCCATGCCATAGACCAAGGAAAAGGGAGTTGCCCCTGTTGACGTCCGTGCTGAGGTACGATACCCATGAAGAGCAAACGGTAACATTTCGTGCCAATCTTTGTAGGTCACTGTCATCTTCTGCACAATCTTCTTAATGTTCTTATTCGCTGCTTCTACATCCCTATTCATCTTCGGTCGATAGGGAGAAGAGTTGTGGTGTTGTATCTTGAATTGCTCGCAGAGCTCAGTGATCATTTTGTTGTTAAGATTGGTACCATTATCCGTAATGATCCTCTCAGGTACACCGTATCGACAGATCAGGTTGTGCCGAATGAACTGTGCCACGAAGTTCTTAGTTACGGTAGCGAAGGAAGCTGCCTCGACCCACTTTGTGAAGTAATCAATCGCTACTAAGATGAAGCGATGCCCGTTGGATGCCGTAGGTGTGATTTCGCCGATCATATCAATGCCCCACATTGCAAAAGGCCAAGGTGTTGTCAAGACGTTCAGAGGAACCGGAGGAATGTGCACCTTATCAGCATAGATCTGGCATTTATGACAAGTTCGAGAATGCTGATAACAGTCGGCTTCCATTGTGGACCAGAAATATCCTGCCCGAAGGATTTTCTTTGCCATGGTATGTCCACTGGAATATGTTCCGAAGGTACCTTCATGTAGCTCTGCCATGATCCTTTCTGCTCCAGTCTTATCCACACAACGCAGTAAGGTTGAATCATGGTTTCGCTTGTAGAGAATGCCATTGCTGAGGAAGAACTTTGCCGCAAACCTTCTCAGGAACTTCTTGTCATTAACAGATGCATCTTCGGGGTATTCTTGAGCTTCAAGGTACCTCTTCACTTCATGATACCAGGGTTTTTCTGTTACCTCTTCGGTCTCGAGATCGCAGCAATGTGCAGGTTCATCCAACTTCCAAATAATGATCCGGGGCGCCTCGTTGTCCCATTTGACTTTGAACATAGAAGACATCGTAGCCAACGCGTCTGCTAACTGATTCTCCTCTCTTGGGAAGTGCTCAAAAGTTATCTCTTCGAAATGGGGGATCAATGTCAGTACATACTCTTTGTAAGGAATAAGATTTGGGTGTTTCGTATCCCACTCACCTTTGATCTGATTGATCACAAGGGCGGAATCTCCGAAGACACTCAGAAACTTGATCCTTAAGTCAATTGCAGCTTGAAGACCCATGATACATGCCTCATACTCTGCCATGTTGTTGGTGCAGTTGAAACATAGCCGGGCGGTGAGTGGAGTATGAGTGCCTTTAAGGGATATGATTACAGCGCCGATACCATTACCCAAAGCGTTCGAGGCTCCGTCAAAGTGCATAGACCATCGGGATCTTTCCTCAGGTCCTTCATCCGGTCCAGGTACTTCACAATCAGTCACTACCATGATATCCTCGTCTGGAAATTCAAAGTTTATCGACTGGTAATCGTCCACTGCCTGGTGTGCCAAATGGTCTGCCAATACACTTCCCTTGATTGCTTTCTGAGTCGTGTACTGGATGTCATATTCTGTCAAGATCATCTGCCATCTTGCTATTCTTCCGGACAAGGCATGCTTTTCAAAGATGTACTTTATTGGATCCATTTTTGAAATCAACAGAGTAGTGTGAGTCAACATATACTGTCTCAGCCGGCGAGCGGCCCATACCAAAACGCATCAAGTTTTCTCGAGCAGTGAGTACCGGGTCTCACAGTCGGTAAACTTTTTGCTAAGGTAATAAATGACGTGTTCTTTTCGGCCAGACTCGTCATGCTTCCCCAACACACACCCCATTGAGTTGTCCAGTACTGTCAAGTATAAGATTAGAGGTCTCCCTTCAACCGGCGGCATAAGAATGGGTGGTTCTTGGAGATACTCTTTGATTCTTTCGAAAGCGGCCTGACATTCATCGTTCCAACATACTACTTGATCTTTCTTCAGCAGCTTGAAGATTGGTTCACAGGTAGCAGTTAGATGCGAGATAAATCGGGCAATGTAGTTCAACCGTCCTAGAAAGCCTCTAACTTCTTTCTCTGTCTTGGGAGTTGGAATCTCTTGTATGGATTTCACTTTGGCAGGGTCCACTTGAATGCCTTTGTCGCTTACGACGAAGCCTAGCAATTTTCCAGATCTCACCCCAAAGGTGCACTTGTTTGGGTTCAACCTCAGCTTGTACAACTTCAGACGGTCAAACAGCTTCCGTAGATGGTCAAGGTGTTCCTCCTCAGTTTGGGACCTTGCAATCATATCATCGACGTATACTTCTATCTCGTGATGGATCATGTCATGAAACAACGCAACCATGGCACGTTGGTAGGTTGCCCCAGCATTTTTCAACCCAAAAGACATGACCTTGTAGCAAAAGGTGCCCCACTGAGTAACAAAAGTGGTCTTCTCCATGTCTTCAAGAGCCATCTTGATCTGATTATAACCGGAGAAGTCGTCCATGAAGGAGAATACTTTATGCTGAGCAGTGTTGTCAACCAGAACGTCAATATGAGGCAGAGGGAAATCATCCTTAGGGCTTGCCCTGTTCAAATCCCTGTAATCAACACACATTCGGACCTTACCATCCTTCTTCGGCACTAGAACCACGTTGGCAACCCACTGAGGGTAAGAAGTCACTGCTAGAAATCCGACATCAAATTGTTTCATAACCTCCGCTTTGATTTTCTCGGACATTTCTGGACGCATACGGCGGACCTTCTGTTTTACCGGAGGGCATTCTTCCTTGGTAGGCAGGTGATGAACCACAATGTCGGTATCCAACCCAGGCATGTCTTCGTAAGACCAGGCAAAGATTTCCACATAGTCATGCAGCATCTGAATCAACCGTTGTTTCACACTGAGCCCTAGATTGGCACCAATCTTGACTTTCTTTCTGTCTGTCTCAGTACCCAGATTTACCGTTTCCACTGGCTCTTCATGTGGCTGAATGGCCCTCTCTTCCTGGAGTAGTAGTCTCGCAAGTTCACCAGGAACTTCGCAATCATCTTCACCTTCGTCTTCGGCTAAGTTGATCGGATTTTCGAAGTCATAACTGGCAGTAGCAGAGTCGTTACCAGTGAGATCCAGAGTGGATTGGAACCTGTATAAGTGAGTGTGTGTAAATATAGCTGTTTTGCAATATATAATAAAGAAAGAAAAGGAGCGCAAGATTTTGAAATGCAACAAACGTCCAATGTTTTTATTAATGATATATGAAAATGACACACAAAAGCCCTCACAAATGAAGCCATGGTGCCCCGGGTAAGACACCGAGCCATAAAAGGTTCAAAATATTGTCTGTTACAAATTCAAAACAAAAGAGTTCATTACTGAGTGACAAAAGTAATAGGTGTGAAGTCTTTGGCAGTCCAATTGCTTTGTCCACCGTTGGTTGTTGGGTAGATCTAACTGTCGAATTCAGATTCCTCCACGTCGTCTTCAATAGCATTTACTCCCGGGTTGGTGATGAACACAGGAGGTCTTCCAATCCTTGCCTTACGAACAGCCCTCTGAGTTTCTACAGTGAAACCCAGACCAAACTTGTCGATCTTTGGAGTGAAATCAGGAAGTCGGCCCCAGTTTGCGCACTCACCCTTCTCAATCACAGCCCGAGCATCCTTTAAGGAAGCCATCTTCAAAGGAGGGTCTTCTACAGTCACAGTCTCTGCTGACGCCAGTGTCTGAGGCACCTCTTCAAAGTGCTGGAATGGAGTCTCAATGAATTCCCCATCCATCTCTATGTACCGGAACGAGTTGAGGTGGCTGACCATATACTCTTCCTCCCCCTGAACTGTCACAATTTTCCCCCTGACTAGGTACTTCAGCTTCTGATGTAGTGTGGAGGTCACAGCTCCAGCCTTGTGGATCCATGGACGACCCAGCAAACAAGAATAGGATGGTCGGATATCTATCACATAGAAAGTAGAATAAAAAACATGAGAGCCAACCCTGATTGGAATGTCAACTTCCCCATGTACCATCCTTTTCGAACCGTCAAAGGCCCGGACAACAATGTTACTAGGCTTGAGCTCCAAACCCTCACAATCCAACCTGTCTAGGGCCTTCTTGGGCAATACGTTCAATGAAGAACCAGTGTCTACCAACACATGGGCAAGAGTAGTGCCCATGCATTCAATGGAGACATGCAGGGCGTCGTTATGGTTCTTTCCTTTGGCAGTCAGATCGGCGTCAGAGAAGCCCAACCCATTATCGGCAGTCAAGTTGGCCATACAATCGGTAAATTGATCAGCAGACGTTTCTTGTGGCACATGGGCTGTCTTCAGGAAGGAGATCAGAGCCTTGGTGTGGGCCTCTGAACACAACAACAATGATAACATATAAATCTTTGATGGGGTGTGCCCCAGCTGCTCAAATACATTGAAATCACTCTTCTAAATGATCTTGAGAATCTCTTCCATCTCTTGCTGGGAAGCTTCAACATTGGTTTTCTTTGGTGCCTCCGTCAGGGCAGGCAAATCAGTAGCAACCCCTTTTCCCCGAGCGTCAGATGACTCAACAGCAGGGGTAGAAACAGGAACTTGATCAGGAAGGGAAGCAGACACATTTGCAGGTGTGATGATAAGAGGTCTCTGAATAGCTGGTGGCGCAATATCAGGCGAGAAGAGCCTACCACTACGAGTGACTTTAGCAGGCCCGGTGATGTTGCTGACACTGGTACTAGTATCAAACTCTTGTTTAACTCCAAGCACATAAACGTCTGCCCCATAGTGCCACGGGACAGCTTTGTCAGACGTATAGGGGAGAGGCCCCGGAACAGTGATGATGATAGGAGCAATCTTCTGAGTAGACATGATTTTGACAGGCTTCTTTGAGAGAGCCTTAGGAGGTTTATTGAAAATAGTGACAATAGAAACTTCTTCAGTAGGGGTAGCAGGAACGGCAATTTTCTCGAACAATATCTCTTTATTATCCATCAGGTTTTGGATACCTGACTTCAACAAAGGACAACCAGCAGGTGAAACAGAACATAGAAGGCAACCTTTACCACATCCCGGAAATAGACCGGCTAGCAACAGGTTCCTCTTGACAGTCAACAACGGAGTAACAATATCATCCACAGAGGCCACATACAGGTCTTCTTCCACAGCATTCACTCCATGCTGGGGCATGGGAGCAGTTACAACATTGGGCCTTTCGGGCGCCTCGAACTGTATTTCCTTAGCATCAATAAGGTCCTGAACCTTATTCCTCAGAGCCCAGCAATCGTCCGTAGTATGCCCCGGGCTATCAGAGTGATAAGCGCAACGGGCGTTGGGGTTGTACTTTGGAGAAGTTGTGTTCACTACCTTCGGAGCTTCTTTGACAGTTACCAGATTGGTTGACAGTAGTTGCGGCAAAATCTGAGACAGGGTCATGCTGAGTCGAGTGTACTGCCTTTTGGGTCTCTCAACCCTTGGTTGGTTATACTGCTGAGGAGCAGCAGTAGGCTTTGAAATTACCAACGCGTTGACAGCTTGGCGGCGTTCCGGTTTAATTTGTCTTCTGGGACCATAAACAGCACTGGCTTCCTTCTTGAAGGGCTTCTTTTCAGTACTCGAGGAGGCACCTTTCTGTATCTTCCCCGACTTTATACCAGCTTCTATCCTCTCACCGGTTAAGATCAGGTCTGTGAACCCAGCAGAAGAATTACCAATCAGGTGGTTGAAGAACGGACCAGACAGGGTCCCTAAGAACATGTCGACAAGCTCACGGTCCGTCAAAGGTGGCTGCACCCTGCCAGCCAGGTCTCTCCACTTTTGTGCATACTCCTTGAATCCTTCGCCTGTCCCCAATGACATACCCTGTAGTTGGGTACGCGTGGGAGCGAGGTCGGAATTGTACTGATACTGCTTATAAAATGCAGTAGCCAAGTCTTCCCAGTTTCGAATACTGGCTCCATCCAGCTGATAGAACCATTCGAGTTGAGCCCCTGAAAGGCTATCCTGGAAGAAATGGATCCATAGGTTCTTGTCTGTAGTGTAAGGTTGGATCTTCCTTACATATGATCTGAGATGCATCTTCGGGCAGGACAGCCCGTCATATCTTGCAAAAATTGGCACTTTAAACTTCGGGGGGATCACAATTCCGGCAATTAATCCCAGATCTTCGAAATCTAAGCCGGGAACTCTCTGCAGCTCCATAGCTGCCAACCTGTCTTCCAAGCTTTTGTACTTATCGTCGGAGGGCGGGTATTGTTGCTCTGAGTAGTCTTCGTCTTCTTCAGCCTCTTCTTCTTCAGCTTCGGATTCGGAAGGTACCGCAACCCCTTTTCCTTTACTGGTTCCCTCTTCAGATGTAGGGGGAAATTCAAGAACTCTTCTGGCTTCACCCTCAAACCTTCTTCCCAGGGTAGCCACCCCGACTCTTTTCTTCTTCTTTTTCACTTGCTCTTTGTTCCCAAGCAGGGCTTTTAGATCCTCCTGACCCTTTGCCAAGGTCATCAGGAGATGTTGAAACTGTGAGTTTTGAGACTGCAAGTCTTTGACCGTTTGTTCGAGATCCATCTTACTGAAATAAACAGCAGAAAGATAAGGAAACCTGGTGTGGAGACCTGCTAATGCGTATGATGAATGATATGCTTATTTATGCAATGCATTCAAGGATTTAGAAATTCACAATTGTTGCAGACAAAAAGAACACACGTCATATTAATAAGAAGAAATTTTGTCAGTACATAAATGCCCCATGGGCCAAATATTACAAAAACTTCTCAAGGTAAAAAGACGTTGTGCATCCTCTTTGGTGCGATGTAGGTGTTGAGGGTCTCTTCCTCATGGAGTTGGTGGGTAATCTCCAAAACTTTCTTCTCACTGGCGTAGAAGCTGGCTTCAAAAGTATTTCGTTCCTCCTTGAGTCGGATCCAACTCTTCTGCATCTCCTCCCATGATGTTGGCATGTCAGGATATAGGATGGTGTAGGGAACCTCTCCTTCCTTAACGGGCTCTTTAATCACAGGGAGAACATGAGGGTAGGGCATCATTAGACTCTGGGCTCGGGTTCGTACCCACTTGAGATAAGATTCAAGAGGGATGGAGTTCTTGTGCCCCAGTGTCTTGCTGTCTACCTTGTTAGGCATCCTCCAAGCTCTGATGAATCTTTGGAGAAGTCCTTGCGCATTGTTGTCGAAGTCAAAAACTAGGTCAGGAATCAACATGTCGTGAGGGCCATCCCTCCGTGCATATCCAAATTGTCTCAGAGCTAGACAAGGGTTGTAGGTAATGCCTCCTATAATGCCAAGCAATGGAACATTAGGGAACTCTCCACAATGATCGACGATGATGACATTTTCTCTGGACCGAGAACACCAATGTACATCAGAGTGAGTGAGGGTCATCAACCGTTGTGACCACCTTAAGCCTTGGTCATTCTTCAAGACAGATTGTGGAAGGTGCGAAATAAACCACCTTGCAAGGAGAGGAGTACAGCACATGATAACACCCCTCTTTCTCATTGTTCGTGTGTAAAATGAGTGAAGAATGTCCCCAAGCAATGTTGGTATTGGATTCCGGGATAAGAAGATCTTGACGGCGTTGACATCTACAAGTTGGTCAGGATTTGGGAACAGGACCAACCTATAAATGAGGAGTGCCACAATTTCTTCAAAGGCTTGTAGATCCAATGAATTCCAACACTCTTGTGCTTTCTCAAACAAGAATTTTGCCAAGAAGCCTTTGACACCACTTCTAGTTTCCCAATGCCCCTTGATGTCAGATGGTTGCAAGTGTAGTGCTTGAGCAACATCTTCAGGATTTGGTTCTTTTTCCGTACCGTTGTAGGGTAGTTGATTAAGAATAGGAATTCTCAGGAGTTGAGAAAATTCCTCCAAAGTGGGCACCAATTGGTAGTCGGGGAATGTGAAACAGTGGTGGAGGGGGTCAAAGAACTGGAACAACACCTTTACCATGTCCTCTTAAATGCTGGTGTTGACTAGGCTGAGCAGTCTACCATGTCTTTCACTGAAGGGAGAGCTTTCTAGAATTCTGGATGTGAGCTCCTTGAGTTGAGGAGGGATTCTCACAAGGTTGACTTGGATAGTTTTCCTGCGAAGAATTTCCATGACCTACAAAACAAGAACAAAGATGAAGATCTAAACCCTTGAAATGGTTAGTGAATGCATATGATGCTTTATGATGTTCATGATGTATGCACAAACATATGTACAAGCAATTCACAAAGAACCCTAGTTTCAGGCTTGCATGAGGTTTCATAGGTAAGTACCCTCTTGAGTGTAGTTGGCTTAAAAACCTGTCCTATAAATAGTAACCGGGTTCTAAGGAGCTCAATATCATTGGATTGTTTTCCATGTTCATTGTTTTGGTTTAGCCACTTAACTAGCGACCAAAATATTCCAAGAAAACAACCCTCAATGAGTGTAGTATCGAGTATCTACCAACTTTGGACTGCACCAAAGCCGGTCATCTCACTACCCCTAATAAAAGGCCAAGATGGTCAAGTAAGGTTCTAGGTCATTAGTGCTTAGTGACATCACTCAACGGCCCCGTACTCTCCTTGATTGAACTCAAGGGTTATCGGTACTCACAAATATGTCGCACTAATATAGCTATTGCTTCAACCGTGTCGGTATACCCCGCACAGTTTCCACAACATATTGCTATCTATGAATGTTTCCCCAAATCCGGGTGTAGGATTTCAAGCCCAAACAAGAGAACAAGGATATAAAGCAATCAAAGCAAACAATTAGTCATGCAAGAGGGTGATCTAAGCCTTAAGGTTACTCCACTTTTAAGTTTAAATCCCCAGCAGAGTCGCCAGTTCTGTGATACGGTGGGAGAACTGACTTGGGTTTTGCGTTTGTTTTCGCAAATGTTTCGGTTGAGCAAGAGTCGCCACCGACTTTTTATTTTATCCTAAGGAAAAGTTAAAAAGTACAGCAAAAACCTTTGAGATGTTTTCTTGGGTTCGGGGAGTAGATTATAGAAAGGGAAGGTATTAGCACCCTTTCTATCCATGGTTATCCATGGGCTCTTAATTACTTGCTTAGATCACTTGCCTTGTGTTTTCAATTGTTTGAAATGGTGCTTTGTATGTGGGTTTGAAAATATTTTGAAAAGAGGCCATTGTTGTGGCAACCTTTGTAATGATTCATGTTTGAATGTATACAAAGATGTATTTGTCTTTTGAAAAGTTTTCAATGTTTTTTTGAAAGTTGTTTTGAAAGTGTGTTGTGACGTGTGTTTTGAAAAATGGCAAGGATTGTTTTGCAAGATTGGTCAAGTAACCAAGAGCTATCTACCCTAAATTTCTCAAAGATCTTTCCTATGTTTTAACCCTTTTAACAGTATTGTTCCACCATTGTATTTGGTGGACAATCTTGTGTTAGGATGTTAACAGGACAGGCGCAGGTCATTGTTTAGACCATGATTGCAATAGTGCCAAGTGTCTTTGGCAATTTTTCCTTTAAGGGACTTGATCATTTTTAGGCAACTTTCGAAAGCGTCATCGAGGGACTATGATCATTTGAATTGTTTTGTTTTGCCAAAAACACCCAACATGCAATATGGTCCATTATTGAAGGCAACAAGTGGAGTAACCCTAGGGGTGCAAGTGTGATTGGTGTTGTCCATTTTCATGCTTTTTATCTTTTGTTTAGTCAAGCTATTTGTTTGGTTAATTTTTGCATACAAACCCTAAGTCTATCATGGCATAATTGGAAAGCTTTAAAATGCGAAAAATAAAATCCTAAATTATTACAACATAATTATGGGATGGGGGTACAAATGTTCAAATGGGGATATTTAGCAAGAAATTTAAATCTAAACTATTACAATCCAAATTGAATATACAAGTTATTTAATTGTACAATAATTAAATAAAATACAATAAATATGCAAGATACAAAAAATGATTTTTATATGTATGTAAAAGTAATTTTCATGTGACATACAAACAAAAATAAAAAGGATTAATTTTGGATATTTTCCATGGTTTAGGGCAAAACCCTAATTTGCTAAATAAAAAGTATTTATTATTTATTATATACAATATTTATTAATTATACACAAAAAATAAATAAAAAGGAAGTATATTGTAAAAAAGTGATTTTTGAGGTTAAATATTAATAAAAGAAAAAATGTATTATTTTTGTATTTTTATCCTAAATATTCTAATAAATATATAAGTATTTATATTATGTATTAAATATATTAAATATATACAAAAATAAAAATATTTATTATTTACAAAAAAAGTATATTTTTTAGAAAATGTTTTCAAAATGTAAATAAAAAATAATAACAAAAAAAAATATATTTTGTATTATTTTTTAATGTTTTAAACAAAAAGTATTATATTTATTTATATATGGAACTAAATGAAACAAATAAATACCAAATAAAATGCAAAAAATGTGAGAAAAATATTTTTAGTGTTTTTTCATGTTTGAATAAAAATATAAAATCAGAATCAAAAAGAAAAAATCAAAAATGACAAATATATCACATAATGGGCCAGGGGGGTGCAAATTGAAAAAAGAGGTGCAAAAAGTAGGACTGACTCAGGCCCAGCCCAAGCCAGTCATCTTCAACCTCCAGCTTTGTTTGAACAAACAAAAATGCGCGTTTCCTAACTCCTGATTCTTGGATTTTCAAGCAAAACTCATAACACCAAAAAAGTAGAGCATCAAGAGACGAATCCAGACATATAAAAAACTTGACTTAACTCTAAGAAACGAGGGAGAATTTCTTCATCCCCAATTTCTGACCTAAGTTTTTTCCAATGTTCAGGTTCAAAATTCTCTCAGTACACACAACATAAATGAAAAGTAATTATATGGGTAGCTTCAGGGGCATGAGTAGAGCAAGTTTCATTCATAAACCTAAGCCTAACTCTTCCTAGATTGAGAGATAGAAGTCCATGTTTTTACCTGTTTCAGCTTGAGATGTGTACAATAATGGAGGTACTTTCAATGGAATTTGAGGACTTGTACAGCTTGCTTGAAGTTCAGGGATGCTTCTCCAACCTCTAGCTTGCTTTGAAACTAACTGAATCGAGCTATAGAAGTCAACTTGCAAAACAGAAAAGTGAAAATGGAAAACTTGGTTAGGGGTGTTACAGTCTGTATCTAAGGCTTGGGATAGCTTCAATGGATGGTAGGGAGTGTGTTTGAACAAGCTTTGGCCAAAACGCACGAGCAAACTGAGTTGTGCAACTCAATCTGCAGGGATGCCCTGTTTTGTGCAGCAAAATGGTGTTTTGATGAATGATGAGGTTTAGAATATGGTAGGCTCGTGATTCAGGCCAGTTGGATCAAGTGAAAAGTGTTTACAAAGTTTGCTTGAGTTCTTGCTTACAGGAATGTGAGTTGTGTTTAGTTTTGCAAAGTTTCTTCCTAGATAAGCAAAGTTTGTCAAACTTGATTATAGGCTACTACAGGCCCCTCAAGCATGCTGCAAAATCTCTCCTTGATCAGTGGGATTAGTCCATAATCTTGTGCCTAAAAGATCTGCTTTGTACTTCTTTGATTTGCTTTTGACATAAAGCACTTCTTTTTCAAAAATGGCTAAAATGCTTTTTCCATTTTAAGACTAAACCTTTGTGTAATGACTTAATGAACAAGATAATGCTAGGACACAAAGGTTTTGCATTAAATTATTGAGTAAGAATGGGATTAGAGGCCTGTAATCTAGCTTGGAACATGCTGACTTGAAAATGGCAATGTTATGAACATGTAATTGGCTTATGAACAAAGTGACTTTTGCCCATCTTCACAAATTCGATTCTCCCTAACCACAAGGGTGTTTGAGAAGCTCTTGGACAATTTGGAAAGCTTGGAATGTGTACTACAATCCATCTTTGTAATGCAAATTGAAATTCCAAGTGGAAGCATGTGAAAAGTGGCCATGAAGTTAGGCAAAAATCCTGCCTAAAATAGGTCAAAAAAATTTCTAAGTTAAGAATGTTTTGCACTCTTGTTCCAAAAATCATAACTTGAGATACAAGATTCTTTTGAGGAAACTTTGTGAATAAAAGTTGTAGATTTTGCAATGTACTACAACTTTCATGTTTTGAGTTTTGCTTGAATCAAAATATATCTTGATGAAAAAATGGGACAAAGTTAGGAAAAAATTAGGAATTTTCATAACTTAGAAAATTTCTAAGTTATGAAAATTCTTCATTTTAAACCCTAATTTGTAATTTTTGGTTTCTTGATGAACAAGTTTCATAATTTGACATGTTTTGATGAAAAATGAATCTTGACACTTGATTTTGACCAAAAAGTCAAAGTTTGACTTTTCAGTATACAGTCAAATTTTGATCTGTTGACTGGAAAATTCATCTGTCAATCCTGTGCATTTGGGATCTTTTGAACTTGTTGAACATGTAAAGACAATTCCATTGAGTCCTTGAGTCCATATGTGAGCTTGAATTGCCATTGGTTAGGTCAAACAGTCAAAAATTGCCTTTGTGCAGTCAAAACCCTAAAAATGACCATTTTGCCCTTTTGGTGATCTGATCAAATTTCTTGTGGAATTGTGATCCAAACTTGATCAAATGGTTCATATGAGTTCATAATGTTGATGTAGGTCAAAAATCATGAAGTTTGACTGTCAATTGACCACAGTTGACTTTTTCCCCAATACATCTGATTTCTAGGTCAACTGTCCAATTGACTGGGCAAAGATTGGAATCAAGGCTTGAAACTTGGTATGGATAAACTTGTGAGTCCAACATGAAGCATGAAAGTCATTTTGGGAATTTTAGGTCAAAACATCTTTGTGCAAACTCAAACCTTAATTTGGGTCAACAGTGCAAGGAGGAGTCTTGAGCAGAGCAAACTCTAACTTGATCTTGAGCTTCAAGGGTCTTGTGGTGAGAAAATATTGATGAAATGGGAGGGCAAATTTTGGGGTACAACAGCTACCATGGCGCGTTGATAGGTTGCCCCGACATTCTTCAGTCCGAATGGCATCACTTTGTAGCTGAACGTACCCCAGTGTGTAACAAAAGTAGTGTTCTCCATGTCCTTGGGCGCCATTTTAATCTGGTTATAGCTTGAGAATCCGTCCATGAAAGAAAATACTTTGTGCTGGGTTGTATTATCGACCAGGATGTCGATGTGTGGAAGTGGAAAGTCATCTTTAGGGCTGGCCCTGTTTAAATCTCTATAACCCACACACATTCTCACTTTGTCGTCCTTTTTAGGCACGGGAACAATGTTGGCCACCCATTGAGGATAGGAAGTAACAGCCAGAAATCCAGCATTGAATTGTTTCATAACCTTCGCTTTGATCTTCTCTGTCATGTCAGGTCTCATGCGGTGGACTTTTTGTTTCACTTGTGGACAATCTTCTCTTGTGGGTAGACGATGTACCACAATGTCTGTATCGAGTCCCGACATGTCTTCGTATGACCAGGCGATGATCTCAACATAATCATGCAGAAGCTGAATTAGGCGCTCCTTGACACTCGACTCTATATTGGCACCCACTCTGATTTCCTTTTTATCCTCCTCGGTACCCAAGTTGATTGTATCCAATTGTTCCTCATGAGGCTGAATTGCTCTTTCCTCTTGCTGTAATAGTCTGGCCAATTCCCCTGGCACCTCACAATCTTCCTCACCTTCATATTCGGCTTGGTAGATCAGATCTTCAGAGTCACTGAAGGCTATAGCAGTATCGTTACCCATGGGATCCGGAATGGAAGGGTACCTGCACTTGTGAGTGTGGGTGTGTGTAAGGGTATAGCCATCTTAAAACAATAAAATGTAAAAGAAAGACAATGAGCACAATAGGTTTATATGTGAAAAAGAGTCCATGATTCATTGAATGACATATGTAGATGAAATAAAAACCCTTACAAATGGACCATTGTGTATCGAGTAAGACACAAGGTTTTTAAAGTGCGAATTGTTTGTGAATTATTACAGTCCAACAGAAATGTAAAAGATAAATTACTGAGATATGAAAGTTATCGGAATGAAGTCTCTGGCTTCCCAGTTGCGCAGTCCTCCGCTGACAGTAGGAAATATCCAATCTTCCAGGCTGCCATCCTCTTCATTGTCTTCTACCACATTGACGCTTTGGTTGCTAATCTTTACCGGTGGCCCCCCAGCACGGGCACGACGCACAACCTTCTGACCAGTTAAAGTAAACCCCAAGCCGAACTTGTCTGATTTGTAAGGAATGTCTAGAAGCTGAACCCAGATTGTGCATCCCCCTTCTTCCACTACTGTCCTTGCATCCTTTAAAGATGACATCCGAGGTGGAGGTCTTGTGATCTTTGGAATCGAGGATATCGCCTTGGTTGCGGCTATTTCAGGAGAGACTTCTTCAAAATGTTGGAAAGGGGTCTCAATGAAATCGCCATCTAACTCCACATAACGGGAGGAATTCAGATGACTAATCATATACTCCTCCTCCCCATGGACAGTTATGATCTTCCCTTGGACGGGGTACTTGAGCATCTAATGCAAGGTGGAGGTGACAACACCGGCGTTGTGGATCCAGGGGTGTCCCAATAGGCAGGAATAAGAAGGACGGATGTCCATCACATAGAAAGTGGAGTTGAAGACCTGAGTTCCCAACTTGATTGGGATGTCCACCTCCCTGTGGACCATCCTCTTCTAACCATCAAAAGCTCGCACCACTATGTTACCGGGTTTTAGAGTCAGCCCCTCACAATCCAATCTATCAAGGGCTTTCTTTGGCAAGACGTTCAAAGATGATCCCATATCAACCAAGACATGATCTAGGGTTGTTCCTCTGCAATCCACTGAGACATGTAATGCATCATTATGTTTTCTCCCTCTGGGTGTCAAGTCAGCATCGGAGAAGCCCAGACCATTATCAGCTGTCAAACTGGCCACACAGTCTTGGAACTGGTCAGCAGACGTCTCTTGCGGCACGTGAGCTGTCTTCAGAAATTTAACCAGAGCTTTGGCGTGTGCTTCAGAGCACAACAACAGGGATAGCATAAAGATCTTGGAAGGGGTATGCCCCAATTGTTCAACCACATCATAATCACTCTTCTTAATTATCCTCAGGATTTCTTCCATCTCCTTCTTGGATGTTTCAGGAATAACTAGTGATTGAGCCTTCGTCAGGACAGGCTCCTCTTGAACGTTCTTTCCTTTATTCTCAGCAGTGGAAGTAGGGATAGGAATTGTATTGTCTTTGTCGGTGGGTACGCTTGTAGGTACAATCACTAGTGCGGAGGTAATCTTCGGAACGGCCATGGGTCCAAAGACTGCTGTTGGAGGAGCAATCACTGGAGAGAAGATCCTACCACTGCGGGTGATCTTGCTAGTTCCAACAATATTGCTAATGTTGGAATTGTCCTCTTCGGAGCTTTCTTCTTCAGCAGTCAATTCAATATGTTTAATACCATGGTAGTAGATTTCTCCACCATAATTCCATGGTACTGTTTTATCTTATTTGTATGGGGCAGGCCCGGGCATTGTTATCTTAAGCGGAGCAGTATTTGGAGAAGGTGTAATCCTAACGGGTCTTTTAGGGGCCCTGGAAGGATTGGTGTAGATGGTTATTATTGAAATTTCTTTAACTGGAATGGGTGACACATGAGCATTCTCAAACAAAATTTCTTGGCTATCCCTCAGTTGTTGGATACCTTTTTTCAACAGAGGGCAGTCAAATGATGAGGACAGGCAAACAATGTAGTCTTTGTCACAACCTGGGAAGATGCCAGCTTTCAACAAATTCAACTTAATAATCAGGAGCGGAGTTAACAGTTCATCCACGGTAGCAACAAACAAATCTTCTTCAATAGCGTTGGCATTGTGACCATGCCTCGGCATTGGGGAGGAAATAACATTTGGTTTCTCAGGCGCTTCAAATTCAAATTCCTTTGCGTCTATCAGATCTTGAATCTTGTTCTTCAGAGCCCAATAGTTCTTGGTGTCGTGCCCTGGACTTTCATAATGGTACACGCATCTGGCGTTGGGATGGTAATGTGGAGAAGTAGTATTGGGATTTTTTGGTGCCTCTTTCAAAGTGGCCAGATTCAACTTCAGGAGATGTGGTAGAACTTGCGCTGGAGTCATGTTAATCTTGGTAAATTGTCGAACTGGCCTTTCCACCCTTTGCTGATTAGTTCTTGGTTGGTCTGATGCAGGCTTTGGAATCATAACGGCCCCCACTGTTGGTCGTCGTTCAGTTCTTCCCTGATTCCTCTATGAATAGACAGCTGATACTTTCTTCCTACCAGTGAAGAGTTTTTTCACAGCTGCGGAGGCAGATGCATCCTTTTGAATTTTCCCACTTCTTATACCAGCCTCCACTCTTTCGCCGGTTAAGATCAATTTAGTAAATCCTGCAAAAGAACTTCCAATTAGGTGATTGAATAAAGGACCTGAAAGAGTTCCCAAGAACATGTCCACTAAATCTCTCTCAGATAGAGGAGGTTGCACCCTTCCGGCTAGATCTCTCCACTTTTGGGCGTAATCTTTAAAGCCCTCATTGGAAGCCATGACCATACTCTGTATCTGAGTAAGGGTTGGCGCCAAGTCGGCGTTGTATTGATACTATTTATAGAAGGCTGCTGCCAAGTCTTCCCAATTATGAACATCTGCCCTCTCCAACTGGTAGAACCAATCAAGTTGCGTTCCTGATAATCTGTCTTCGAAAAAGTGGACCCACAGGTCTTTGTCGGCAGAATATGGTTGCATCTTCCTGACATAGGATCTGAGGTGCATTTTAGGGCAAGACAACCCATCATACTTGGAAAATAGTGGCACCTTAAACTTTGGAGGGATTACAATTCCTGACACCAACCCCAACTCTTTAAAATCGAGCCCTGGTACTCTCTGGATTTCCATAGCGCTGAGTCGCTCTTCAAGGTGTTTGTACTTGTAATCAGCCGGAGGGTATTGTTGTTTAGAGTAGTCCTCTTCTTCCTCTTCTTCTTCTTCATAATCTGATGGCACTGTCGTTCCTTTTCCTTTTCTTTCCCCTTCATCAGATGTTATTGGAAAATCTAAGGTTCGTCTGGCTTGTCCCTGAAATCTTCTGCCCATAAGAACCACACCAGTTGGCTTCTTTTTCTTCTTCTCTTTCTCTTTTCCTAGCAAAGTCTTCAGCTCCTCTTTCCCCTTCGCTAAGGTCATGAGCAACTGCTGAAATTGTAAATTCCGAGCTTGCAAATCTTTGACAGTTTGTTCTAGATCCATCGTATTGAAATAAACAGCAGAGAGATGGGGAAACTTTGTTGCAAAGACCTGTTTATGCTTATGATGAATGATATGTATTCATGCAATGCTTTCAAGGATTCAGAAATTCAAATTTGTTTTAAACAAAAAAGAAACAGACGTCATATTAATAAGATAGAATTGTGAGTACATCAATGCCCCTTGAGCAAAATAATACAAACTCTAAGGTAAAAATACGTTGTGCATCCTCTTTGGTGCAATGTAGGTGTTGAGAGTCTGCTCTTCGTGAAGTAGCCAAGTGAGTTCCAAAACCTTCTTATCGCTTGTGTAGAATTGGGCTTCGAAAGTATCGCACTCTCCCTTGAGTTGTATCCAACTCCTTTGTAGGTCTTCGAGTGATGTTGGCATGCCAGGATGTAGGATGGTGTATGGAACCTCTCCTTCCTTAACAGGCTCTATAATCACTGGGAGAATGGAGGTATAAGGCATCATAAGACTTTGAGCGCGGGTTCGTACCCACTTGAGGTAAGGCTCAAGAGGGATGGAATTCTTGTGTCCCAAAGTCTTGCTGTCTACCTTGTTTGGCATCCTCCAAGCTCGGATGAATCTCTGACGGAGTCCTTGGTCGTCGTTGTCGTAGTCAAAAACCAATCCTTGAATCAGCATGTCATATGGGCCATCCCTTCGGGCATAACCAAACTGTCTTAGAGATAAGCAAGGGTTGTAGGTGATGCCTCCCCTAATTCCAAGTAGATGGATATTATGGAATTCCCCACAATGGTCAATGATGATAACATTCTCTTTGGATCGAGAACACCAATGAATATCTGAATGGTTAAGTGTCATTAACCTTTATGACCACCTCAAACCTTGCTCGTTCTTCAAGGCTGATTAGGGAAGATGAGAAATAAACCATCTTTCCAGGAGAGGAGTGCAACATATAAGAACACCTCTTTTCCTCATTGTACGAGTGTGAAAAGAGTGGAGGATATCCCCAAGCAATGTAGGCACCGGGTTGCGAGTCATGAAGATTTTGATAGCGCTTACATCCATGAGTTGGTCAGGATTAGGGAACAAGACTATCCCATAGATGAGAAGAGCTACAATCTCCTCAAAAGCTTGCAAGTCTAAATAATTCCAACAGCTTTGGGCCTTCTCAAACAGAAACTTTGACAAGAAGCCTTTGACACCACTTCTAGTTTCCCAATGAGTTGTGACATCAGATGAGTGCAAGTGCAGGGCTTGAGCAATCTCTTCTGGCTTTGGATCTCTTTCTGTACCGTTGAAAGGTAGTTGACTGAGAATAGGAATCCTCAGAAGTTGAGAAAATTCCTACAAAGTGGGCACAAGTTGATATTCAGGAAATGTGAAGCAATGATGCAAAGGGTCAAAGAACTGGAAGAGAACTTTCATCATATCCTCCTCTGTGTTGGAAGTGACCAAGTTGAGTAGACGACAATGTCTCTCGGTGAATGGAGAATTCTCAGGAACCCTTGAAGCTAGCTCCTTGAGTTGTGGAGGAATTCTTACAAGGTTGATTTGGATAGTTTTCCTGCGAAGTGAATCCATAACCTACAAAACAAGAACAAAGCTGAATCTCCAAAATCCTTGAAATGGTTAGTGAATGCATATGATGTTCATGGTGTTCATGATGTTATACACAAGTATATGTGTACAAGCAAATCAAACAAGTTCTTAGTTTAGGCTTGCATGGGGTTTCATAGGTAAGTACCCTCTTGAAGTTTAGTTGGCTCAACCTGTCTTAGCAATAGTAATCGGGTTCTAAGGAGCTCAATATCAATGGATTGTTTCCTTATTCATTGTTTCAGTTCAAGCCTCTTTACTTGCGATCGAAATATTCCAAGAAACCAACCCTTAATAAGTGTAGTATCGAGTATCTACCAACTTCGGACTGCACCAAAGCCGGTCATCTCACTACATCCTAAAAGACCAAGTTGGTCAAGTAAAGGTTCTAGAAGTTCATTAGTGCTTCATGACATCACTCAACGGCCCCGTATTCTCTTTGATTGAATCAAAGGCTATTGGTACCCACAAATATGTCGCACTAATATAGCTATTGCTTAGACCATGTCGGTATACCTTACACAATTTCCACAACATATTGCTATTTACCTATAATGTTTCCCAAATCCGGGTGGAGGATTCAAACCCAAACAAAGAACCATAATTGTAAAGCAAACAAGTCAAACAATTGCAAGTAAATAAAGGTGATCCAAACCCTAAGGTAACCCCACTTTTAGAATTATCCCCAGCAGAGTCGCCAACTCTATGATGCGGTGGGAGAACTGACTTGAGGTTTTGCGTTTGTGTTTGCAAATGTTGTGGTTAGCAAGATTCGCCACTGACTTTTCTTTTATCCAAAAGGAAAGGTAAAAAAGCACAAGAAAGACCTTTGAGATGTTTTCTTGAGTTCGGGGGGTAGATTATGAAAAGGGAAGGTGCTAGCACCCTTTTCATCCATGGTTTTCCATGGGCTCTTAGTTACTTGTTTAGATCACTTGCTTTGCTTTGTTTTGTTTGAAATGGTGCTTGGTGTGGTTTTGAAAGTATTTGAAAAGAGGCCATTCGTTTAGGCAATCTTTGTAATGATTCTCGTTCGTAAGAATGTATACAAAGATGTTTGTCTTTTGAAAATGCTTTCCAAAGTTTTGTAAGATGTTTTGAAATGTGTGTGTGTTTTTGAAAAATAGAAAGGATTGTTTTGAAATGTAACAAGTAACTAGAAGCTATCTACCTACTCAAATGTCTTTCTTATACATTTTTATTCCTTTGACGTTGTTGATTTACCATTGATTTGGTAAACAACCCTATCTTTGGATGTAAACGGGACGGGCGTGGGTCATCGTATGACCATGATAGCAATGTTGCCAAGTATCTTAGCATGTTTGAGGGACCAAGATCATTTGTTTAGGCAACCATTTGATAGCGTCATCGAGGGACTATGATCTTATGTTTGTTTTGTTTTGCCAAGATACTTCGCATGCGTAACATGGCCATTTTATTTTTAGGCAACCAAGTGGGTGAAACCCTAAGGGTGCTTGTGTGCAAAGTGTGTCATTTTTCATGCTTTTGTCTTGCAATTAGGTTTTTCTATTTGTTTTGATTTTGTTCTTGTCATGCAAACCCTAGTTTGCTAAACATGGTATATGAAAGCAATAAATTGCGTAAAATAAACTAAGCTATTACAACAATTATTATGGGAGAGGGGATACAAGTTTTTGAATGGGGATATTGCACAAATATAAACCTAAAAATACTATTACAACCCAATCGAATATTGTGCACATTAAATAAATATACAAATATTAAAATGCAATGCAAATATATTTATGTAAAAAAATGTTTTGTATTTGTTTAATGTATGAGAAAATATAATTAATTTGAACCCTAAAAAATAAGGAAAAACAATATTATTATTTTTTGGAAAGGGGTGAAACCCTAAATTTTAATTAAAAAGAAAATAAATATTCTATATTTATTTTGTCCATTTTTTGTATGAGAAAATAATAAATAATATTATGTGCAAATATTAAAAATTAAATATGTATGAAAAATAAATATTTAATGTGTATAAATAATATAATAAAAATATGTAGTATTTTTTATTATTTACAAGTTATTCTAAGAAAATGATTTCTATTCTATTAAATAAACTATTTTTTATGCCAAAAAATAATAATAAAAATGTGAAAATAAATAAATTATTTTTGGGTATTTTTTATTATTAAAAAAAATAAATGCAAGTAATAATATAAAAATATGCAAGAAAAATACAAAAATATAAAATAATAAGTCAGGGGGGTGCAGAAGTAATTCAGGGGGTGTGAAAAGCGAAAAACAAAAAAGGCCAGGCGCGTCAAAAAACCCAGAATCATCGTCCCTGTCCTCCAGCCAGTTCTCCTTCGCGCGTTCTTAGTTCAAATTTGTATCTTTCACATGCTTGCACAAAAACAAAAACTTATAACATGAAACTTGTGGCATTTAATCTCACGATTCAACCATATAAAATTTGTAATCTAACTCTCAAAGATCAGGGAGAATTTTAATGGCCCTAATTCGTGACCTAACTTTTTCAGCATTTTCAAACTTCAAATTCTCTCAGCCCAGTTAATATAAATGGAAAGTATGCATATGTACAGCTTCACCATGATAAGGGCTACATTTTTTCTTCACAAATCCTGGCTTGAGGATGCCTATTCAGAGAGATAGAGTTTTGAAAAATACCTCCTTCAGTTGGATTTGGATAGAGAAATGTAAGGACTTTGATGGAGGCCTGAGGATCGTGTGAGCTTCCTTGAACTTCCTTCAAGTTATTCCAATGCGTAGCTTGCTTTGTGGATAGCCAGAACTCTCTGCTCAAGTCAAGCTGCAAGCTCCAAGTTTGAAAACGGCAATGGCTAAAACAGGGCTTACAAATACAAGGTAAGGGCTTGGATAACTTTGGTATGTTGTTGTTGGCTGAAGATTTTGATAATGTTATTAGAAGCCAAATTAATTAAACGTTTTGATCGAAATGAGGTAAAGCGTCATGTTTCGAAGTAGCAGAAGCAGTGTTTCGAATAAGTATGTCAAAGCTTGGAGCTTCGAGTGGCAATTATGGGAACATATCTAAAGAAGTCTCGAAATAACAACAAGGCTGTGTCTGGGAAGAGCGTTCGAAACAGAGAAGTACCAAAGCATTTGAAATTCAAATGGAAGCGGGACTTTCGAAGTTTGAAAGTTATGTGCTGGAGCATTTGGGGACACGTGGAAAGACGAAAGAAGCATTGTCCTGCATGTTCTAGACGTGGCATAATCCTATAGCAAGACCGTTATGGTCGAATTAGTATAAATAGAAGTCTTAGTATTAGGATTTCGTGTGTCATATCTATTATACAAAATACTCAGTAACATTCAAACTACCACATGGCAAGGGAAACGAATGCAAGAGAAATGTATGTATGATAGCACCATGTATTTTTGATTTAATGAAAACCTTTTACCATTTCCAGCACTTTCCTTTATCCTTTTGTCAGATAACATTTACAAGTTTTCTCATTTACAGTCTTTTCACTTCGAAATCTCTTCTTTAAAGTTTTACATTTTAATGTTTTCTTCATATTTCAAGCACTTTATATTTCAGAAAACTGTCATATTTTCCATACCTTTACCTTCAAGTCTTATCCTTCGAACGCATATTTTTACTTAAAGTCATTTAAAGATTTATTGCATTAAACGCTTTCTTCATATTTCAAACCTTTTACGTTCCAGAAATCCTTTATATTAACTGTTTTGTAAGTCGAAACCATTTACTTCACTTTTATGCAATTTTACATGTCTTTACAATTAGCATTTATTCATGTAACTTAGTTTTCACACACACATTTTGATTACATCTTTAGACTTTTAGAGAGAGAGATCGAAATAAGCCAAACACATATACAATATCAACCATGAATATCTGTTCGATCGTGAGAGTAACCTTAATATCCAAGGAGTCCTAGGATCAATCTAGTCGATCCTGTGAGTTACCAGAGGAATTGAATAACAGTCAGAAAGATTATTCGATAGTTTGGAAGACTAGCGGTTGTTTACCAGAAATCACTGGAAACAAATTGGCACACCTGGTGGGACACAATAATTGGATATTAGAAATAAGGATTGTTGAGACATAACCATTACAAAAACGTTGGAACCTAAGAAGTTTGCTGTTTTATGAACCTGAGAAGTGGTAAGATAACCAACAGCAACCAACCTTTATCCAAGAGAAAACGTTTGGACAAAATGTCTAATTCAGACAATCAACAAGGGGACCAAAATGGCCCACATACAATAGGCACTAATGCGTCCACTTCGATCGGAACATCTAATGTAATCCCTTCGAATGCACAGTCTGTTGCATCTTCGACCAGTAACATAGCCACCAATGGAGCAAGTGGCATATCAACTAATAGTTCGATCTTAGGAAATACTGGAACCATTGGCTACCCTGGGGGATTCGTTCCACCATCAGGGACACAATCCCATTTCGCCACTCCATTAACTAGACCACCCGGTTTCGATGGGAATAGAACCGGAAATTCCTCTTATGGAATGCCAACATCTTTTATGGCAGGTTTACACAATTCCACATCGAATTCATCTCCACAACTAGGGTCCGGGTCTGGGGCGAATCAGTTTATGACAAATAACCAAGGGTTGGTGGGTTATAGCACAATGCCTATCTTAACCACAGACAACCAGTTGGCTTTTAGGCAATTGATGGATGACAGTAACCATAATATGATAGGGGTGTTAGCACAAACCATGCAGGAGATATTTGCCCCAATAGTGTAAAATGTGACTGTGACAAACAGAGAAAACGCTGACAATATGAGTCGAATAGCAGATTTCTTTGCTCCCCCAGAAAGGCGTAGACAGAATCAGGCAGGATTTCGAGCAAACATGCCTGTTATAGAACAAATTGCTAACGACCCAATTTATAGACCACCCAGAGAAGAAGTTAACCTAGGGGCCAGGGCACCAAGGTTAGAAGCCCCAATAATCCCGGGCCCACAAAGGGAAATTATGGAACCAGGGGCAAGGGTCGAAAGGCTAGAAGCCCCAGAGTTTCGAGAAGAACAGCCTAGGGGAGTTGTTTTGGTTGGTCGAAATCAAGATGCCGATGCTGTCGTTCATAGAATTCGAAACGATAACATCTTGGCAGAAAACAACCTAACCACCATGATAGAGAGAGTCGTGGCCCAGAATGGCCTCAACACAGGAATGAGAAGGCCAAATTACGCTTCTCCTATATTGGATTGCATAATGCATACTGATTTACTAAGGGGATATAAAGTCCCTAAATTTACAAAGTTCGCTGGGGATACCAATGAGTCAACAGTCGAACACATAGTGAGATATCTAACCGAAGCGGGAGATATAGCCAATAATGAAGATCTCAGGATCAAATACTTCCCAAGTTCCTTGACAAAAAATGCCTTCACATGGTTTACCAGTTTGCCTCCTGGGTCCATTGACACTTGGGCTCTCTTAGAGAGATTATTCCATGAACAATTTTACATGGGACATTCGAAAATAAGTTTGAAGGAATTGACCAGTGTTAAGAGAAAGTTCACCGAGCCCATAGATGATTATTTGAATAGATTTAGGCTTTTGAAATCCAGATGTTACACAGTAGTGCCTGAACATGAGTTAGTCGAAATGGCCGCTGGTGGCTTGGATTATTCTATTCGAAAGAAACTAGACACTCAGTATTTGAGGGATATGGCTCAGTTAGCCGATAGGGTTCGACAGGTCGAAAGACTAAAGGCCGAAAAAGCCAGAGTCTTTAAGAATAGCAAGAAAGAAAGGATTTCCTATGTCGGGACTGAGGAAGCAGAAGAATATCCTGAATTCGAATTCGAAGAGGTCGAAATCGACCTCGCTGAATTAAAACAGGCCCCGCCTTATTCCTGCAAATTGTTAGTGCCCACAAAAGGGAAAGACATTGTTGAAAATGAAAAAAGTGACAAATTTCCAAAGAAGGTTTATACCTTCGATGTCACTAAATGTGACGAGATTTTTGACTTACTTGTCAAAGATGGCCAACTAATTGTGCCATCAAATGTCAAAATACCTCCTTTGGATCAGAGAAAGAAGAGAGGATTTTGCAAATATCATAGTTTCCTAGGCCACAAAACCTCACAATGTTTTCTTTTCAGGGACCTGATTCAAAACGCGATCAAAGATGGCAGACTAAAGTTTGCTGATAAGGTGAAGATGAAAGTGGACGAAGATCCTTTGGACGTCGCAGACACCAACTACTCCGAGCCTGCATGCATTGGAGAGGTCAACATGGTGGAAACTGATCAAAGCGACGCCCTAACAGGAGAGAAGGATACTGGAGTTGAAAACTGGGTGATGGTCGAAGTCAGCGAGGAGGTCACTGAAGACATCCAGAATACGCCAGAGACTCCGATTGCTGCACCTGTAGCTGTTGCAAGAGAAACTCAGGCTACTGAAGGCCAGGGAAATCAAAACCAAGAATTAACACAAGTCACTGAAGGCTTGAGGCTGGAATTGGAGAAAGTCCAAATCACACAGCCAATTTCCCTTCAGAAGCAAATATGGGACACTCTAGGGGAACCCAGTGGAAAATTTGACTATTTGGTCAAATATTCTGCCCCAGAGAGTTCGAAGGTTCAGATTGAGGATATAAAGCCCACAGGATGGGGTGATGATGAAGCTAAAAGGGGAGATGTTGAAATAAATATGGTGGATATGGAAAGACCTCGCTCTGAGATGGAGGAAGTGGAAAAATACTTAGAAAAAGAAAAGTATAGAATGGGGGATAATCACACTGGAGATGCTAGTCTCAAGGATTATCTCATGACATGCCACAAAGGAGATTCAGGCATGATATTGTGCCCCAGGTGCAACATCCTCTGCAATCAAAGAATCGCTGCGAATTTTGAAAGGGTACAGAGGACTCGAACTGGAAATAATTGGCGCCAGGATAACCAGCTTTTTAGGTGTTATCCCAAGGCTGGAGAAAGTTTGCTGGAATTTGTGTTTCGCTGCTACAAAGGGGCAACCAAGTGCTTGATTTGCCCAAGGTGTTCTGATGTGTATGACCAAAGCATGGCCAGGGCCTTCGAAACGATTCCCTTCGCCCCTTGCTGGAACCATCAAGAAACTGCCCAGATGGGCCCACGTTTCGACAGCAGACACAAACAGCGAAGGCCTGATAGCCCTCACCCCAAGGCTGCTCGAAGAGTGACTTTCAAACTCCCTGCTGAAGTGCCAACCGATAGATGGTTACAGGTCAGAAATGACAAAGGCAAAGATAGATGGAGAAACGCTGAACGAAATGCACGCCATGCTGTGACATATAGGAGGCAATTCAACACAGCAAAAAGGGAGGAGGTGAGATTAGAAAATTACAAAGGAAGGAACCCCATGTCAAGATCCCAGTGGCGCAGACAGCAAAGGATTCGAAAGGCTGAGAGAGAAGTTGTGGCAAACAAAGGGGTTACTTCAATGAAAAACCAAGGTGAATCTAGCACCAACAAACCAAAAAATCAAACTGAAGACAAACCTCCAGTCAATAGGAGGCTCTTCTCTGAAGAACAACGCGATGAACCAAAGGAATACACTCCAGGCCCGGAAGAGGACGAAGATATGATAACAGATAACTTCGAATCAGAGGGGGAGTCTTCATTTAACTTGAACTGTAACGTGGTGTCTGTGCTTCCCTGCGAATTTGGGCAGGAAACCGAAATCAATGAATATGAGGAGGAAGACACCACAGATTCGATGAAACATAGGCCCGTGTGCTACTATGTGATGGACAATGGGGCTGTTGAGGAATAAAATGCGTTCTTCGAACATCCAGAACCTGCAATGAAGAACCATCTCAAGCCACTTTTCATTCGGGCGAAAGTTGGTGTCCATGGTGTGAACAAAGTTCTAGTGGATGGGGGTGCTGCAGTCAATTTGATACCCCATTTCATGCTAAAAAGATTAGAGATCCGCGAAGGAGACATCAAGACCCATAATATGGTTCTGTCCAATTATGAGGGAAAAGTGGGCAAAACACTGGGAGTGGTCCAGTTGGAATTGACAATAGGCTCAAGCTGTAGGCCCACCATGTTTATGGTGATCGAAGCCAAGGCCAACTATAACTTACTGCTGGGAAGAGAGTGGATCCATGGCGTGGGGCAGTTCCTTCGTCAATGCATCAGCGACTAGTTCTGTAGAGAGATGATGGAATCGTGGAAAACATCGAAGCAGACCAGAGTTACTTTATGTCAACTGTCAATTTAGTTGACAAGAGGGATTATGATAAAAATCTGGCAAAGATTGCTCCGTGTGTTCCGAATGATGAGATTAATGAAACTAGAAACGCCCACTACTACATGACCCTTCGTCATGATGGCCTTTACTGGGATAGAACAATAATCAGTGAAGAAGAGGGAGTCGAAAGCACTATACAAAAACGGCCAGCAGGCTGGGACTTCGACAACCTTAGCCATGACTGAGTCTACCTTTTTCGAAAGGATTTCGGCCTATATGGCTGAGAACGAATCAAAAGCGGCCTTAGAGGCTGAAATAAATAAATCAACTATAAAGACGAACGAAGTAAGTGGGGATGGTTCGAAATGCTCACCCTTCAAAGAGTTTGAGATGGATCAAAGGTTGGATGCCATCTATGATAAAGAACCCTTAGGCTTCGAAAGGGACCCCATAAACTCCGGTGCCAAAATGTTGGCACAGGACCCACTCGAAGAAGTAAACTTAGGGGATGAAAAAACGAAAAGAGTAACCTACATAAGTGCTAAACTTAGCCCAGGCCTCAAGAAGGAAGTGATTGAAGTCCTTAAGGAAAACAAAGATTGCTTCGCATGGGATTATGACGAGATGCCTGGTTTAAAGAGGGAGTTGGTCGAACACAGACTGCCAATCAAAGATGGTAAGAGGCCCATCAAACAAACTCCCAGAAGATTCGCACCAGCGGTTCTCACAAAAATTAAAGCTGAGATCGAAAGGTTGCTGCGTTGCAAATTCATCAGAACAACAAGGTACGTCGAATGGTTAGCAAACATAGTACCTGTTATCAAGAAAAATGGTTCTTTAAGAATTTGCATAGATTTTAGGGATTTAAACACTGCAACCCCTAAAGATGAATATTCCATGCCTGTGGCAGAAATGCTAGTAGATTCTGCTGCAGGGTTCGAATACTTGAGTATGTTAGATGGATACTCTGGGTATAACCAGATTTTCATTGCTGAAGAAGATGTTGCAAAGGCAGCATTTCGTTGCCCAGGAGCCTTAGGCACCTACGAATGGATGGTGATGCCTTTTGGTTTAAAGAATGTTGGGGCAACTTATCAAAGGGCAATGAATTCAATTTTTCATGATTTCATTGAAACCTTCATGCAGGTGTATATTGACGATATAGTCATCAAATCTATATCTGCAGAAACACATTTGCATCATTTAAGCCAATCATTCGAGCGAATGAGAAAACATGGCTTAAAGATGAATCCCCTTAAATGTGCATTTTTTGTGTAGGCTGGAGATTTTCTTGGTTTTGTGGTTCACAAGAAAGGAATTGAAATCAACCAGAACAAAACTAAAGCCATAATGGAGACGAAAGCACCTGCGTCAAAAAGGGAGTTGCAATCTCTACTAGGGAAAATTAACTTCCTCAGAAGATTCATCTCGAACCTAAGTGGAAGAACCCAAGCTTTCTCTCCGTTACTTCGTCTAAAGCAAGGTCAAGCCTTCGAATGGAACGAAGCTCACCAGGAGGCGTTTGACAGAATAAAAGAATACCTTTCTCAGCCTCCTATTTTGTCTCCACCTTCATGGGGGAAGCCCATGAGATTGTACATATCTGCCTCTGAAGTTAGTATAGGTAGTATGCTAGCACAAGAAGATAGCAATGGCGTCGAAAGAGCCATATACTATTTAAGTAGAGTGCTAAATGATGCAGAGACCAGATATAGCAATTTAGAAAAGCTATGTCTCTGTTTGTATTTCTCTTGTATGAAACTCAAGTATTATATAAAACATGTTGATGTTTATGTTTCATCTCATTTCGATGTCATTAAACATATGCTTTCAAAACCAATAATGCATAGCAGAGTTGGCAAGTGGGCTTTAGCCTTAACAGAATATTCGTTGACTTTCATGCCTTTAAAAGCTATGAAAGGTCAAGTGATTCCTGACTTCATTGTGGACCATTCTTTGGTTGAGCAGACGGTCATGAGTTACGTCGAAATGCAACCATGGAAATTGTACTTTGATGGTTCAACCCACAGGAATGGAAGTGGTGTTGGAGTCCTTCTGATTTCTCCTGAAGGAATTCCAACAAAATTTAAGTATAAATTAGATGGTCCTCGTTGTTCTAACAACGAAGCTGAGTATGAAGCGCTCATTGTTGGACTTGAAGCTTTGTTGGAATTGGGGGCAACCAGAGTCGAAATTAAAGGAGACTCTGAATTAGTGGTCAAACAAATCACAAAGGAATACAAGTGCATACAGGAAAATTTAATGGTATACTTCGTCATAGTCAATAGGTTATTGAGGAAATTTGAATACATGGATATTCAACACATACCAAGAATAGAGAACCAAGAAGCAAATGACTTAGCGCAGTTGGCTTCAGGCTATAAAGTGTCTACCAAGAACTTCAAGGATTTGGTCGAATTAAGGGGAAGAGTTATGGCTACTAGATTCACACCATCGGATCTGGAAAGTATGAGATTGGGATATGCTGAGAAACAGGGATTCGAAATATTAGCCATAAATACTTTGTCAGATGCAGATTGGCGAAGTCCATTGAAGAGTTATTTAGCAGACCCAACACTAAAGGTGGGTAGAAAAACAAAATATAGAGCATTCTCATATCTCCTCATGGGGAACGAATTGTTTAAAAAGACCCAAGAGGGTGTATTATTGAAATTCCTAGGAGAAAGTGAGGCATACTTAGCATTGTCTGAAGTCCATAATGGGGCATGTGGGGCACATCAAGTAGGCCATAAAATGAAATGGTTGTTATTTCGATACGGCTTGTATTGGCCTAGCATGCTCAAAGATTGCATAGACTTTGCTAAAGGATGTGAGGAATGTCAGAAACATGCAGGAATTCAACATGCCCCTGCAAGTGAGTTGCATTCGATCATCAAACCATGGCCATTTAGAGGATGGGCATTAGATTTGATAGGAGAAATAAATCCTGCTTCGTCCAAAGGACAGAAATACATCTTGGTGGGAATAGATTATTTTACCAAATGGATCGAAGCTATACCACTGATAGTTGTTGATCAAGAGGCTATTATTGAATTTATACAAAAGCACATTATCTATAGGTTCGGATTGCCAGAGAGCATAACTACAGATCAAGGCTCTGTGTTTACTGGTAGAAAGATGCAAGGATTTGCCCCAGAAATGAGGTTTAGATTGCTAACATCAACGCCATATTATGCTCAAGCAAACGGACAAGTCGAAGCAGCAAATAAAGTAATAATAGGATTAATCAAGAAGCATATTGGAAAAAAGCCAAGAAACTGGCACAAAACTCTGGACCAAATATTATGGGCTTGTAGAACATCTCCTAAGGAAGCTACTAACACTACGCCTTTCCAACTCACATTTGGTCATGATGCAGTGTTGTCAGTAGAAATTCATCTACAATCAGTTCGAATTCAGAGACAAAACGAAATCCCAACGGCATTATATTGGGAAATGATGATGAATGAATTAGTTGAGTTGGACGAAATCAGATTACATGCATTGGAAATTTTGATGAGGCAAAAAGAAAGAGTGGCCAGAACATACAATAAAAGGGTGAAGAAAAAAAGTATTCATTATTAATGACTTGGTTTGGAGAGTCATATTGCCTATGGACAAGAAGAATAAAGCGTTAGGTAAATGGTCACCTCATTGGGAAGGACCTTTTCGAATATTAAAAGTATTCTCAAACAATGCATACGAAATCGAAGAACTCATGGATGATAAACGTGTCCTAAAGGTTAATGGGAAATATTTAAAGAAATATAAGCCAAGCCTGCAGGAGATTCGAATAGTAACAACGTAAATAAGATGTTATAAAAAGCCAAGATGGCAAGATAAAATGCCAAAATGGCGTTGTTCGAATATTACATGTAAGAAACCAAAATTATAGTCAAATAAATGTCAAAGTCTAGAAATAAGAATTATTTTTCAATCGATTAAAAGTGCTGCGAAATGATTCAAGTTTCTGCTGAGCGAACCGCCTGGCTCCTTCCAAGGTTGCCACTTCTCCTTTAAGTTGTTCTGCAGTCTCCATTTCCGCAAGCCCCTGGTTGAGAAGCTCTTCGAATTAGTTACCAGCAGAATTGGTTTCGAAGGCTAGTTGTTGTTATTTAGCCTCCTTAACCTTCTGTTGAAGTTCCAGAATTTGCCTTTCCCAAAGAAGGATGGACTCAGCTCGAGCCTCATAATCAGTTTTCGCCTGCTTCAGATGCATAGCTTGATCCTCAGCTTCTTGAGAGAGTTTCGAAGCTTGTTCATAAGCGGCATCCATGGCAATGCGTTTCTCTTGAACCTTCTTGGCAGCAGATTCGTCTTGGAGAAGGTAACCAGTTACGTTGTCCAGCAAATTCTGAAGATCGAACAAGAGAGTACTAACTGGCAAGGAGCAGGTGGAAAGATTGACCTTTGTGAGCAGCTCCTTCATAGTATAGCAGACGGTACTATCTTGCTTAAGCACTTCGAATATATCCACATTGAGAATGGTTTTCCTAATTTTATTAAGAAGAACAATTCTTTCATCTGTGGGAAGAGGATAGCTGGTCGAACTTGTGCCAGCCCTAGCAAGTGGGACGTCCCTCTGAGCCAACTTTGCCTTCATGTACCCAATAGGGTCATTTCGTCTCAGAAGTGCCAGTTCCTCGTCAGTCATTCGAGACAGAGAGGATTGAGGGAGTTCCACGCATAGGGGAGCCACGTCCATTTCAACCTCTATGGGTTCGTTGGTTGCATTACCATCCCCTTCATTCGTTTCGTGCTCTTGGTCTTCTTCATCCTCATCCAAGTCCACCACTTCGATACCATCCCTTTCACTGCTATTTGCGTTGGACTCCGTCCCAACAGTCGAACCGTCATTGGCATTCTCCTCCTTAGATTCTTCGTCTGCAGATTCTTCGGCTCTTTGCCCAGAGTCAGCTTTCTCTTCTTCAGCTTGAGTGTCCTTTGGGTCCTCTTGAAGAGTTTCAAGAGGGGACTTTTAAAGAGAAGCCCTTTGCAAATCCTCTGCAGACATTTGAAGTGTTGTTTCGTTTATCTCTTTCAGAGGAATGGAGGTACCTTGATCATCCTGTTGTTCAGAAGTTCCAGCCAGAATCGCCATATTGGAGGAACCTTTATTTTGAACCAGGTTGCTGGAATCTCCTTGAGGAGAGGAGTTGAGCGGAGCAGCAGCTCTGGATGGTGAGTTCGAAATAGTGGAAGCTGGATTCAAGATGTTCTGCAAGGAACAACAGAATGTTAAGAAAAAACATTCACCAAGGTAATAAGAAGTTAGTATTGTAAAAAATCTAAAGGTTCAATTTACCTGTGGACTCTCAGAGGAGAGGTTACTAGCTATACGTTCCAACGTTGGGTTGGAGGTCGAAGGTGGATTTTTGGATTTGGGTGAGGGAGAAGCATCCCTGGAATCAAGTCCAGAGACACTAGGTGGAACGGTGCTTTTCGAAATATCTTTCTTTGGCTTCTTCTTCGAAGCAACATTTAAGTTTCCTCCAGCCTTGGGGTCTTCCCCAGTGGTGCTTGATTTCCGCTTCTTGGGAGTAGTAGGAGGAAGCTTGTTGGTCTGAAAGAATTTTAAACTAAGAGTTAGATGTAAACCATAAAGCATGAGTGAATTCGAAACATCAAGGCTAAGTGATTACCGTTGGAATTGGAACACTGGTTGTTGTTGGTGTTATTGTTGTTGTTGTGGTTGCAGCAATAGTGGTTGTTTCGGGTGGAGTCACCTTGTCAGTAGTTTCGATGGAGGCTTGAGAGGCACTCCCTTCTTTCGACTTCGAGGCAGCTGTCTTTATCCTAATGGCTGAAAATCGAAACAATTAAAGCAAAGGTTAAAGATATGGAAAGTAAAAGACATTTGGGATTTTCCCAAACATTCGCACCTGTGCCTTGATCAGATTTAATTGACATGGCAGAAAGGTCGTATCGAAGGTGTCCTGGGAAATCATGAAGCCAGTATCGAGCCCATGTCACAGTCTCAGATGGCTTTGGTTTCCTTTGAAGATATTTGAACATCTCTTTGCAAGTAAACCACCATGGATATGGGGGAAACCAAGCCAGAGCCAGTTCTGAGGTAGGTAATCTGGGAAATTTAGGTGGATGCATTTCGAATGCCAACCTATACCTATCCTCAGGTGACAACCCTGAAGGAAGTTTTAACTTAGAAACTTTTTATTTAAATTTTTCCTTCAAGGTCTCAGCTGCTTGATGCACAGTGGAGTCCAAGCGCGTGGGGTCATAAGTAGTTTCAAAATAATTTTGGAAAGCTTTAATCTCTTTGGCATGAGTAAACATACCTTTCTTTGTTGGTACCTGCACATTGAAGGCATCAATTAGTTTCTGTTGAATTGTAAGTGTATCGAACATATAAGTTTGATAAAACTTGGTCCACCATTCCAGAAATCCTTTAGCCGTGAGATGGGTAGGTTCGAAGGTTATCAGCTCAAATTGGGCAAAGCCTTGATATTGTTCTTGCTGTATTTTGGCTTCCCGTGCCTTGAAAGTTCGTCCAGAAGTGATGGCGCTCTCAGTGTGAAATAAAGGTTCAGGAATCAGTTGGCATAAGCCAAACTGCCTCGAAACGAAGTTTGGTTGGTAGGCAAAGAGAAAATTTTGGTTCTTGGCTGGGGTTATTCTAGAAGAAATGAGTCTAGGCAGCAAAAAAGCTCTCCATACATCCTGAATCTCCTTGCTCTTGATAGCTTCTGAGAGAGCCATGGTGAACCAAGAAGGTCCATGAGCCCTCGAAGCAAAAGGCGCCATGCTCTCTTCGAACTTGTGCCTTTTGGAGAATATCATGATGTACTTCGAGAATTGAACTTTGAAGTCATCTTTGTCGTCATTGGGAGTTAATCTTCGAAGCCTAGTGCCTTCGACTATCCTATCATTTATCTCAGAATCTTGCTCATCAAGGGTGTTGGCGGTTGATAAGGAGGGTTCGAACATGGCATTTAGCCATAGTTGGAGTAACCAAAAAGGGCCAGCCAATAGAATATTTTTGGAGGTGTGGGATTTAAGGCTCGAAACAGCTGACCTCAGGCTTTCATAGAGGTCAACTAAGAGCAGTTCACTTAGGCACACTTTTCGATTTTCATGCAAGTCCCTGGCTAGAGGAATGAACCTACTAGCTACATGTAGGGATCTACTGCAGAAAACGTATCTTGACAGCCACAGGGTTAAGAAAGCAATGTGCTCTACGTCAGACACATTGTCCCCCTCAGCATGGTAATGACTGATAAATTTGGAAAAACTGGCTAGCTTGACTTCGAAGTCAATTATGCTTGAGTGTTCTTCGTTGTCGGGTATATAAGTTTCTCCCACTGGCGATAGCCCAGTGATGGCCGCTATGTCGAAGAAGGTTGGGGTGATCATTCCACCTGGGAGATGGAAAGTGTTATAGGTACTGTCCCAGAAATAAAGGGACGCGAATATCATAGGGTGGCTGTAGGTGAAACCAGGCTTCGATAGCTTAATCAGGTTATAGATGCCTAATTCTTCCCATTGCTGGTCTTTGTCGGCAGAATATGGTTGCATCTTCCTGACATAGGATCTGAGGTGCATTTTAGGGCAAGACAACCCATCATACTTGGAAAATAGTGGCACCTTAAACTTTGGAGGGATTACAATTCCTGACACCAACCCCAACTCTTTAAAATCGAGCCCTAGTACTCTCTGGATTTCCATAGCGCTGAGTCGCTCTTCAAGGTGTTTGTACTTGTAATCAGCCGGAGGGTATTGTTGTTTAGAGTAGTCCTCTTCTTCCTCTTCTTCTTCTTCATAATCTGATGGCACTGTCGTTCCTTTTCCTTTTCTTTCCCCTTCATCAGATGTTGTTGGAAAATCTAAGGTTCGTCTAGCTTGTCCCTGAAATCTTCTGCCCATAAGAACCACACCAGTTAGCTTCTTTTTCTTCTTCTCTTTCTCTTTTCCTAGCAAAGTCTTCAGCTCCTCTTACCCCTTCGCTAAGGTCATGAGCAACTGCTGAAATTGTAAATTCCGAGCTTGCAAATCTTTGACAGTTTGTTCTAGATCCATCGTATTGAAATAAACAGCAGAGAGATGGGGAAACTTTGTTGCAAAGACCTGTTTATGCTTATGATGAATGATATGTATTCATGCAATGCTTTCAAGGATTCAGAAATTCAAATTTGTTTTAAACAAAAAAGAAACACACGTCATATTAATAAGATAGAATTGTGAGTACATCAATGCCCCTTGGGCAAAATAATACAAACTCTAAGGTAAAAATACGTTGTGCATCCTCTTTGGTGCAATGTAGGTGTTGAGAGTCTGCTCTTCGTGAAGTAGCCAAGTGAGTTCCAAAACCTTCTTATCGCTTGTGTAGAATTGGGCTTCGAAAGTATCACACTCTCCCTTGAGTTGTATCCAACTCCTTTGTAGGTCTTCGAGTGATGTTGGCATGCCAGGATGTAGGATGGTGTATGGAACCTCTTCTTCCTTAACAGGCTCTATAATCACTGGGAGAATGGAGGTATAAGGCATCATAAGACTTTGAGCGCGGGTTCGTACCCACTTGAGGTAAGGCTCAAGAGGGATGGAATTCTTGTGTCCCAAAGTCTTGCTGTCTACCTTGTTTGGCATCCTCCAAGCTCGGATGAATCTCTGACGGAGTCCTTGGTCGTTGTTGTCGTAGTCAAAAACCAATCCTTGAATCAGCATGTCATATGGGCCATCCCTTCGGGCATAACCAAACTGTCTTAGAGATAAGCAAGGGTTGTAGGTGATGCCTCCCCTAATTCCAAGTAGATGGATATTATGGAATTCCCCACAATGGTCAATGATGATAACATTCTCTTTGGATCGAGAACACCAATGAATATCTGAATGGTTAAGTGTCATTAACCTTTGTGACCACCTCAAACCTTGCTCGTTCTTCAAGGCTGATTAGGGAAGATGAGAAATAAACCATCTTTCCAGGAGAGGAGTGCAACATATAAGAACACCTCTTTTCCTCATTGTACGAGTGTGAAAAGAGTGGAGGATATCCCCAAGCAATGTAGGCACCGGGTTGCGAGTCATGAAGATTTTGATAGCGCTTACATCCATGAGTTGGTCAGGATTAGGGAACAAGACTATCCCATAGATGAGAAGAGCTACAATCTCATCAAAAGCTTGCAAGTCTAAATAATTTCAACAGCTTTGGGCCTTCTCAAACAGAAACTTTGACAAGAAGCCTTTGACACCACTTCTAGTTTCCCAATGAGTTGTGACATCAGATGAGTGCAAGTGCAGGGCTTGAGCAATCTCTTCTGGCTTTGGATCTCTTTCTGTACCGTTGAAAGGTAGTTGACTGAGAATAGGAATCCTCAGAAGTTGAGAAAATTCCTACAAAGTGGGCACAAGTTGATATTCAGGAAATGTGAAGCAATGATGCAAAGGGTCAAAGAACTGGAAGAGAACTTTCATCATATCCTCCTCTGTGTTGGAAGTGACCAAGTTGAGTAGACGACCATGTCTCTCGGTGAATGGAGAATTCTCAGGAACCCTTGAAGCTAGCTCCTTGAGTTGTGGAGGAATTCTTACAAGGTTGATTTGGATAGTTTTCCTGCGAAGTGAATCCATAACCTACAAAACAAGAACAAAGTTGAATCTCCAAAATCCTTGAAATGGTTAGTGAATGCATATGATGTTCATGGTGTTCATGATGTTATACACAAGTATATGTGTACAAGCAAATCAAACAAGTTCTTAGTTTAGGCTTGCATGGGGTTTCATAGGTAAGTACCCTCTTGAAGTTTAGTTGGCTCAACCTGTCTTAGCAATAGTAATCGGGTTCTAAGGAGCTCAATATCAATGGATTGTTTCCTTATTCATTGTTTCAGTTCAAGCCTCTTTACTTGCGATCGAAATATTCCAAGAAACCAACCCTTAATAAGTGTAGTATCGAGTATCTACCAACTTCGGACTGCACCAAAGCCGGTCATCTCACTACATCCTAAAAGACCAAGTTGGTCAAGTAAAGGTTCTAGAAGTTCATTAGTGCTTCATGACATCACTCAGCGGCCCCGTATTCTCTTTGATTGACTCAAAGGCTATTGGTACCCACAAATATGTCGCACTAATATAGCTATTGCTTAGACCATGTCGGTATACCTTACACAATTTCCACAACGTATTGCTATTTACCTATAATGTTTCCCAAATCCGGGTGGAGGATTCAAACCCAAACAAAGAACCATAATTGTAAAGCAAACAAGTCAAACAATTGCAAGTAAATAAAGGTGATCCAAACCCTAAGGTAACCCCACTTTTAGAATTATCCCCAGCAGAGTCGCCAACTCTATGATGCGGTGGGAGAACTGACTTGAGGTTTTGCGTTTGTGTTTGCAAAAGTTGTGGTTAGCAAGATTCGCCACTGACTTTTCTTTTATCCAAAAGGAAAGGTAAAAAAGCACAAGAAAGACCTTTGAGATGTTTTCTTGAGTTCGGGGGGTAGATTATGAAAAGGGAAGGTGCTAGCACCCTTTTCATCCATGGTTTTCCATGGGCTCTTAGTTACTTGTTTAGATCACTTGCTTTGCTTTGTTTTGTTTGAAATGGTGCTTGGTGTGGTTTTGAAAGTATTTTAAAAGAGGCCATTCGTTTAGGCAATGTTTGTAATGATTCTCGTTCGTAAGAATGTATACAAAGATGTTTGTCTTTTGAAAATGCTTTCCAAAGTTTTGTAAGATGTTTTGAAATGTGTGTGTGTTTTTGAAAAATAGAAAGGATTATTTTGAAATGTAACAAGTAACTAGAAGCTATCTACCTACTCAAATGTCTTTCTTATACATTTTTATTCCTTTGACGTTGTTGATTTACCATTGATTTGGTAAACAACCCTATCTTTGGATGTAAACGGGACGGGCGTGGGTCATCGTATGACCATGATAGCAATGTTGCCAAGTATCTTAGCATGTTTGAGGGACCAAGATCATTTGTTTAGGCAACCATTTGATAGCGTCATCGAGGGACTATGATCTTATGTTTGTTTTGTTTTGCCAAGATACTTCGCATGCGTAACATGGCCATTTTATTTTTAGGCAACCAAGTGGATGAAACCCTAAGGGTGCTTGTGTGCAAAGTGTGTCATTTTTCATGCTTTTGTCTTGCAATTAGGTTTTTCTATTTGTTTTGATTTTGTTCTTGTCATGCAAACCCTAGTTTGCTAAACATGGTATATGAAAGCAATAAATTGCGTAAAATAAACTAAGCTATTACAACAATTATTATGGGAGAGGGGATACAAGTTTTTGAATGGGAATATTGCACAAATATAAACCTAAAAATACTATTACAACCCAATCGAATATTGTGCACATTAAATAAATATACAAATATTAAAATGCAATGCAAATATATTTATGTAAAAAAATGTTTTGTATTTGTTTAATGTATGAGAAAATATAATTAATTTGAACCCTAAAAAATAAGGAAAAACAATATTATTATTTTTTGGAAAGGGGTGAAACCCTAAATTTTAATTAAAAAGAAAATAAATATTCTATATTTATTTTGTCCATTTTTTGTATGAGAAAATAATAAATAATATTATGTGCAAATATTAAAAATTAAATATGTATGAAAAATAAATATTTAATGTGTATAAATAATATAATAAAAATATGTAGTATTTTTTATTATTTACAAGTTATTCTAAGAAAATGATTTCTATTCTATTAAATAAACTATTTTTTATGCCAAAAAATAATAATAAAAATGTGAAAATAAATAAATTATTTTTGGGTATTTTTTATTATTAAAAAAAATAAATGCAAGTAATAATATAAAAATATGCAAGAAAAATACAAAAATATAAAATAATAAGTCAGGGGGGTGCAGAAGTAATTCAGGGGGTGTGAAAAGCGAAAAACAAAAAAGGCCAGGCGCGTCAAAAAACCCAGAATCATGGTCCCTGTCCTCCAGCCAGTTCTCCTTCGCGCGTTCTTAGTTCAAATTTGTATCTTTCACATGCTTGCACAAAAACAAAAACTTATAACATGAAACTTGTGGCATTTAATCTCACGATTCAACCATATAAAATTTGTAATCTAACTCTCAAAGATCAGGGAGAATTTTAATGGCCCTAATTCGTGACCTAACTTTTTCAGCATTTTCAAACTTCAAATTCTCTCAGCCCAGTTAATATAAATGGAAAGTATGCATATGTACAGCTTCACCATGATAAGGGCTACATTTTTTCTTCACAAATCCTGGCTTGAGGATGCCTATTCAGAGAGATAGAGTTTTGAAAAATACCTCCTTCAGTTGGATTTGGATAGAGAAATGTAAGGACTTTGATGGAGGCCTGAGGATCGTGTGAGCTTCCTTGAACTTCCTTCAAGTTATTCCAATGCCTAGCTTGCTTTGTGGATAGCCAGAACTCTCTGCTCAAGTCAAGCTGCAAGCTCCAAGTTTGAAAACGGCAATGGCTAAAACAGGGCTTACAGATACAAGGTAAGGGCTTGGATAACTTTGGTATGTTGTTGTTGGCTGAAGATTTTGATAATGTTATTAGAAGCCAAATGAATTAAACGTTTTGATCGAAATGAGGTAAAGCGTCATGTTTCGAAGTAGCAGAAGCAGTGTTTCGAATAAGTATGTCAAAGCTTGGAGCTTCGAGTGGCAATTATGGGAACATATCTAAAGAAGTCTCGAAATAACAACAAGGCTGTGTCTGGGAAGAGCGTTCGAAACGGAGAAGTACCAAAGCATTTGAAATTCAAATGGAAGCGGGACTTTCAAAGTTTGAAAGTTATGTGCTGGAGCATTTGGGGACACGTGGAAAGACGAAAGAAGCATTGTCCTGCATGTTCTAGACGTGGCATAATCCTATAGCAAGACCGTTATGGTCGAATTAGTATAAATAGAAGTCTTAGTATTAGGATTTCGTGTGTCATATCTATTATACAAAATACTCAGTAACATTCAAACTACCACATGGCAAGGGAAACGAATGCAAGAGAAATGTATGTATGATAGCACCATGTATTTTTGATTTAATGAAAACCTTTTACCATTTCCAGCACTTTCCTTTATCCTTTTGTCAGATAACATTTACAAGTTTTCTCATTTACAGTCTTTTCACTTTGAAATCTCTTCTTCAAAGTTTTACATTTTAATGTTTTCTTCATATTTCAAGCACTTTATATTTCAGAAAACTGTCATATTTTCCATACCTTTACCTTCAAGTCTTATCCTTCGAACGCATATTTTTACTTAAAGTCATTTAAAGATTTATTGCATTAAACGCTTTCTTCATATTTCAAACCTTTTACGTTCCAGAAATCCTTTATATTAACTGTTTTGTAAGTCGAAACCATTTACTTCACTTTTATGCAATTTTACATGTCTTTACAATTAGCATTTATTCATGTAACTTAGTTTTCACACACACATTTTGATTACATCTTTAGACTTTTAGAGAGAGAGATCAAAATAAGCCAAACACATATACAATATCAACCATGAATATTTGTTCGATCGTGAGAGTAACCTTAATATCCAAGGAGTCATAGGATCAATCTAGTCGATCCTGTGAGTTACCAGAGGAATTGAATAACAGTCAGAAAGATTATTCGATAGTTTGGAAGACTAGCGGTTGTTTACCAGAAATCACTGGAAACAAATTGGCACACCTGGTGGGACACAATAATTGGATATTAGAAATAAGGATTGTTGAGACATAACCATTACAAAAACGTTGGAACCTAAGAAGTTTGCTGTTTTATGAACCTGAGAAGTGGTAAGATAACCAACAGCAACCAACCTTTATCCAAGAGAAAACGTTTGGACAAAATGTCTAATTCAGACAATCAACAAGGGGACCAAAATGGCCCACATACAATAGGCACTAATGCGTCCACTTCGATCGGAACATCTAATGTAATCCCTTCGAATGCACAGTCTGTTGCATCTTCGACCAGTAACATAGCCACCAATGGAGCAAGTGGCATATCAACTAATAGTTCGATCTTAGGAAATACTGGAACCATTGGCTACCCTGGGGGATTCGTTCCACCATCAGGGACACAATCCCATTTCGCCACTCCATTAACTAGACCACCCGGTTTCGATGGGAATAGAACCAGAAATTCCTCTTATGGAATGCCAACATCTTTTATGGCAGGTTTACACAATTCCACATCGAATTCATCTCCACAACTAGGGTCTGGGTCTGGGGCGAATCAGTTTATGACAAATAACCAAGGGTCGGTGGGTTATAGCACAATGCCTATCTTAACCACAGACAACCAGTTGGCTTTTAGGCAATTGATGGATGACAGTAACCATAATATGATAGGGGTGTTAGCACAAACCATGCAGGAGATATTTGCCCCAATAGTGCAAAATGTAACTGTGACAAACAGAGAAAACGCTGACAATATGAGTCGAATAGCAGATTTCTTTGCTCCCCCAGAAAGGCGTAGACAGAATCAGGCAGGATTTCGAGCAAACATGCCTGTTATAGAACAAATTGCTAACGACCCAATTTATAGACCACCCAGAGAAGAAGTTAACCTAGGGGCCAGGGCACCAAGGTTAGAAGCCCCAATAATCCCGGGCCCACAAAGGGAAATTATGGAACCAGGGGCAAGGGTCGAAAGGCTAGAAGCCCCAGAGTTTCGAGAAGAACAACCTAGGGGAGTTGTTTTGGTTGGTCGAAATCAAGATGTCGATGCTGTCGTTCATAGAATTCGAAACGATAACATCTTGGCAGAAAACAACCTAACCACCATGATAGAGAGAGTCATGGCCCAGAATGGCCTCAACACAGGAATGAGAAGGCCAAATTACGCTTCTCCTATATTGGATTGCATAATGCATACTGATTTACCAAGGGGATATAAAGTCCCTAAATTTACAAAGTTCGCTGGGGATACCAATGAGTCAACAGTCAAACACATAGCGAGATATCTAACCGAAGCGGGAGATATAGCCAATAATGAAGATCTCAGGATCAAATACTTCCCAAGTTCCTTGACAAAAAATGCCTTCACATGGTTTACCAGTTTGCCTCCTGGGTCCATTGACACTTGGGCTCTCTTAGAGAGATTATTCCATGAACAATTTTACATGGGACAGTCGAAAATAAGTTTGAAGGAATTGGCCAGTGTTAAGAGAAAGTTCACCGAGCCCATAGATGATTATTTGAATAGATTTAGGCTTTTGAAATCCAGATGTTACACAGTAGTGCCTGAACATGAGTTAGTCGAAATGGCCGCTGGTGGCTTGGATTATTCTATTCGAAAGAAACTAGACACTCAGTATTTGAGGGATATGGCTCAGTTAGCCGATAGGGTTCGACAGGTCGAAAGACTAAAGGCCGAAAAAGCCAGAGTCTTTAAGAATAGCAAGAAAGAAAGGATTTCCTATGTCGGGACTGAGGAAGCAGAAGAATATCCTGAATTCGAATTCGAAGAGGTCGAAATCGACCTCGCTGAATTAAAACAGGCCCCGCCTTATTCCTGCAAATTGTTAGTGCCCACAAAAGGGAAAGACATTGTTGAAAATGAAAAAAGTGACAAATTTCCAAAGAAGGTTTATACCTTCGATGTCACTAAATGTGACGAGATTTTTGACTTACTTGTCAAAGATGGCCAACTAATTGTGCCATCAAATGTCAAAATACCTCCTTTGGATCAGAGAAAGAAGAGAGGATTTTTCAAAATTGGTTTTCTTGGTGAACAAGTTTCATATTTTGACATATCTTGATGAATTATGACCCTTGGAACTTGATTTTGACCAAAAAGTCAAAGTTTGACTTTTCAATGTATAGTTGACTTTTGATCAGTTGACTGCAAAATTCATCTGTCAATCCAATGAACTTGAGATCTTTTGAACCATGTAATTAGGTCAAGATTATGCCATTGAACCCTTGAAATCATGTTTGAACTCAATTGGTCATTGGCTAGGTTAAAAATCATAGATTGCCCTTTCTCAATCAAAACCCTAATTTTGACCATTTTTCCCTTTTGATGATTTGATCAAATTTCTTGAGGAGTTGTGATCCAAACTTGATAAAATGGTAAATATGAGTCTAAAATGTTGTTGTAGATAAAAAATTATGAAGTTTGATTGTAAATTGGCCATGGTTGACTTTTTCCCTAATACAACTGATTTCTAGGTCAACTGTCCAATTGACTGGTCAAAAATGTGGTTCAAGGCTTGA